>CM068955.1:180408948-180430314 GCA_035128595.1 Eptatretus atami | reverse complement strand
GTTGTTAGAAGATGCAGTGCCTCCCCACTGATACTGTATTGAAATTAACTTGTATTGGACTTGCACTGGTTGTTACAAGATGCAGTGCCCCTCCCCCCCTTCTGATACTGTATTAAACATCAGCTTCAGGTAAATCTGTTTTTATATCTATTTGTGAGAATTTAACTTGTATTGATCTTACACTGTTTGTTCCAAGATGCAGTGCCCCCCGCCCCCCCACTGATACTGTCTGTATAAAGCAGCAGTTTCAGTTAACCCTCTTTCCAAATGGAAGTATTTGAAACCCAGAAAGCAACAGCTTAAAAAGATGAGTGTGCTACTTCCATCACCCACGTCACAATATTTAAACATACGGTACTAAATGGCCGAAAGGAAATATCTCTCACTGCGTGGAAACAATAACTATCATCTGCTAAATATGTACATACCTCCCAGCAATGGGTATCCTGCGGACATATTCTGTGATGTAAAGAAACAATATTGCAATTTGGTATAATTTCTAAGTTTTCGGATCTACACAAAGAACTTGGATGCAGGAGGAGGCAAGATGTTTTATGGAGCCTTGTTACATTGTCTCATTTGGGTTGGTCTGTCAGTGTTCCCATCTGAACTCAGGAATTCAGGTTCAAATCCCACATACCATTTGTGTCTACTTGAAATACTTGTAAAGGTACACTGATGTCTCCTTTTTATGTCCTCCATCTGATTTATGTGCAGTATCAGTTCCTCCATTGACCTCAGATAACTGTTAATAAAAATCAATTAAACAATGCTGAAACTAAAAGAATTCCATAAGCGGTGGCATTATTCGTTTTCGACATGCTCTCTGGTATTGATATAAACTTTGATTTTAACAAGCTCAAATGAGCTAAAATCCTCATCCTCTTAATGATGACGTCATAAAAACGAATATGACGTCATTGTGATGTATCAGGTTTGCGATAAATTATCTGTGCTAATGCCCGGCTTGATTCCCGCAAACAAAATTCAAACAGCTTGCCTAGTTTCGGAGAATAAGGTAGGCGATTTCCATTAGCGGCGATATTATGACAACTTTTTTCTAGGAAGAATTTCCAAAATCGGAGATGGTTACTGCCTGCGCGTGGGCTTTCTGCATATACATGGCAAGTTTCATGAAGATCCGATGAAAACTCTGGGTTGTGAAACAAAAAATGTCAAAAAATAGGAATGACGTCATAAAAATTGATATGACGTCATAGATGTATCATATGTGCGGTAATTCATCTCCGCTAATTCCCTGTTCGATTCCCGCAAACAGAATTCAAAAAGCATGCCTAGTTTCAGAGATAATTTTTTAGGCGATTTCCATTAGCGGAGATATTTTGAGTCATAACTTTTTTTCTCAGAGGAATTTTCAAAATC
Source organism: Eptatretus atami (assembly GCA_035128595.1). Lineage (NCBI taxonomy): Eukaryota > Metazoa > Chordata > Myxini > Myxiniformes > Myxinidae > Eptatretus > Eptatretus atami. The sequence continues at coordinate 180,428,931 of CM068955.1, read as the reverse complement.
GGAGATGGTTACTGTCTGCGCAGGGTATTTTTACATATATGTGCCAAGTTTCAGGAAGTTTCGAAGAAAACTGTAGGCTGTGAAACAAAAAAGTCCACAAGAAGAAGATGAAGAACAACAACGTGAGTAAGACTTGGAGATCCTCCACGAGGATCTAAAAGTCACGTGACAGCATTGCATTGTGGTGAGAGTTGTGGCTCATGCCACTGACCTTGGAGATCTTTCCCCCAACTCGCTTCTGTTTCCTGTTCAGCGAAGTCATTGCCACCATCGGCTCCTTACATAATTTTTTTCAATTATGATGTGTAAGTTTTGATACTTTGTTACTTACGAAATCTAAAGATTTCGTAAGTATATTGATGACTTCCGTCCTCTTTGTTGTGTGTTTGTTTGTTGTTTGTTTGTTGGCACGATAACTCGAGAACGGAAGAAGCTCCAATGTCAAATTACACCACGTGATTCAGGAGGGTGATGCTAGCGCTGATTAGATTTTGGTCAAAATCGGTCAAAGGTCAAGGTCACAGTGAGGTCAAACATAATTCCGTAAATTCATGTGAGAAAATGGAGTATTTTTGCTTCGGTCACGTTACGAGTTCGTTTAACTTCGATTTTAATTTTGTCTTCGGTTTTTGCGATCGCTTAGGACGCTTAACACTCGGTTGTCGAAATTCTGGTAAAAATCGGATGTTTTGGAGGCGTTTTAAATTGTATAAAAAAATATTTCACTCGCGCGTCACGGGTCGTCACGTGATGCAGCGCGCTCGAGCAGAGCGTCGTTGAGTCACGTAAAGGTTTTGCTGTGCGCGCCTGACGGTGTTTCGATAAAGATGGTGTTTAAAAGTCATTTTTTGTCCCAATAAAAGTTATCGTCGCATGCCTGACTCGCTAAGCCGTCGGATTATGTAAAGATTGTTGGTGGATGGCCGAATATTACGGTTTGTGACTTTATAAAATAATATTAAATAATTGCGTGGAGAAATGGAGATTTTTGCTTCGGTCGACGTTACGATTTTTGATTGTTTGGTACAGAATCATCGTAGAAAGTTCTGGTTTGCGTCGCTACCTTCTCTAGAGACAGCTTTTATTAGAGAAGGTCAGAGGTCAAGTTGACGATTTCGTAAGTACCAGTCTATGACTGCTTGTTTGTTTTTTTTACAGAAAAAGACCAGCGCCCCTTTTAGGTTAGAGCATGAATTTGTAATTTGTTCAAGGTGCTGGCGATGGCTCCCCTACTCTTCACGAATGACACCGTAAGATCTTTAACGTCCACCAAGAAGGTGAGACGCTCGGTTGAACGTCCATCTGAGGGACGACACACATTGATTCCTCGCCCTGCCGCTGCGAGACACCAGGATGGCAGTTTATACCTGGGCCGAGAATCAAACCCAGCCAGGCTGGATGACTGAGAGGCGAGTGTGCATACCTCTAGGTCATCCTGGCAGTCCAGCTACCGGTGACAAGCGCAGAGGTTATCAAATGGACACCAGCACAGTTGAAAATGGACATGGGTAGGTACGCATGAGCAAGCTTAAAAGAAGATGTGTGACCAGAGGGAAGAGCAGCATTGGGTGGATATTCCACAGATGTGAAAAAAAGGAAAATGAAAGATGAACGTGTACACAAAGGGAGGCAAACAATTGTATTTCTAGATGAATGTGTGTGACCCTGTTTACCAGGATAGTGGAAGAAAGAGGGACAGGATATGATGCAGGAGCGAGCTCCTACCAACCTTTCTCCAATGAAAAAGCAGCAACGACATCATTGCTTAACAATGTCCAGGTCTGTAAGGTAGGATGCCGAAGCTCCAGCCCAAACCCTAGAAAGCCATATTGGTACTAAACACACATGCCTTGTACTCATATGTCACAAATATTCAACACAGGATTTGGATTCGAAAATAACTTGCAGAACAACTACCAAAGAAAAATCACAACTGATAGTGGACCAAAGGAGCCGAGTGAACCGAAGGAGGCGAGTGAACCAAAGGAGGAGAGTGAACCAAAGGAGGCAAGTACCACTCTCTCTATCAATGCACATAATATCACTCTGCGTTGAATAAACCATTGATGGCTATTTTAAGTCACCTAATTCCACGGTAAACTTGCATTTTACGATTCATATTGCGGCACCGAATTCAGAATGAGTGTACCATGCAGAAATATTCACAAATGGCACTGAATTAAAAAAAATAATTGCCAAAATCAATACGTACGTGACAAAGACTTTCTGTTTTACGGACATTTTGTTCTCAACAAGATACCAGTTTTTGGCACTTCGCCTAATTTCCATGCCAAAATATTGGATGCAAATGCGAGGTGATGGAAGAAAATTTGGATACACTTTAGCCTACCTGAGATACAAAAAGTAAGATGCCTTGGAGAGATTGTTGTAATCAATGCCCCTCGATCCAAGGGCCTTCCTGAATCCAACTTGCCTTAAGCTAGGTGGGACACGACTTTGTCTACATAATCTAAATAATCAGAACCATGATTCACTGAGCTCAAAATTAAATCGAATGAGGCTTCCAAAGGTATGCTTAAATAATATAATCTATATATAATGGAGCAAGTGTATCTTTGTCTAGCCACTAACTGCACTTTTCATCGACGCAGCTGACAGAATTTGACCGAGGAAGCTGAAACTTTCAGGGATTAATTAGGGCTCCCTTGAGTTGTTCCTGTGCGAGATTCGTTTGAATCCATCTATTTTTGAAGAATTTTGTTTTTCGTACAGCTTGGTATCCCCCCCCCCCCCCCCCCCCCCACCCTTTGGGACATATGCACATAAGCATTATGTATATTTTTGCTTCATATACTGTACGTAACCCAGGTTATTTTTTTAATTTCGGGAGTGATCAAGGCAGCGGTCTGTGGCCTATATACCACCCAAATAAAGGGATATGTCAGAAGAACATGTTGCACACTTGGAACAAGATCGCCTGTCGGGCGGGCAAGCTGCTAGTGAATAATAATTTAGGGTCTAAATTTTAACTTTTGGAGAAAGCAGATTTTGTAAATAGCATGAAGGCAGCATATGAATTGCTATAACCAGAAGTTGATCTCTGCAGGTGCTTCACATTTAACCTGGACTTGTGTTCATCTCTTCAGTATTGGTAACTAATACCCATAGGACATAAATCCTGCTTTAAAGCAGTTGCTGGAAATCAAAATGGTGGAAAGGGAGATAAGAGTGTAGAAAACACTGGGTCAAATATGAAACACCTAGCTCATAGTATCACTTGAGAAGGATAGTGATGCACAGGTAAGACAGGTGACATTTCAATCCAGAGGTAAAAGTGTAAAGGGTGAGGTGCAGTGCTCTTCTTGAGTTCTGCAGTTCCTGGGTCTTGTTCCTCTTGGTGTTCCTGGTACGGTGCTTTCCTGTTTTCTGCTCTCTTGGATTACGGTTCAATGTACTGCTCACACTCGTTTCTTTTGTCCAGGGACGCCTCCCGTGTCGAGTCCAAGGCAATCAACTGCTTGACCCAAGGCCAGTAAAATAATACATTGTGATAGTGTTGGGATCAAGAAAGATAAAATTCACAATTTTGTAGGAGGTGTTGATGATGTTTGGAGCTTGACGGCTCTGTTGCTGCTTTCCTGCGGCATTGTAATCGGTGCATGTTGTAATAGTTAGCTTCACCCACTTGTGTTTCATTGAGATGAGATGAGGAACACAGTGGACACCTAACACTGCTTTATATAAGAGTAATTATGCTCTGGTATTGCTGCCAGTTTTCCCTGCAGAAGAATTTGTACACACACACACACACACACACACACACACAGTGATAAAAGTATTGAAATGCAAGTTTAACTTTCTTGAGTTTAATTCACGGAATGTAAAATGTTCCAACGACAGTGTTTTTCAGTGTACATTAGGTACTTGTACGTATGTATATTAAGTTAGTGCCATTTGTTTTACGTGTGATTTCTTAACTAACCCCTGGTAGTGGAGTACTCTGGTTTCAAAATCCCTTCAAATCTAAAACAGAGTTCAGTTTGGCTTTTGCAGTGGCGATAATCACTTATAGCTAAACCTCCTTCTGATAGTCATGCCTCGAAAAGAGCATTTCCACACTGAAGGATCAGACAAAAGGACAATAAGAAAAATGTTAGCAGTGATGGTGGAGCAATCCAGGGGCAGAGTCTTGCTAGTTGTCAATGTCATCAAAACAACCAGCTGAAACACTGCCAGTGGAGCACCCACAGCCAGCCCACCCACCACAGCACGATGAAAGATTATGAGAAAACAGACAAAGGACTTATGTACATATTTAAAAAGAACAAGGTCTTCCAGCTTTGTGCGGGCTACCAAAGGAGATCCTACTCCTCATTCCAGCCGTATAGGAGACGCTTCAATCAAACTCCTCTCTCCAGGGCATCAAGCAAGCAGTACACCCCCATCCATACCCTTGATATTTCTATTCATTAACCCTACCTAACCCAACCCTCTTCAATGCAGTTTACTATATTTCCTACCCTATTCTCTCTCCTCTTATCCTATTTGCTCATTCCTTTGGTTGTGTCCAACGGTGGCCCCGCTATCAATACATTGTCTTTTTACCTTCTCTCACCTCGCTTTTTCATGTGGCTAGATTTTGTATTAAAAAAAAATAGGCTCTTTATAGAATTGGTCATAGTGCAGTGCCATCGGTATGAGAACATTGCATTTGTGACCTTTTGGCCCAGTTCGCCTGGGAAGGGGCGGAGGGTGGGGTTGGAAGAGTTGGCCCAAATGCCAGCCACCCAGATCTAAGAGAATTCAATCCAGATCTGTGATCTGAAATCTGGCCCAAAAGGTTGACAATGCCATGTTCTTATGCCTACAATACTACAGTGAGATATATCCTATAGGGGGCTACAGTGAAGAGGGGGGTCTACTTTGTCAACCTACACCAAGCCAGAAGAGTTTGTACTTTTTAAATGTGGAATTGTCTCCTCTGTCTCTACATACACGATTTGGTTCATTGAATTAGAAAGGGATTGCAGACAACAAAATTAATTGTACTACATCATTAGCTGTATTAAATCACATAAAGAGGATACGTAAGTACGTACGTTGAGAAGACTCAGGGTAAAGCTTGTACATAGCACGAAGGACCAAGATATTCGAACATGATAAATGGATGGAAAGACGAAAAGTAAGTTTAAAAAAAAATCTATGTCAAGTGCTAAGATCAAACAATATAAAAAGTTAAATTTTTATGGTGATGGTTCAAATCTAGTTGAGTGTTGATCTCCAAGTGAGTGGTCTCCAAGACATTCAGTTTAATTTCCTTTCAAAACCCTAAATGATGATCCACAATTTAATTACCGTGAAGAAATTGTACCAATATGGTAGTTTATAGTTGACTGGCAGGATAGCCTCAAGGTACGCACACTCGCCCCAAATCTGTCCAGGATGGGTTCAAATCCCGACCCAGCTATAAACTGTCATCCTGGTGTTTCACAGGCGGTGGGATTCATCATTGTGTGTGCCGTCCCTCGGATGGATGTTAAGCCGGGTGTCCTGTCTGCCAGCATTAGTTGGTGGACGTTAAAAGATCTCACGGTGTCCTTCGTGAAGAGTAGGCGAGCTATCGCCGGCACCATGAACAAATTACAAATTCCTAATCTAACCTACAGTGGGCACTGCATCAGTGACATAGCCATGCTACCAGCAATGATGCAACTAACAGGCTGCATACAAAATGAATGAATGAATTATCTTGCAGAATACAGACTCCCTTTTCAAAAAGGGAAAACTTTGACCAATAAAAAGCTACTGTAGTTATGATGAATATGTATGTATATATATATATATATATATCCATCCAAGGGAAGTGTTTTTAAATGTTTTTTATTAGTGAAGTCCCTTGTGAACCTTGCACATTGCAATCATTCTCTCCACCCTCCCATTCTTACTTGTTTATCATGTTACAAGTCGAGCCATGATCCTGAATCATTGCAATAAAAAAAGAGAGAGAGAAAAAAAAGAAGTTTGCAGCAGAAGATCTTATTAGCGTATTTTACACATCACATCATCACTAACAAACAAACAGCTTAAGAAACAGGTTGGAACACACAAATACAGACAAATCAGCAAGGAAACACTAAAGTCTCTCGAGACATTTGGAGGTGTGCGGTGTTGTTCAGGATGTGTTCACATCGGTCAAGGACAATAAAGTAAGTATAAAACAAAAGAACAGCACACGGAGAACAAGGAAATGAACTCACATCAATGATTGTACATTAGTGTTCATGCAGGAACTCAATTTGGACACTTATACAACCGTATGCATTATTTGTGTAGACACTTAAATCAGAGGGAAGCGGATGTAAAACTTACACGAAAACATTACATGAAAACATTACATAACGTATAGAAATAGACCCTGTTATTAAATAAATAAATATAAATATATATATATATATATATCTCGAAATTGAAACATGTGGAGTGTGACGAGCACTCCCCTTATCCCCATTGGACATCGTCTTACACCAAAGCGTTACCTCCAACGTTAAACATCAAACGAAGCCGCCAATCTGGATTTGGGGCTTATTTGCCCTCATCAGGACAGAATACCGATAGATATCAAACCAATGATGAGGTGACCACATTCATGTATGGTGTGGAATGTGCCGTGCCATCCCTTTCAATTTTTCCAGCATTGTTAGATACAGGGAAGCACTGGATGGTGTGATGGGGGAAAGGGTTAGTAGGCATGATGAGGTATATATATATATATATATATATATATATATATATATATATATATATATATCTTGCATGTGTGTGTGAATCCTCCCAATTCTCACCGTGGTACTTTTACATTCAACATCCAAAATGAAGAAGTAAATTCATGATATAATTGTCAAATTGGTACCCAAGACATTTTGGCCCCTAAACTACCCGAATGGGGCTAAGGATTAGAATCTTTTTTGCAATAAATATTTCAAGAATACAAGGAAAAGAGGCCTGCTTGTTTGGCTAGACCAGCAGTAGCGACACCACACTGATGAGTAAGTACATTAGGTTACCGAATATGATATGGCTGACAGGATGGCCGATAGGTATGTATACTTGCCTCGAAGCTGTCTATCCTGGGTTTGAATCCCGGCCCAGCTATAAACTGTCAACCTGGTGTTTCACAGAGGGTGTGAAATATGTGTGTCGTCCCTCAACATCAATATGTGTGTCGTCCCTCAGATTAACGTTACACTGGGCATCCCATCTGCCGGCATTAGTTGGTGGACGTTGAAGATCCCACGGTGTCCTTCAAGAAGAGTCGGTGAGCTATCGCCGGCACCATGACCAAATTACAAATTCCTGCCCTAACCAGCAGAGGGCACTGCATTTGTGGCACAGTGTGCCCTCAGCCAATGATGCGACCCCGCAGCCTTGTGCTGCATACGAAAGAAGAACACTGCTTATGATCAATTTCACCTGCTTTCCCCTTGGAATATATTCGTATCGTCAGCGACACATTATTTCAATATTACTCAGCATATATACAGGTGGATGTAGGTGCACCGCTTTGCACCCACCTGTCTCAATGCTTTGTAATACTGGAATGATGAACATCATTGACATATAGGTGCATTGTTTTGGCAGGCATGGCTCCGCTGTGATAACCTTTTGACCTTTTTACCACCAGAAAGACACCGTAATCCCTGTACATATCTGTACATTCAAAGAAAACACGAACAGAGCTAAATCAAAATGGCCACTCAGATTACAAGATTGACAAGTGGAATTGGAACTCTAAAGTGCAACAGTTATTGTTTGGAACACAAAGTTCCGAAGGTACCGTCAAAATCGAACCAAAAAGACAACAAAAAACAATATGCCCCAGATAACCATTGAGAAAACACACTCAGCAAAAGCCCGCGGCCATGCAGCCTTTGACAACTCCCCGACTCTCATTTTCTTTCTCCACATACCCACCGCAGTTAGCAAAGCATAAATGACATCATCACAGCAGAAGCTTGTTAAAGGCTCATCAAGCCACATAAATGGACTCACCAAACTCCGCCTGTTCGTAATAACACACCATACGAATGCTCGGGTTCGTAACACACTTTCCGAGAGCGAAACGCAAAGAAACTGCCCAAAGTTCAGTTTGCAGTGAAAGACTGAGATAACCAATTACTTGTCATTTGTTTCACGGTCGCGTGGTTCAGGATAGCCAAGTCGAGAACTCGGTGTTGTTCAATACATAAAGGAGGCATCAAGCAGTTGCCGGGGATGCCAAGTTGTGCGACGGAGAAATCCTGCGATGTAGTTGTTGAAGAGGGAATGTCTGCTTGGCAATCGTGTTACCTTGTCTTTTTGTTATCTCCTTGTGGTGGAGATAAAAAGCAACACTTGATTAACGATCGAAGCGAAAAACTGTTGTGCCCGCGAGATACCCGACTGGATATACACGTTCGAGCAAATATGAAGGCTACGTGGAGGAGAACACAAGGCTGAGTTTGAAGGCAGGAGTACAGTTTGTACTCCAACAAGCACAACCAAAGTTAGAAGCCGTTTCAATTCTTCAAGCATTGTTAGATACAGAGAAGCACAGGATGGTGTGATGGGGGAAGGGGTTAGTGGGCATGGCGAGGCATGCCCGGTTAGCCCAGTTTTTTTTTTTTCCCATGCGTCAGACTCATTTTGTAGAATCAAAAAAATTGTGTTGCTGTTAAGACATACCGAGATTACTAGCAGGTTTCTGGTTCCATGTCAGATTGCTTGATATCCAATTAAGTGCGGTGGTGGTTGATGTGCACCGTTTTGTTGTGCGGAATCGTGGTCGCATTGTCCGCAGGCATACCACATCATTGTTAATGCCAGGCGTCCTTGGGAGGGGAAAGAGATTCAAACAAAAGCGAAGCAAACAAAACAGTCATCCTGCCTCGATACCGAAAAGGTGGCTCAGCAGCACTCAGCGAGCTCCATCAGCTGATTTATCCACCAGGAATTTACACGGCAGCGAAAGCCCCGATGGGTCTCTCGTCCTAGAACTGCCCTAATTGCTGCATAAAGGTGAGCGAAGCGTCTCCTCGCACCGCAGTGCTACAAACATCACCTCGGCTAAAGATAGACAATTTATTTTGAAAATAAAAAATTTAAGCCGTGCGGAGACAGTACTTTGCTGCTTCTACATCCAGTGACACGTCCAGTGGCACATGTTCACAGCTTCTGCACTTTTGGAAGCAGCTGCATTGTTACTGCATCCAGCTTGAATGTGCAGATCGCACGTATCTTGGCCATGTGATGTCCTTTCCATCGATGGTGGGTTTTCCTTCAATTAACCCTGGACCTTGAAATTAACAATATCTCATTAGGGATCAAGGATTATACATCGGGGCCCCTGGGTAGACAAATACGAAATTGATCCCGCGAGATTAGCAAACGGAAAGAAAGACAATTACAAATAACTTCTTCATACAGTACGTCAAGCAAAATATGCCCAGAAATATCAGTACAATGATAATATGACTATTCTTCATTATACCTGATGTTAGCTTGGTGATTAGGGTGGCTGGCTTGGGACCTTATGGTCCTGAGTTTGAGCCCTTGTTGGCTGTTGAATTAACAACCCCAGGTGGGGATGACTCAGCCTGTCATCCTTCTGGGGGTAATAACCATTTGGGGTAACCGGTATTGGAGTGGTGACCTGTTCAGGACTGTACTCCTTGCCAATGAAACTGCCTTAACAGTGTTAAAGGAATGGCATTATTATTATTATTATTCATCATTATAACAACGATAATTTGTTATTGTCGTGCAGAATGATGTTTCGATGAAAAACAGGTTAATAACTTTCATGAACCTGCCATTTTAAGAGGTATTCGAGCTTTATTTCATGCAGCTATGTGGTCACGTGATCGTAGCAGACGCGCAGCAAGGTTAAGAAATAAACAGCCTTGTGCGAGCCTGGGAGGCAATTGCACTTCCAATGTGAGTTGAAGTGTGAATTCAAAACTTCCAATGAAATCAGAAATTCCTTTGCAGTGTCTAAATAGCTGTTTGTTATTTTTACAAAATAATAAAAGGCAAAAACAAAATTGTTTTCCAAAGATATAACTTCGATTTCTATGAAATGAAGTTTAGAGAATCCTAAAGCAAGAAAACAATAAACTTTTCTTGTTAAGACGAAATAGCTGGATTTGACTTGTGGTTCAAAGCCCCCAAAAATACAAACATTAAAACCCATGCACGTCCACCAGGTCGATAAGAAGAGTAAGAGGAATAATAATGATGATAATAATAATTAATGGAACGACAAGCCGAGGAACGTTTTTCTTAACAACCAATCATCGAGGGATCATCGCCATCACTCCAACGCAGGATACTTGACTGAGAGTCAAGGGATTTATAATTTGTTCAGGGTGCCGGCGATAACTCGCCCTCTTTGCGAAAGCCACCATTAGATCTTTAACGTCCACGAACAACTCGTGCTGGCAGACAGGTCCGACGGTTTAACGTGGTCCGTTGACGAATCGTCCTGCATGTGAAACAACACGGCAACAGTTTATACCTGGGACGAGATTCCAATGCAGGTGGAACAGCTCACGGGTTAGTATGCTTACCCCGAGGCTATCCTGCCAGCTCTCCCCTATGCTTATTCATCATCTTGATACTCAAAATAATCAAACAAAACAATTTTCAAGCACAGCTCGCTTGCGAGATATATAATGCTTACTGCTTCACGCTAAGCAGAGGCAGGGATAATATTTGGTGGGATAAAATAAATAAAAATGATAAGCAGTCAGCATAGGCTCCAAGGGAAGATAAATAAATAAATAAATAAATACATAAAAATTATATATATATTTATATATATATACAGTATATATATATATATATATATCCGTAAAAAGTTTTTAAAGTTATGAATAGCACAACACAATGTCCAATAATAAAGTGGTACTGGCTTTAAAAATGCTACTTACACTATGACAATAAGAACAATGTACTGAGAGTGGTGAGTTGCAGTAAGGGGACATAAAGAAGCTGTTGGGGGTAATTATTGTCCGGAATATTATACAATACAAAATAACAAGAATGTGCCATACATAGCCATATTGATGCGAATGCTCCTATCGTCTATACGGGGTGGAACAGAGAGAGGTGCAGCTCGGTGAACAAACTTTATAGATCTTGAAAAATATTTTCCACTAGTATACCCAAGAGGTACGCATACTCACCTCTGAGCTGTCTATCCTAGGTTTGAATACTGACCGGTGTTTCACAAGCATGGTGATTCATCAATGTGTGTGCCGTCCATTGGATGGATGTTAAACTGGGCGTGACATTAGTTAGTGGATGTTAAAGATCACACGGGGTCCTTAGCGAAGAGTAGGCGAGCTATCGCCGGCACCCTGAACAAATTACAAGTTCCTGCCCTGACCTTGTCAGTGGCAACCCAGGATAGTAGCCTAGTAAGTGCTTCGGCAGCACGGATGCTTTGCATAGAGCATGATGATGATGGATACCTGTGGTCATTTGTCATACTACATATAATTCCAGAAGTTTCTGTTTGTTTGTCTGACTTTTATGCACTCCGAAACCATTGTACGAAATGAGTTGAAAACTAACGGTTGTACTCAGGCTGTGCCTGGGAAGGTTTTAGGCCATAAAAAAAACATGAAAAAATGAATTCAGAGTGGAATGTAAATTGTCTTTTAAATGTGTATCACATAGCGTCGCTCCTAGTATGAGAGAGTATTACAAGTAAAAAATAAAATACACCAATACGCGACTTTCAAAATGACGTAATCCGCCCCAGAATGCTCAGTGCCCATGTGCAGAAACCCCAAGAAAACGTGGTGTGTGGGGCACCATAAAGTATATTGTGTGTGCGAGATAAGGATTGTTACCTAAAATGGCTCAAAAAGCTTCTAAAAGAAGCTGGAAATAGTTGAAAAATTACCTGAGAGAAAGGCCTGTGCCTCTGCACAATGAAAGACCTGTAGAACTTTCTCAGCTCACCGAACGGGCAGCTGCTTGTACTGCAAACTCTCAACCAGTGGGCGGAGGTGAACTGTGGGCCCGTGCAAGGCCAGAGTGGGCGGACGTGTGCTACACAAACCCTCGACGGATCACTACCAGTGAATAGACGTCGAACCTTGTGCGAGTGCCTCCTGTGAACATGACAGGCTCGGTGATTTGTTTAATGGACGTCTGCAATTGGAAAGACGATGCTGCGCATCATCACCAAGTAACAATACCCAACTATTCGGCAGATTTTCCTGAGGAAGACACTGCATCTGGTGTTGGTACTTCTGAACACTGATAGGAGAGACATATCTGAGGCTTATGAAAGTACGGGGTAATTCGTTCTTTGGTTCTGAGGCCACAATATAAATTGCACTAGATTTTTGCATCTATTGCTAAAAGAAGAAGCGTCTGTGTGTGTGTGTGTCCGTGTTTATTAAAATATATTCACTGCAGGCGCTTGGTCCTTTTAACTGGAAATGACAGGAACTCGACACCTCTCATCCACGGATATTTCTCGTATTCCTATATTTCCGTGAGTCCGATTTGCATCCAGGAACACAATTATGGTTAACCATGTTGAAATTGCCACTCTTTTGTTTAAATCATGAAAATTATGTTTGAAGACCATTTGACTTGCACATTTCTCCCGAGTAACGGATAGAAGTGCCCGCTCTGGCAGAAGCAAGTCATTGAAAAATGCACACACACACTGCATGCGCCAAAGGCCTCATTAGCATTCACTAGCATGTTGCCCATGCCCACACTGGATTCTAAACGCGGTCGTGATGGAGGACGCAAAAATGCAAATGGAGTCTTTTGTCATCGAGCCGGCAAGCTGGGAGCAACGATTCACATTTATTGCCACATAAGATGCAAACTAAAAGTTCTAATGGCGGCGACCTGCTCCATTTGAAACTTTGTTCGATATTTTAGCTTTTTGATGCCAAGGATCCGTAATAAAAAATTGTATTGGTGTCAAAGCCAGTGACCAATTGCAAATTATTCGTAGGATACATCATTTTGACAGTCGCGCAAGTATCATAGAGTTTGAATGTTTGTTTGTATGCTTGTTTTACTTCTACCTACTCCTTATCTGCTGGGCGGAAGCAGTTGAAAACTGATGTTTGTACTCAGGGTGTTGGTTTTAGGTGGTAAAAAAATTCATAGCCCCAGGGGTTTGAGGTGGGGAGGACCCAATTCTCTCTACATGAATGTCTATCATATAGCATCGCCTGGTAGAAGTCGGTATTACAAGGCATAACTGGAACGGCACTCGGTAGAGAGCGTACCCCCACCAAGCTGAACAATTTACATTTTGTATCCCACTGATAGGCCAGATCTGCATCTGGGCCTTTAACCAAACCTAATCGGCTTGTTCTTGTCACCTACCCAACTCATCCACCAAGTTTTGTCATAATCCGTCCCCTAACCCGGATCTTCCTTAACCCTAACCCTGACCCTAACAGCCTGGATCTTCACCAAAATTGAATAAATTATTCCTTGCCACACACCCAACCTGTCCACCAAGTTTCATCCGAATCCATCGTAACTTTTTGAGATATCGTGCTATATATCGTTTTTGGCCGATCTCTCAATGGTGAAGAATCATTAAAAAAAATTCTGGTATCCAGATCTGGATCCGGATCTTCACCAAAATCTAATTAATTCTTCCACATCACACACCCAACCTGTCCACCAAATTTCATCTGAAGCCGTGCATAATTTTGGGAGATATCCTGTTCACAGACAGACAAACAGACAGACAGGAGTGAAAACATAACCTCCGTCCACCTTTGGCGGCGGAGGTAATAAAGTACGCCATAGACATCATAAAAGTTGTTGAATTAACGGACGGGTTCTTTGCCAGTAGTTGATATTTTGGTTACAATTCGGTTTGAATTATTATTTTACAGTACATATAACTGATCGTTGTTTTTGAGCCCGGACAGACCTGTGTAGTCATCTTTGTAGAATATAAAAAGCAATTGTGATCTCAGCTAATTGCTTAACTCTGTTTTCAAATGGGGACACCAGAGATGTCACAATGCACAACTTCAGGGATCGGGGAAGTGGGGGTCAGATTTATTCGGGATAACTTTAGAACTATTCTTGGATGACTTCACATAGAATATTAAACAGAGATCGTTTTATCAGCAAGTGTTACATAACAATATGTGCATCGAATTCTCTCCTTTGCTCAGTTTCACACCATTTTACACTCTGCACTCCTTTATATCTGTTCTTTTAATTCGTCCCAACTCTCAAAAGTGTTTCACAAAAATACTCTTGCCATCCCTATAAGCATTCTTACTGGTGTTATGGATTCTTCATGCTCTTGGTATGTCCAAGAAGCTCCCCAGGAGTCATTATTTACATTTTAACATGAAGCCTCCATTCGACCTTCAAGAGCTGATTATTGATTCCAGACAGACCCTGTTTTATTGGCATACCGAACAAAAAACAACAGGAAATTAGCGAAGAACACAGATTACCATCGATGCAACGGGTGAAAGAATTCTGGTGAGTGGTAGTGGTAAAATCTGCAGCACTATTGCTCTGCTACTCTGGCCAGCACTCTTGTTATATATCACCAAGTCATGCTGTTATGGAGCATCAATTGTGACGTCATTAAGTTGCACCACAGCTGACCTATGCTCAGGCACCTCAACGTTAGGTTCGTTGTCCAAACAATGAAAATTACAGGGCTCCTTGTAAACAACCAGGCCACACGAGTTTGATTTTCAGTGCAATCACATGTCACCAAAACTGCTATTTGATAGAGCATGCCATCCTTCTTATAATTGATGGGGGAAGGGGGGCAGGGGGCAATGTATTTATTACGGAGGAACGAGGAATTAAATTAAGAAAATAAAAATTGAAAGGCAAGGAAAGAGCGGAATAGGAAAGAGGACAAACGTAGGGTATTTTTTGGAGGAGTGGGGAGAGAAGCGTCTTCGTCTTATTGTTCTTCTTCCAATTAAGTACAGAGACCTCCAATGAGTATTGTCACACTGAGGGTTTGTATGAATGCAAGCAGGACAGAAAAAAATTGTCCTCTTGCCGGACCATGCACACCTTGCTGGACTTGGGTAAAACGGATGGGAGAAAATAAGAGTAAAGGAAGGAGAGGCAAGGGGCCGCTGCGTAAACAAGTAGAGGGCCGCATGTGGCATAAGGTGGCATCTATTTATTATGTTCGCAGGGGGGTGAGGAGAGGGGGTGGGCTATATTATGAAAATAAAATTGAGAGGGAGTTATGGAAGGGGAAGAGGTTAGGAATAAGAGGAGAGTACGGGAGTATGAAAGGATCAGGAAGGTAAGAGAAAGGAGAACAGGGTAGTGTCACGTACAAGGCTTGCAAAGGGGTTGATCGTCCCAAGATTCTACCATTCTGCATTGGTAGTAAATGGGTAGTCGTTGAGTAAAAAAGGAAGGTCAGTGGAGGGTCAAAATCTCACCATTGTCTGTATATGATAAATAGACACCCACTACATTGACGGTAAGCCGGTTGTTCCATTTGTAAAGATAACGTCAAGGAAATGATGTTTTTCCAAACGTTACATCTTGCAGGACTGGAATCCTGGCCTAATTCTTAATATGTATAGCACGCAGGTTTGACCACGACCCACCATCTCCTCGCAATGACATTTGCTTCCGTGTTAGTCGTGTGGCGGGCGTCTTTAACAGTGGGTGGACATTAGGTCTCATGAAGAGTCTACTGGGATGAAAACCTCACTGGTGTTTGTCGGTTGGAGGTCACAACCTCTGCGGGGGGTGTCCGACTTGCAGTCTGGCTACTATCTATAACAGGAACTCTCGTACTAAGGCATGCCAAAGCATGCCACCTGCGCAATAGCTGCCCGAATATCCCTCGGTAACGGCGCTCCGAGGAATTTCAACCCTTCTGGGCAGCCCGATCCATGGGGCGTGCACGTGGTACGCACGTGACCCCCACACCCAGCTGTAAAAGATGTTGCCCGACCAATGTTTGTTGCTGGAAGGAAAATAAATAGTGATAAATTCATGGATCATAGTTATCAACGAATTTTTTTTAATATCGATTGAAATTGTCACCTTGTGTACCCCGAGACCAAAGCGGTACCACCCATGAATCCGCATTTAGAAGATACCCACCATCACAATTGACGCCAACCCAAGGATGGATGGTTCCAAATCGTGGAACCGACGATTTAAAGAAAATGAATTCAATAAAATACCCGCCATCTCATTCCTCCGACACATTTGAACTTGTTTAGCAAGGATTCTCGTCCGATTTTGTTGGCATTCGCTGCATAGGATAAGGACAAAGATAAGGAAAAAAAAGTATTGATATTTTATGGTGACTTATTGTTTGAAGGCATTCATTAATTTGACATCGCAGACTATTTTTTAATACTTGATGTCAGGCTTCGTAAATTTCAATATTCATACCTTGCACGCACTCGTTCCGATTAAGATCCACTCGACCACTGGGATTCGGTCATCGCAGACCACCGGAATGCACGCCGCTCAAGACTCGCAGACACGAGGACTTTGTGGAACCAGGAGAAAGCTGTATCAAAAGTGCGGAGCTGTCTTTTGCCGTCACTTATATACAGCATGGCATTATGGGCGTGGCCACGCGTGGGCTGAGTCTGCTCTCAGCGCGCAAAACGCGCGTCCTTCTCCTGCTCACCCGTCTCCTTCCCACGGTCACCCCTCCGCTCGCCCACTGCTCACCCGTCTCCTTCCCTGGCTCACCTTCCCCTCGCCGACTGCTCCACCGTCTCCTTCCCACGGTCACCCCTCCCCTCGCCCAATGCTCACCCATCTCCTTCCACGGTCACCCCTCCGCTCGCCCACTGCTCACCCGTCTCCTTCCCACGGTCACCCCTCCCTCGCCCACTGCTCACCCGTCTCCTTCCCTGGCTCACCCTTCCCCTCGCCGACTGCTCACCCGTCTCCTTCCCACGGTCACCCTCCCCTCGCCCAATGCTCACCCATCTCCTTCCCACGGTCACCCGCTTTTTTTTTTTTTTTTTTTTTTTTTTTTTTTTTTTTTTTTTTTTTTTTTTTTTTTTTTTTTTTTTCTTTTTTTTTTTTTTTTTTTTTTTTTTTTTTTTTGTTTTTTTTTGTTGATTTGTTTTTTGTGTTTTTTTTTGTTTTGCTTTTTTTTTTTTTTTTCTCCCTCGCCCAATGCTGCAACAACATAACAATCAAAACAAATCAACCACAACCTCTCCTTCCCGACCGGTCACCCCATCCGCTCGCGCCACTGCTCACCCGTCTCCTTCCGCTGGCTCACCCCTCCCCTCGCCCACTGCTCACCCGTCTCCTTCCCACGGTCACCCCTCCCCTCGCCCACTGCTCACCAGTCTCCTTCCCTGGCTCACCCCTCCCCTCCCCCACTGATGTATGCAATATTTCTACGTGCCGTTCGTACCATGGTACAGAGTGCTCACCGGTGAGTGCTGGTGCTGATCCTGTGTGTGCTGTACCCGTGAGCTCTCAGCACGTTTAGTCTTTTTATGAATATTCTCACACAATGATGTAACACTCGTGGAGGAGCTTGCACGTAGTTCCCATCTCGGGCAAAATATCACTCGGCCTGTATAGCTATTGACATCAGTGTGGATGTCAGCAAGCAATGGACACCACACACACACACACACACACACACAACACGCAAATACATACAACACACCATACACACACACATATACACACATCACACACACACATGCAGAAACACAACACGCAAACCACACACAACACACACACACAATAATACACCACACCATACACATACACACACACACACATATACATACACACACACACACACACACACACAACACCGCATACACACACATAGAAACAAACAGCACGCACACACACACATAACACAAACACACACACTGATTTGAACCTGCGTTCACTCCCTCCATCAGGAGCCATCCGTTCAGACATGGGAACACGATGTATATATTATATATACATATACTATATTTATTATTTATGAAACAGGTGACCCGTTGGAGTAAAAACACACACACACAAACACGCATAACACACACACATAACACACATACACACACATATACATACACACACATATACACACCACACACACAAACACATACACACACACATAACACACACATATCAACACACATCACATAAACATACACACACACATATACATAACCACACACATATACATACACACACACAAACACACGCACACATGCAACACGCACACAACACACACACACACACACACACACACACACACATACACACACACATACATACACACACACACAACACACACAACACCCCACTGATTTGAACCTGCGTTCACTCCCTCCATCAGGAGGCATCCGTTCAGACATGGGAACACGATGTATATATTAATATAATATACATATACATATACTATATTTATTTATTTATGAAACAGGGTGACCCTTTGACGGTAAAAACACCTCACAGCTCGCTCGCTCACTCTCACACACTTCATTCGAGTTGTGTTTCTTCACTCCGCGGACCAGAGAGACGAGTGTGCTCTCCTAGCCTCCCTCTGGACCAGCTCAATCCTCCTTTGGGACACACTGGGCGGCCCCCGACAAGCCCGGGCACGCCTCGGCTCGGCTCGGATCGGATCGGATCTGCCGAAACGACACGACCAGTCATCTCATTGGTAGATCGCGCGCTTTGGGACATGATCCATGTTGTTGCCAAATTTACAGGTAATCGCAACTGTGACGGACGTTTTGGGTGGAAATAAGTTTTTCTTTTTGAACTTGTCCACTCCAGGCAGGACAAATACACATCGACATATACTGCAGCAGGTACTCTTTATTAAATACAATTCATTAAGGGATGTCAATTGGTTCGTGAAAGTATAGATAACTAACATGGAAGTTTAAAAAATGGGGGGGGGGTGAAGGGGAGGGGGGGAACGGGGGGTGCCGGGGGGGGCCGGACGAAGGTAAAACTTGTCAAGTGTAACACAAACTCGGGTGCCATTTCCCATGCAAGCCTGATGTTAAAGAGTACGAGTATATCATAAATAATAATGAAAAAACAAATTCACGGGTCAAGAGGATGTACATTCAATGTCAATCATGTACTGCACTGTACAGATGTGTAGTATACAGTACAGTACAATGTAGGGATCACGCGGGAAAAATGGCGCCTCTTGAGTTGTCTCTGAATGTATTGATAACGAACCGATCGTTCCATGTAAACGTGTTTTGTGCACAAGAAATCTACACATTATATAACGTATTAAATCACCATTTCCCATGAAACAATCACATAAATCGGAGACTAATATACACTGTACTTTGTCCACACTATATACTACAACATGTCCACACTCTACTCTATAATTTTGTAATTTACACTGTACTTTGTCCACACTATGTACTACAACATGTCCACACTCCTAACTCTATAATTTTGTAATTACACTGTACTTTGTCCACACTATAGTACTACATGTCCCACCTCTACTCTAATAATTTTGTTAATTTACACTGTTTGTCCACATTTACAGTCACACACTCAAATGTAATTACTTACTGCCAACTTGTACACAACTGTCCTACTCTACTAAATTTTGTACTTAACACTGTATTTGTCCACACTATGTTACTAGCAACTTGTCCCACACTCTACTCCGCTATAATTTTGTAATTTACACTGTACTTTGCCACACTATATACACATGTCCCACACTCTACTCTATAATTTTTGTAATTTACACTGTACTTGTTCACACTATATACTGCAACTTGTGTACACACTCTACTCTATAATTTTGTACTATTCAACTGTACTTTGTCCACACTATGTACTGCAACTTGTTCCCACACATGTACTCTATAATTTTTGTAATTTTACAACTTGTCACCTTTTGTACTCACTGCCACATCTCATATGTACTCAACTTTGTCGCACACTTCTGCAACTTGCAACTACATAATTTTGTACTTTAACACTGTACTTTTGTCCACCCTG
>CM068955.1:180362229-180397287 GCA_035128595.1 Eptatretus atami | reverse complement strand
CTGGTACAACTTTGGCATTCTTCAGCTTCCAGGATTTTTTCACTTCATTCTTGAGGTCTTGGTATTTGGTAATTTTCTGGATTTCTGCATTGTTTACTCCAAAATCACTGGTACCAACACCTCAATTAGCAATGCCCTCTTCTCTTTTTTGTACCTAAGTATATCTGGTCGCAATGCTTTGTTTTCGATGTTCATGCTCGATGGGATCATGAGGTCGTTGTGAGCGGTACTTTCATGTTTTCAGTGATTGCTTTTGGTTCATGTTCCCACAAATTCTCTGGAACTGGAATATCAAAGTTTCTGCAGATATGCCAGCAGATTACTTTACAAACTCTGTTGTGTCATTGTGTGTACAGCTGTTCTGACAATGTCTTTTTGTTTGTTTGTTGTTTTTTTCTTTTGTGTTCTGTCATTAAGCATAACATATCATTCTCTTTGCTAACCCCACCTCCACCCCTCTTCTTTCTATCTTTTTTTCATCTCCTCTTCCTCCCCCCCCCCACCTCACTCTCACAACCTCTCTCTCTTGCTGTCGCTGTCTCTGTCTATCTCTCTGTCTCTTTCTTTCGTCTTTCTCTCTGTCTCTCTCGCACACACACACACCCTCCTCACACATCCTCCTCGCACCCCTCCATCCTGCAGTGTATAGCAACATTTGGTGAGGCATCACTCTCCCCCCCCTTTTCTGAGCTTCCTCTCCTCTCCTCTCCCTCCATCCTCTCCTCTCCCTCTCTCCTCTCCCCCCTCAGTCCTCTCCTCTCCCATCCCTCCATCCTTTCTGTCCTCCTCCATCCTCTCTGCCCTCCCTCCTCCTCTCCCTTCCTCCCTCCTCTCTCTTCTCTCCCTCCCCCTCTCTCTACCCTTCCTCCTCCTCTTCCCCCTTCCTCCCTCCTCTCCCTCCCCATCCTCCTCTCCTACTCCCCCCTCCCTTAATACATCTGTCAGCAAAGTTGCGAGGGTAAAATAAATAAACACGGAAGCAATAAAAAAAAATGTACATCTCATGCTTGACGCCCTGCAGACGGACTAATAAGACCTATTTGTACTCACCGTGACTTTGCCCTTTGCCATTTTGACCCATTTATCAATTTGTCTTCTCCATATTCTCATAATCAGGGTTTGTTGAAAATTTGATGACAAAACTCAAATGGTAAAAAGTTTATGGCCTGGACAGACAGACATTATCATTATATAACATAATCACTGCATTTAATCGTTTTCCCTGCTGAGAAATACACGGTTTATGGGCAGGGGCCTCCATGTTGTAGCACTTTTCTCCTAGCAACCACATTCCCAGAAGTCATCCCCAAGGAAGTAAAAAAAACACAGCGGCTCATACAGTTTGTTTTGCAATGGGGCTTATAAGGGCTATTTATTGTCACAATGCCTGCCCTTTCACGTTTCGACCCAATTTTCATTTGTTTTCTCTGTATTCTCATAATAAGGGTTTGTTAAAAATTTGATGACAAAAGCTCAATGGTAAAAAGTTATGGCCTCTGGAACAACACACACACACACACACACAACACACACACACACACACACACACACACACACACACACACACACACACACACACACTTGCAAAACCCGTCCCACACTATGGGGATGGGGGGGGGGGTTGGAGGAATGGGATTTGCTAATAAAATTTTCTTGAATACACTTTTCTACCACAACAAAACACCTTTCCTTGCCTATAAAAGCCCATCCGTTTCAAAATGTACGAGACAAGTTTATAACATACAGTGGAATACTCGTCTCCCAAGGTGAGTGTTGGTGTGCGTCGGTGGACAAGGTCATGGATATAGAAATGATCAAAAGTTTGTGTCACAGGATTTTATCAACAGAAAGCTGACAAGAATATGTTAACCACGTGGTAAGTAAGTTTTAATAACATAATCTTATAATCCATTAATGTATTAACTATAGTCTGAACAATGACACTTTCTCAAATCAGACTTTTCCCAACTCTAATCCTCGCTGTAGCACAAGTGTTAACCCAAATACCACTAATGTCACCGCTCCTTCCCACTTCCGCTTACCCACTTTGGACCCAGGCATGGATGCGTGTGGCATTCGAGAAACCCTTTGGATGGGATGCCAGTTCTGCAGAGGAATTGAACTCTCAGCTCTCCCGTCTGCTCAGCCCTGAAGAAATGTGCCGCATTGACCACTACCTCTCAAAGCAGGTAGATTGAAAGCGGGCAATTTAGGAATGGTTTGGTAGTGAGGGTAATTTGAGGTTTATGTGTTTATTTTGATGGGGATTGAGTTTCTCATATTATGGGAACTTTCGTACTCATGTTGAAACTTATTTTGTAAGATGCTCGTACGTATCGCTACACGGAAGGGTAGTGGTGATTTACGATGACAGCTACTCAAGTATAATGGGACATGTGACTTGGATTGTAGACTACATCCCGGGTGGTATTGCTGCCAAGCCTGTGATATGAGGTGCGATGCAAGGCGAACAGGGTTCGACTGGTGTGCCCGGGCAGTTTTCGTCACAACAAAGTTGTCTAATCTATCCATAACATTTTTTTTACGTTTCATTTCGCCATTTGTTGATTTTATTATCCACATGCATTTTGAATAAAATGGGGATATTGTAATCGGTTCCGTCTATGTCCGTCCGTCCGTCACGCTTCTGTCTCTCTGTCCGTCTGTCCGTCACGCTATCTCCTCCTAAACGGTTGTGCAATAATTCACCAAACTTGGTAGTTATGATTACCACGTGGCAAGAAGGTGCAACAACAGTTTCATAGTTGGCCTCCTGGAGCAGACTGAAAAGATCAAGTACCAACAAAAATGCAATTACAGGCATATCTTGAAACATTTTTTAAAATGAAACTTTGTATATGCAATCAACATTGGTTCAACATTGAACTTTTTGCCATCTTTCAACTTTACTTTAGGTCTGAAGCGTGGGGATTTGCGACGGAGTGCCGTCCACTTCGCTCTAGTTATTTATACTATGAATGTGGCCGTCCAAGTTAGCCACGCACATCCCTGAGGCCATGTTTGTCCGCACCTAGATCGATTGTAATCTATATTGTTTATTGTAAGGTGATTAAAAATAATTACATCACGCTCAGGTTCCGCCTTATTAAAGGCTCTATATCGTTGTGAGATTCACTTGGTTATAAACTCACCCATCTTGGAAAGCAGGTGACAAAATGTCACGTGACTTGCATAGATCTTGCTTGAGGTGGAATTGTTTCATCCACTTAAAATGGTTTCTCATATGTTATAAACACGCTTTTAAAACAAAAAGTCCTGAAAATTTACATTATATACTGACTTTTATCCCCAGTAATGACGTCACATGTAAGATACACGTGACTGTAACAATGTGCAGGCTGTGCAGGAAATTCTGCCTTTTCGAATGAGAAACCGGGACGTGTTGGATCCACTCTGGAATCGGCTTGATGTGGAGCGAGTAGAGATAGCACTCAAAGAAAAGCAAGGAGCAAAGGGCGAGTAACACTGCTATCGCTAACTATCAAATTACACAACCCTTTAATTCAAATTTCCCCATTGCTTGCCCCATAATTCATATTATCTCAAATTCTACACACCACGGAGTTACAAGGTGTAGCTCATAGTTAGAGCGTACAGAAATAACAACTGAAAGCACTGTTTTGTTTAACTTCTAGGTCGAATCGATTTCTTTGATGATTATGGGATCATTCGAGACATCATGCAAAACCACTTGACCGAGATCATGTCTTTGGTTGCCATGGATACGCCTTTTAACCTCAGTAATCACGATGAGGTTTGGCGAAACAAGATGGCAGTTCTCACACGCATCCACCCTCTTTGCCCATGGACTGCTGTGACTGGACAGTACGATACGTATTTCCAAGAAGTTTTGGAAGAGACGAAGAGACCTTCAAACCACAGCCTCACTTCTACATTTGCAAGGTGAGACTCCGCAATAAGTATTCCAACAAGATCAGTAAAAACTTGAGAAAAACAAAAGTGATGAAGTTACTATGCTCTGCCACTGTTGTACTTCATGAAGAGTGATTATTAAAAGTAATTAAATACTCAGGAATTTTTCTCAGGATGATGTGGTGCCACACCTACGAGCCGTGACACTCGATGCAATAATCAGCCTGGAAAGCGTGATACCTTTCCGTTCTTTTTACTCCAATACTATGCTCTCCATCCCTCTTTCATTACTTTCTCTTTGGTTTGTTTTATTTTATTTATATTTCTTTTTGCAGTGGATAACGTGTTTTTAGGATAGAAGTAATAAAATAACATGATTGACACTGCATGGAGCAGTGATACCTTGATATGAAGCATTGTAATGCCAACCACTTCGCTTAGTGTATTATGAAAGAGCGATGATAAGTGTGACAAATGCAAAGTGTATGATGGAGTGAATTCTGACACAATAACACTGCTATGAAAGAAGTCAAGTGAGTAATTGGGTGCAATTTGATTGAGTATATATCCATCCATCCAATGGGACCATACTCTGTACAGAGCGTTGGTGCTGCCGAAGCAGTCTCCTTGGCTATTGGGCACAATCCTGGATGGGTCGCCACTCCGACGCAGGATACTCGAATAGCTCGATCATCCCAGAAAGCCCGTACTCACTTTGCCAACCTCAGAAGGATGACAGGCTGAGTCAACCCTACCTGGTATTAATTCAACGGAAAAAAACTGGATTTGAACTCAGGACCCTAGGATCCCAAGCCTGCCACCCTAACCATTAAGCCAACACCAGGCATGTATACATACAGCCTGGCTTGAACACAAGCAAGAACGGAATCGTAGGTTATTACCAACTTATAAACTGTAGCACAGGTGCCACACTTACTTGAACGAACTCGTAAACCCCCAATACATAGAAATCCCCACCTGTCTTAAAAATACATCCCACTATCCCTAAAATAACTTGCATCTTATCATGTTCTATGTCCAAAAAGAGTCAACTCTGCAACGAGAGCAGGTTTAATAACACTTAAGATGCAGGATGCCGAGACGTGGCTGTCCCCCCACCCGCACCAAGTGCTGTACGCCTTTTTCCATGTTCCCTCTTTCTGGCCACCTGGACACAACTTGGGCATGGGAACAGAATTGAGGATCATTGAGGTGATTCCAATAATTAAGTGAATAAGTAGCATTAACACAAGCTTCTGTCAATGTGAAAAAACAACGTTTTGATTGGTTATAACACTGTCCTGGAGACCAAAACGATGGAATTGCTTTGCTTTGAGGGAAAGTTTTCTCAACATTTTGGATCTCAGTTGCAAAACTTCACAAGCGGTGTAAGGTTGGGATCCCATTGGTCCAAGCCTTAGAGTAAGCGGAGTTTTTTTTTTTCTGGTGTAAAGCATGCTATTTAGAGCTCAAAAGAGAACGCCCTCTTCACACATCTTGTAAGATCCTTTCACACTTTCCACACAGCCATCATCGACCAACATTAATCCACAATGAAATAGAGGTTTCCTTGATTATGTCCAAACCTAAGGCCTGCTGTAATTTTTGGAAAGCCAACTGGGAGGGTTTCACAACAGAAGTTGAGGAGCAGATCACCATCCTCAACCCTTTCCCGAACAGCTACAGCAGCTTCTGCAAGATCCTGAAAGATGCAGCCAAAAACAACATCCCACGTGGTTTTCGCAAATGTAACACACCTTGTTGGTAGCCAGAAACCGACCAACTCCTCCAACAGTATGAAGCTTCTGGGGATCCACATGTTGAATCTGAGCTCTTGGAATCTGGATATGGCCAGATGACAAAAGTGGCAGGAGACTTTTGGGGAGCTTGATTTCACTCATTCAAGAAAGAAAGGCATGGACCCTACGAAGGCATCTTGAAGCTGTCTCATCTGCTCAACATCAATATCCCAATGTGTCGGGTAATGCCGTTGTTTGTAGGCTGCTCCTCAATTCTAAAGTTGCCTCATCTAAGGAGGCTCGCTATGAAGTCTGCAAGGAACTCTCCAAGACCATTTCGTCATCTCCTCCTACATCCCTGCTTTCTTCACCCTACACCATAGCTGACACTGGCCTTTCCTCCACCAAACAAGGAAAGCAGCAGGGATTGGTGGCATCTATCCTGAAATCTTGAAGAACTCAAGACCCCGCAGACATGATTGGTTGGCTTCTCTTTTTACTAACATGCATGCAACTGGAGTCATACCATCAACCTGGGAAGAGGCTAAAGTCCTTGCCATCCCAAAGCCAGGGAAAACTGCTCCTGACCTATCTTTCGATTGGCCAATATCTCTGCTGTGTACGACATAAGACTTGTTTGAGCATGTCCTTCTGGCTAGGCTCTCTCTACTGGTAGAGCCCAACATTCCCAAGGAACAAGCTGGCTTCAGACTTTGTAGGAGCTGTGTTGATGAAGTACTTGCACTTACCACCCACATTGAGGCTGGCTACCAACGTGTGCTCAAGATAAGTGTTGCAGTCATTGACCTTTCATCAGCATATGACATGGTATGGCAACATGGTCTGCTGCTGAAAGCTGCTAGACTTTTCCATTGCCAAGCCACAATGTGTGTCCTTTCTTCGATGCTTAGCAATCCAAGATATAGGGTTTCACTCAGAGACCAAAGAAGCTCCATGAGGACTCTGAATGATGGTCTTCCCCAATAGTCTGTTTTAACTCCAATCCTCTTCAGCATATATGTGAGTGACATGCCTTGTACCACCTCTAGGAAGTTTGCCTACACAGATGATATTGCCTTATTATAGCCAAGCAATCAACCATGAAGATCTCAACAGTACCCTGTCCCAGGACTTAAAGGTAATGGAGCAATACTTAATCTACTGGAGCCTCCACCCAAACCCAACTAAAGACCACAGTTACCACTTTCCATCTCAGAAAAACAGAGTGGCTAACATCAAACTTCAAGTTTTCTTTTGTGGCAAACCAGTCAAGAACTAACCGTTCCCCATGTACCTTAGAGTCACCTTTGATCGCAGCCTCACATTATGCCAACACCTAAAACGGGTTACAGAAAAGATCAAAACCAGGGTAAACATCATCCGGAAACTAGCGGGTACCACCTAGAGATCCAGTGTGCACACACTTCGCACTGCTAGCCTTGCTCTTGTGTACTCTTCAGCGGAATACTGTTCTCCTGTTTGGGCAGACAGCAGACACAAAACACTTGGCCAGTCCTGAAAACACTGATGCGGATAATCAGCAGTACACTGAAATTGATTGTCGTGCAGTGGCTCCCAGTCCTGTCTCACATCCAACCCCCTGATTTTTGCCGAAAGGCAAGAATGCTGAGAGAGTTTGATCGCATTAAAGCCAACCCAGAGCTTCCAATCCATGAAGACCTGCAGAATCTATGAAATATGCTACTCCAGTCACACAAACCTTTCTGGTGCTCTGCATATGTTTTGAGTGATGTGGGGGTTAACACAAAGGAGAAGTGGCACAATCTCTGGACAGCCAACAACATTGTTAACAAAGAACTGGTCAGTGATTCGACATAAGATCCTCCAAGTTTTGACCTCCCCTGGAAAAAGTGGTCTGCATTCAACAGGATCCACATACTCCATGAAAGGGCATCACACCACATCCACAAATGGAATTTCAAAGACATCCCAGCATGTGACTGTGGTCACTCAGACTAGACTATCCATCACATTGTGAATGAGTGTCATCTATGGAAAATTGATGAATGATTTAGGGCAATTCACCTAATAACAGACAGTGCTGTAACTTGGGTGTCAAACTTACCGTGGTGAGAAAACGTTTGTGAACCCTTGAAGTTTCTGTATTTCTGCATAAATTTGACCTAAAATGTGATCAGATCTTCATCTATGTTGGAATAATAGATAAAAAGAACCTGATTCAACAAATAGCACAAAAAATCTACTTTTTCATTTATTTGTTGAGCAAAATGATCCAACATTCAATTTATTTGTTGTAAAAAGTATATGAACCTTTACATTCAGTAACTGGTGGTACCCCACTGAGCAGCAACAACTTCATCCAAACATTTCCTGTAACTCTTGATCCATCCTGTACATCGGCTTGGAGTAATTTTGGCCCATTCCTCCTTACAGAACTGCTTCAACTCAGAGATATTTGTGGGCTTTCTTACATGAACTGCTCGCTTCAGGTTCTGCCACAACATTTCAATTGGGTTGAGGTCTGGACTTTGACTTCGCCATTCCAAAACGCAAAATCTCTTCTGCTTCAGCCATTCTGTTGGAGATTTACTTGTGTGTTTAGGATCGTCTTGTTGCATGACCCACTTTTTTGAAGCTTCAGCTCACGGATGGATGCCCTGACATTCTGCTGTAGAATTTGCTGGTACAATCCAGAAGTCATGGTTCTGTCAATGATGGCAAGCTGTCCGGGTCCTGAGGCAGCAAAGCAGTCCCAAACCGTGATTCTCCCACCACCATGCTTCACGTTTGGGATGAGGTTCTTCTGTTGGAATGCAGTGTTTGGTTTTCGCCAAACATAACGTTTCTCATTTCTGCCAAAAAGTTCCACTTTAGACTCATCTGTCCACAGAACATTTTTCCAATAGCCTTCTGGATCATCCAGGTGGTCTTTGGGAAACATGAGACGGGTGGCAGTGTTCTTCTTGGAGAGCAGTGGCTTCCTCCTTGCTGTCCTCCCATGCACACCATTCTTGTTCAGTGTTTTCCTGATGGTGGACTCATGAACATTGACAGCCAATGCAAGAGAGGCCTGCAGATCCATGGACATTACCCTGGAGTTCTTTGTGACCTCCTGGATTGTTGTATGCCTTGCTCTTGGAGTGATTTTCATTGGACGACTGCTCCTGGAAAGAGTAACAATGGTGTTGAATTGTCTCCATTTGTACACTATCTGCCCAACAGTGGATTGGTGTTGCCCATCGTCTTTATAAATGGTTTTGTAATCCTTTCCAGACCGATGAGCATCGACAGCTCTTTCCTCTGGGGTCCCCAGAAATCTCTCTTGATCGGGGCATGACACGCTTCCACAAACCTGTGTGGTGAAGACCAGACTCTGATGGTGATGAACAAAGTTTATGTTTTTCATATCGGGCAGGGCCACCGATCACTCCTGATTGTTATCCCATTGATTGACATACCCGACTGTAATTACCCCCTTAATTGAGCTGATTAACCTCGAGGTTCACATACGTTTTCTGACAAATGAATTGAATGTTGGATCATTTTGCTCAACAAATAAATGAAAAAGTAGATTTTTTTTTTTGTGTGTGTGTGCTATTTGTTTAATCAGGTTCTCTTTATTATTAGGATGTAGATGAAGATATTGTTACGGATTTCAGAATCCGGTCTGATTAATGCATCCACACATCCAGGTCCTCAGACAGTTATTTCCTTAAATGCATGTTCAGATTAGCCCCATCCCCATGTCTAATGGGATCTTAAATGTGATGCATTGAGAAGGGTAAAGGATAGATCACTTCTCTTATGGGAAGCTTTTTTTCTTTACGACAGACACGTTTACACACATTTCTTTCACGAGCTCTGAAGCTCGCCCCCATTCTTCCTCAAACCGCAATGCTTTCCGTGAGTGACGCCCGCCTTTTTTTGTGAGCGCACGGGTCGTCATGGTAACCGCGCGCCAGTGGGGCGGGGTGAGCTTGGGGCGGACGGCACCCCGCGGAGATAAAAAAACGAGCGAGAGGTACATTCTGAGGAGAAAAGAGAGGAAAAGCGTGAAGAGAAAAGCGTGAGAGGAGAAAGAGGAGAGAAAAAGTGTGAAGAGAAAGCGTGAGGAGAAAAGAGGAGAGAAAAAGTGTGAAGAGAAAAGCGTGAGGAGAAAATCGTGAGGAGAAAAGAGGAAAAAGAAAAAGCGAAAGGAGAGAGGAAAAAGCAAAGGGCGAGAGAAGCGAGCAAGAAGCGGGTGTCCTGAACCAGCGCCGACGAAACAATTCATCCTTCCCAGTGCTTGGGCAAGCGAGCGTGTGGTGTGCATGTGGGTGTCTGACCAGCACCAACGAGACAATTCGTCCTTCCCAGTGCTTCGGCAAGCGAGTGTGTGGGTGTGAACAGCGCCGCCAACAAGTGAGGCACGGGTCGATCACCAACAACACCAGGGTCTAAACCTGTGACGGACGATTCTCGGTGCCCTCCAGACTTCGACTGGCGTTCAAGGCTGCCCCGCGAGAGGGTGCACGGCAAAGCTGGGTGCTGGCGACGGACGTGACACGCACGCACGCATTTCAGGACGTTTTCGCTTACAGACGACTTTCTGGTGAGCGAGACGATTCTTTCCCCTTCCCTCCCCCTGAATCCCCTGAAAGTCAACCCCCGATAAGCATCTGCTCTTTCTCTCTTTCCTGGCATTTTGATTTATTTTGCTTGAAATTCATTCTTTATTTACCTCAGCAAATAAAAAGTTCTTTTTATTTATTTATTTTATTATTAATAAATTATTTGTCGATTTCCAACCTGTCCGTGTTGTCCTTTCCTTCCATTGGTCTAGCATTGTCCAGGCCGAGATAGAGGGAGGTAATTACCAAGATTTGACCAAAAAATCATCGGCACGCACCAGCGGTTAAAACGCTCGGCCACCCTAATTAAAATCTAATCGAGATAACATTGGTGCTTTTGCCGAGGGCACGCCCCGCTCAGGTAACCACGTGACCTACGTAGTGACCTACGTAGATCCAGTTAAAGCGATAATTAAGACGACTGATGCCACATGGAACTCGTGTTGACTGGGTGGCGTTCGTGGTTCTAAACAACCCACCATACCATAACGTTAATTGTGAGCGTGACCCCAGGTCCGGCTCTACGAGGACACCGGGGAATTAATCCCCTGAGTGACAAGCTGGTGTCTCGGTACCGTGGCAGAACATATGATCACATTTTAGGTCACATTTATGCAGAAATGCAGAAAGTTCTACAGGTTCACAAAGTTTTTCTCCACTGTAAATTTAGATCTGTGAGCTTGCAATCTGTTCACATGCAAGCAGCAGCAAAGAAGAAGATGAAGAGGAAGAAGAAGAAGAAGAAGAGCTCAAATAATATTGTGTTCAATTGCACCAAATTGAAAGGTCCTTTTATTTATTTCTTATTAGTCGTTATGTTAATGGTGATAAATGACAGTGATGATTAATTGGTACTAATATATGAATCACTGATCGATGTCTCTCTGAGGCACAGACTATTTATTTCAGTATTGCACTGTAACTTATGTGTGATTCCAACTCGCTATATCGTTAAACTCGGTATGCCTTTACCTCGGGATTACACGGTATGCTCTGTACGCTTTTATCTCAGTATTACATGATCGGCTCTGTACACATTTCCTCACACGGTAACTCAGGACACTTTTACTTGAGATTACACAGTATGCTATGTATATCTTCAACTCAGTATTATACGATGCACTCTGTATGCTTTACCTCAGTATTATATGATAACTAGACGCTTTACGATTATATGATACACTATGTACGCTTACCTCAGCATTATATGATACACTATGTACGCTTTACCTCAGCATTATATGATACACTATGTACGCTTTACCTCGCATTATATGATACTCTATGTACAACCTACCTCAGCATTATATGATACACTGTGTCACTTTACTCAACATTATATGATACACTATGTGCGCTTTACTCAGCATTATATGATACATTATGTTGCGCTTTACCTCAACATATATAATACACTATGTGCGCTTTACCTCAACATATATATAATACACTATATGCCTTTACCTCAACATTATATGATACACTATGTGCACTTTACCTCACATTATATGATGCACTATGTGCAGCTTACCTCAACTTATATGATATACTATGTGCGCTTTACCTCAGTAATAAAACGATACCAAGTGCACTTTACCTCACATATATATGCACTATGTGCGCTTTACCTTAACATTATATGATACACTATGTGCGCTTTACCTCAGTATTATATGATACACTATGTACGCTTTACCTCAGCATTATATGATACACTATGTACGCTTTTACCTCAGCATTATTATTACACTATGTACGCTTACCTCAGCATTATATGAACACTATGTACGCTTACCTTCAGCATTTATGATACTCTATGTACACCTACTCAGCATTATATGATACGACTGTGTGCACTTTACCTCAACATTATATGATACACTATGTGCGCTTTACCTCAGCATTATATGATACATTATGTGCGCTTTACCTCAACATTATATAATACACTATGTGCGCTTTACCTCAACATTATATAATACACTATATGCGCTTTCCTCAACATTAATTGATACACTATGTGCACTTTACCTCAACATTATATGATATACTATGTGCGCTTTACTCAGTATAAAACGATACACAATGTGCACTTTACCTCAACATTATATGATACACTATGTGCGCTTTACCTTAACATATAATGATACACTATGTGCGCTTTACCTCAGTATTATATATACACTATGTACGCTTTACCTCAGAATTATATGATAACACTAGTACACCTTACCTCAGCATTATATGATACACGTGTGCACTTTTACCTCAACATTATATGATACACTATGTGCGTTTTACTCAACATTAATGATACATTATGTGCGCTTACCTCAGTATTATTGATACACTATGTGCGCTTTACCTCAGTATTATTGATACACTATGTGCACTTTACCTCAACATTATATGATAACTATGTGCGCTTTACCTCAACATTATTGATCACTATGTGCACTTTACTCAGCATTATATGATACACTATGTGCGCTTACCTCACATTATATGATACACTGTGTGCGCTTTACCTCAACTAATGATATATGATACAACTATGTTGCGCTTTACTCACATTATTGATGCACTATGTCGCTTACTCAGCATTATATGATACACTATGTGCCTTTACCTCACATTATATGAACACTATGTGCGCTCTTACCTCAACATTATATGATACACTATGTGCGCTTTACCTCAACATTATATGATACACTATGTGTGCTTTACCTCAGCATTATATGATACACTATGTACGCTATACCTCAGTATTATATGATACACTATGTACGCTTTACCTCAACATTATATGATACACTATGTGCGCTTTACCTCAACATTATATGATACACTATGTGCAGCTTTAACCTCAAACATTATAACTGATACAACTATTACACCTTACTTCAGCATTAATATGATACATTGTGTGTGCTTTACCTCAACATTAATGATACACTATGTACACTTTCCCTCAGTATTATATGTGGTACGCTATTTTACCACAGTATAATTTATTGGTACGCCTATTTTTACCACAGTATTATTATGTGGACGCTATTTTACCAACAGTAAATTATTAATGTGGGTAACGCTAATTTTAACCCCAGTAAATATATGTGGTACCTATTTTACCACAGTTTTAAACAGTAAGTTCATTGTGGCAAAGTGAAAGAGAAGGAGAGTAAATGTTTAAAAGTTCGTGTAAGGCCAACTTTGCAGATGTTTCATTCATGTAAATACTCACCGACAAAGCAAACTCCTACCATAAAAAACATTTTAAAGTAACAATGCAGAAGCACAAGTAATTTCCAAACAATACGGAATTGTCATTAACCTCCACCCAACACAATCGTGGACGGCAGTATGTATTTCACCCCTGTCTGTCCTGTCTGTCCTGTCCTGTCGTTGTTTGTGTGTATGCACGATATCTGAAAAGGTTGTGGACGGATTCGGACGAAACCCTTTTGGAGAGTTGGTTCGGGTGACGAAGAAACAAGCCGATTAAATTTTAAGTTCAGGGTCCAAATCAAGATCCGGCCTAGTCAGCCGCCGGACGTATGCACTCTAACCCGTGTGCCCTTCCTGGTATATCTGTGAAGGATTTTGTGTCGAACCATCGGATTGTTTGAGATGTTTTCAGCAGCTGAGCTCACTACACTGGTACGCCCTGGCAGAACTCTATAAATTGGCCAGTCATATTTGTTAACTACCTGGGAGTGACCCGTAAATTAAGTGATGTATTCAACAGATGGTAAATCTCAAATTTGCAATGTTTTGACTTATTTCCATGTCTGAAAATGAACAGAATGAACTGAACATAATTGTGGGAAACACTACAAAAGGAGCATGGAATTTGTAACCACGTGATCTGCTATACATTTCTACTGTCTTCCAACATAGTACGTGTGCAACCGTGATGCTTGTACCATTGAACCTCCTCGACACCTGCTTATAATATATTTATGTAAACAGGATATAATTTTCAATCTACAAGTCCGGCGTTTGAATCGGTTTCCGGCACACCTCCACCCAATCCTGTGCGAAAGCCGAAATAATATGCTCTTGATTGGTGCGTCGTCTACGTGGCCACATCTGCAAGTCAAAAGGAGAGCTCGGTGATTTTGAAGAACAATTCACGGTAAACTTGCATCCACAAGAAGGATAATAGCCATGTAAACATGTGATATGAATGAATGGAAGACTGCTGTCACATCCCCCTCCCCTTTGGGTGCAAGAAGCTGTGCAGCATGCTATTGGAAAAATGGAAGAATTCGAAAATGGAAGTTCGGCGGAAAAGTGTTCATACCTCTAGACCTGGAGTCGATAGCCATCCCTGCCAGCCCTCGATTAGTTAATTGGCTTTAGTCTCATAAAATCAAGGCACCCTCAGGCATAGGAAATGTTCTTTTGGCCTACCGTTCCTGTGCTATAATCTCCGTGCCATAACTTCCCTCCAAAAATATTCTATGGTTTCTCAATGAGAATACGATTTTATAATGATATCTAGCTCACGGAGGAAGTGACAACAAAGCACAACAGGGTTCAACAAACTGGCAAGGAATCAAAGGGAACGTGGAGACAGACATTTCAACAAATGAGTGGAATGAGTGACAGAAATGGGGAGGACAGCGGTGGGATAAAAGAGGGGGGAAATGGGTCCACCAGAGCAGGGGTGGAGGGAAGGGCACAATAAAACAAACACAGGGAAGCTGGCGTTCCAACCAGACAAGAGAATTGAGGAATGAAGAAAATGAGAAATGGGAAAGGGTATCAAGGTGTGGGATTTTTGGCAAGAAAGTGTGCGAACCTGAACGGGCTGCGGGAGGACAGAGGGATAAAGAGTGGGGGAGCAAGACAAAGGCCAAAATGATAGTGAAATGGCTGTGACTGGTACGGGTGCATTTGAATCCCCACAGGCAGGAACAGAGGAGTTGGGATAAAACACACACACACACACACCACACCTGAATTGTTCCCTGTACGGGAGAAAGCAAGGCTAACACGTTAATCCCAGAGTTAAGCTGAAGTTGAGGTATATCTGGAGTTCATATTATTAGGTGGACAACCACAGCACAGCAAAACATTGGTGGTTAACGGAGGGGTGTACATTGCCACCACGTTAATCCAGTGGGTGAAGAAGAGTTAGTGTGGGACAATGGTCAGTGAAATAGATTGAGTTATTGACCATAGATACCAGCATCAGCACCACCAGGACAGACAATTGGGCTTGTCAAAATGAAAGAGAGAATCTGAGACATCCTGTGAGAGGAACGTTTCTCTTAAAGGTGTGTTTACATGTGTTTTAATTTTCATTTTTTATGAAGTCCTCACTAACGAAAGTCTCAGGACCATCTCCTTTTTCATTGTTCCTTGATCCCTTTCAACTTTCAGGGGCTGTTTGAATTAATTCTCCATTAGCATAATGGCTGTACTGTACATAGCAAATCTGCTCTGAAAGTCTGGGAGGTCGGCAGTTCAAATCCCGTCGAGTCATACCCAAGACTTGAAAAATGTACTTGCTGCTTCCTTGCTTATTGCTCAAATTTAAAAGGTGGGAGATTGGCAAAACCACAAAGTTGGCAACATGAAGCGTAAGAATGGGCTTATTAGCCCTCCTATGTGTTGAAGTTCCTTGAAAGGGAATATACTTGTTACGGCTGTGGAATTCGCAACCCCATTCAGGTCCTGTAGGTGAGATATCTTTTTAAGTTACATGTATAGTTGCCCAAAACCCGTTGTTTAAAGGGAATTATATGTGATTCATTCGGGCTGCGATCCTTTTGAGTTAGGCGTTTTCTGTTCTACTTTATTTTTCGAACGCAACCATTACAACAACGCCAAACCAACGCCACCATTACAACACGCCAACCACGCCGCCATTCCAAACAACCGCCAACCACGCACCACTAACAACAACCACGCGTCTGACTCGGCAACACGGTTGCCAGAGGCCTGCGCTCGAGGGGAAAGCAGGCGGCCCCCGTTCCCCCCTCCGCCCCCGAACGAATGGCGCCGCCGCGGTGGAATATCACCCGCGAGGGAAGGAGGAGGAATCCCGCGGCGGTGCGAGCGTCAGCGATCGGACGGAGGACCACGCCGCCTTCTGGAAGTTCCAGCATGTTCTGAAAGGAGGGGTGGAGCCGAAAAAACGGGGGCGGAGCGGAGGGCGGGGCCCGGCGATAAAAAGGGAACGGCTGAAGGCGACGGATAGGAAGAAGATCTCGCGCACGCGATAGAAGGACGGACAAAGAAAGTGGCGCAGAAAGTGGCGGCTCGTCGAGTGAAGACGGAGGTCGACGTGGTGTGCAGAAAGAGGAGAGGATCTCGACGTCGGTGTGGAGCAGAGGAGCTCGCGCTGTCTTTTTCCGACCACGAGGTCAAGTGGAGTTCCCTGGTTTTTTCCTCGCGTCGTGTGGAGCCTGAGAGGAGTCCGCGGTCGCAAGGAACGGAGAAGGCACCGGGAGCCCTCGGAGTTACGGTCGTCCAAAGGACTCGACACACCAGGGAAGTCGCGACTTCCATTTCTTTTGGGTTTTGTGTGAACGTGTGTGTGTGGCGCCGTGTCCCGGCTGAATAACCGTATAATGGTTGCCGAGTGTTCGCGTTAGTCGTTTTGTGAGCTTGCGTCGTCGTTGCTTTTCTTTATTTGATATAATGTGATTCTTACTCGTGTGACTAATAACTTGGCCTGTGTCTGTGTAAAATAAATGCTTGCTTGGTTGAATTGTTTCCCCCGTTTCGCTGCGTCCTTTCCTCCTGTTGGGTTCTCCATCTTGCTTCACGTAAAGGGTTCGAGTGGCGCCGCGGACGGCCCGATAATTAATTGGAACCGTCAAGGTCGACGATAACTCCGCTCGTGTATCCCTGTAGCAGCGGAACGAGCCGCTTAAGCGGTTCGTGTCCGAAAGTCGACCTGTGCGTGGTACAACCCCTCGGTAGTAACCCGTGCGAGTACTTTAGGTAATTCGACTCGGGCGATTCATCCCTACCTCGCACGGGTGGAAATGCGGACTGGGTTGTGGTGAGGTTAAAACCCCCACCGTGACTGGCTCGCCGGCGTTAGTCCGAGAGGGTCACGATTGAATTGTCCGTCCGGTGGCGATGGCGGTTGCGATTCGAGTAACGTGGGCCGATCGCACGGCCGAGGAGGCGGCCGATTTCGCAACACATATTACTATATGTTTGGTATGTGTATATATAAATTGTCTATATATATTATATATGTATATGTATATATGTATATATGTATATATATATAATATGTATATGTATATATGTATAACGCATCCTATACTGTAATATAATATATATAATATAATAATTAATATATATTATAATATTATATATATACATATTATATATATATATTATAATATTAATATTATATATATAAATATATATATATATATTGGTGTGTGCGCGCACAAAGGTATCGCTAATTTACCTGCTAACCTATCGCGTAATCATATATTGTGCATCCTTCGACATTATGATTGGTTTCAGAGGTGAAATTAAAAAGCGCTTGGATGAGCGAATGATGGTGAATGACATGGCTGAGCGCTTGAAATTACGCCGATCCACTTTAACAACAATTTCATGGCAAATGCTTATAAAATCAGAGTGAGTGCTCAGTGTTTTGTGCCCTTTAACTGCCAACCGAAAGCGAGTCGTTCGCATTCACGCATCATGGAGAAGTTGAAACGCTTGCCTTGATGGACCCCTCGATAACGTAATCCTAAAATAACTGCACACCGTCGCATCTACACATCACCGCATGCAACAACATTTAACAAACATATGAGGTTAGTGAAATTTGATTTTTTTTAATTTTAATGTTTTTAAATGACAAGTTGACTTTCTCTTTAGGTCACTTCCCCTCCATCCACCCACATCTTGAATCACAAACTTCCAGCTATAACATCATTTTTTGTTTTTTTTAAATGGGAAAAATTACTCTTCGGTTTTACAACGCGTTTCAGCTTACATGGTAAATTCTCGAAACGCAACATACCATGTGAAATGAGGAATACCTACCTGTAACAATAACGGTGTACCCAATAAATACCCAACTGTGATTCCTACATAATTAATAACGGTTACACTTGCCCGTTCCCCCCTCTTCTGCTGTGCCATGGACATGGACAATTTAAAGGTGGTACAGATCAACTTGGAATCGAATGTTCGGTGGAGAAATCATCATCCATCGATCCTTGTTTATGCAGATGATGCTGCCCTATTTGTGAGACCTTGTTTGCTGGCCGGATGTGTTCAACCACTTTGAAATTGGTTTGTTAAAAAGCCCGAGGCCTTAAGCCTTCATGGCAAAAAAACTAAAAGTGCAGAGTGACGATTTGTCCTCCCCGCCAGTACCTATCTCATGGTGTAGTTGTTGGAGTCAGTAAAGACCATTTCACCTAAACCTGGGCTCCAACATTCATTTATCTTGGATACCGTAAGCCCTGATGTGCGCAACCGAATCGGCATGGCTGGCTCTGGTCATGGGCAACGAGACGCTGTCTGGAAACAGCACCTGCTTAGTTTTACCCAACAAAGCTTCCACATTTACAGCAAACAATGTCCTTACCTGTTCTCCACCTGTAGTTGATAAATTGGATCTTTTTGAAAAAGCCAAAGACACTTTACAAGCTTCCACATGCGAAATGTCAACGTCAACATCCTTGGGTATGATGGTATGGACCAAGTTTCAAACAGTGACTATTCCTGAGATCAGTAGACTCGACGCCTATCCACACTCCGATATTGCAAGAAGCCAGCGCTATTCCTGTTTGGCCAACATTGGCCGTCGTATTTTCCTTGGAAAATTAATGCCAAATAAATCCTTTCCGATGGTCACGACCCAGATCCAACCTGGCCGCTGTTCCTCGGGACCCAAGACTACGATCTCATTCTTCCTTGGTTAACAGTGTGCCAATGAGGTGGCCTGACCATGTGAATGTTTGGCAGAAAAAGGCAAGAAGACACAGTTTTTATGGGGAGTTCGCTAACATCCTTGTTGGGCATGGCGTATTCGTAGTATAGTCACATTGCTTTTTTCTCTGTGTTTCCTTAACCAATCGTAGTATTTGTCATTTATAATCGGTCATATTAAAAATATTGCTGTGCTGAATAAATATAATTTAGTACCTTTCGGTAGACCATGTGTCCGTGCTTTTTATTTATTCTGAAATATAAATGCTGGATCCTCCACACTCATATCTGATGGCCCTTTGAATGCCGATAACATATTTTACTAAACCTCTTCAATGTAAAAAACATTTTTTTGTTCTATCTCAGCCATAATATTCTAAAGTCTTGATCTCGATTTTTCTTCACCACTCTTGACAATTCTGATAAATGAAAGGTAAAGAGTTACAACGCACATTTACTTCCTCAACTTCAGAGTCAAAATTATGGATCTTGGGTGCTTGAGCAGCCAGAACCAATCGTTTTTCAGAATGATTGGCTTGAAAACCTATCCTGAAAATTTTTTCACCAAGTATCACACTTTTCATTTTTCAACACAACAAAATGCTTCAAAAGAAAAAGTTATTTCAAGATCTACCGATCATTCCAGTATGCATCAATTCTGTCCTGAAAAAGCAACAGGATGACGGTGTATGTTTGTATCCTACTCCTTTGGGAGATTGGGTTATTTGCAT
This sequence comes from Eptatretus atami, assembly GCA_035128595.1. NCBI lineage: Eukaryota > Metazoa > Chordata > Myxini > Myxiniformes > Myxinidae > Eptatretus > Eptatretus atami. The sequence continues at coordinate 180,377,400 of CM068955.1, read as the reverse complement.
AAAAATATTGAATTACTGGTGTGACTGTGTGAGGCAAAAAAGCTGCGATGTGGTGGGATTTGTAAAATTTAGTCGTATTGAAAACTGGCAGGATGGCCTTTTTAGGTTTGGCACACTCGCCTCAAAAAGCTGTCTAGCCAGGGTTTGGAATCCTGAACCCAGCTATAAACATACATCCCCGATGTTTTAAACAGGTAGGGTGATTCATCAGTGTGTGTGCCGTCCCCACGGAATGGACGTTAAACTGGCGTCCAGTTCCTGCCAGCATTAGTTGGAAAGACGTTAAGATCCCACGTGTCCCCTCGCGAAGAGTAGGTGAAACTATCTTCCTGCCCTCACCTTAGTAGATATGTCAGGCTGCCCAGGCAGTTGTGGGAATAATTGTGGCTGTTAAAGAAGAAGTGGATGAAAGTAGTTCTGAAAAAAAGCACCATAACACTAAAGTAATCTTGTTTAGCTGTCATAGTAAACTAACAGGTTTTCTAAACACTACGGATGTACCGTACATCACACTGCATTTGGCTGTGTTAATGGTCATCGTAGTGGGGGTATGCTCCTAATGGCCATGTTGGGTAAAGAAGAGGAGTATGACTGTCTGTGGCTGAGAAAATGTAAAAAAAAAAAACAAATCCAACCATTTTCGTAAATCAATAAGTGCAGGTTGCCCCTGAACAAAGTAAATGATACTATCTTTTTCAGTCTGTTAATCATGTACAGTCTATAAAGTTAGGAAGACATCGGTCGGTGTAAATCCTTCCGCAGTCACAAAGAGATCCAGAGACAAATCAACTCGGTTTATGAGATCGAAAAATGTGGTGTCAACATCATTGAAGCAAAAAAAATGACTTCCCTACGTTGTTCCTTAACTAACCTGTACATCAAGAGATTCTAAGAAACTCGACCACCAATTGAGAAGTTGATACTTGTCAACAGATCTTCTAACTAACACTCCTTTATCTGTTTGAATGCAAAATCTTTCTGATTTTATTCTTACTTGAAGTCGTATTTTTTTCCTAATTACTTTCATGTTTACTTTTCCTGCTGACCCCTAACCAGCTGTTGCAGTTTACTTTTCAAAACTTCGCAGCTGGGAGGGTGTACCATTTCTTCTCATGTCCCTGGAAAATCTCTGTCTGAAAGTGGCAAGTTAATATTCGTGTTATCTTTCCCGACATTCTACTTCACTCTTCAACCAAACTACTAGCTCACCACTCATAACTCTTCGTCTTTTCACCCGCCACTCACCTTCTTAATGGAACATGATTCCTCGTTCACTTCCGGCTTATCTTGATTTCTCGAGCCTATCTTACCAAGTAAGGCCTGGCCCCAACTGGAGGAATTATAGATGTGGAAAGCCTGTCCACTGGTGATGAAGGTCTACACATTTTTGGCTCTCCCCTTAATGGAATTTATAAGTTTTTGGATGCCTCGGACAACTTGTGAACGCTTATTTCACATTATTTCAGGATTTGCTTGGTGGATTTGTTCAGGGATGTGCCGTCGAGAAGAGACGCACTGCTGCTGGAAAATGTGCGTCACCACTACTCCAAACTCTGCCCAGCGCCACTCGCATTTACGCCCACGGTGATCCAAATCCACACTCGATTTGAAATTGTCCATGGAGGTTTAAAAATTTAAAACTGCCTGATAAGAAGCACTACTCGTCACTTCAAAAGTGACGACCACATTCCAACCTGTCCCTGCCCTATAAGTCATGGAAAATTCTACCGCTGCTCGGTGACCCTCTTGTGCACTACCAAAACTGGGATCTGCTGTCGGCGTTGGTTCTGCATATCCAGAAGAGTGCCAAATGACGCTGTAGCCGCTTCTGGTGAGTTCATAATCGCATTGCCGATGGGCACACCTCTCTAGCTCTCTTCCGTGCACTCCGCTTCAGCACGTTATCCACTAACAATTGCCTTGGGAGCGGCATGCATGTTGGCAGACTGATGAGCGATGGGTGGAGGGGCCAGCCAAGATGGAGGGGGCATTGAAAAATTCTGGTTCAAAATTTTGCCTATTGCGTGAAGAATCCTTCTACCAGCATGTAACACTTTCGCCTTCCCAGCTCCACCCGATTCCTGCTGATAATCAACCATTGTTGGAACCCAACAGGAAGCTTTAGACTATGCTGCGGGAAACTTATTCCACCGTCATGAGGTCGTCTAGATTTGGTTGGTACTTTTGGCTTAGGGAAAGACGGTCATGTGGCTTCACTATTCCCTGGAAGAATAGCGCAGCCTTGAGTGTGGTCCGATCCTGTTGGTTTCCTCACAATGCCCAGAAGAATCAGTCTAATCGTCACATCAATTACCGGTCGTGCCGTTCTGTGGCGGTTGTTGGTCACTGGCCAAAGGAAACTGGAAAGTGTTTGGAAAGCAATGATCTCTGGCAGATAGGAGAGAAGCGAAAGAAACAATGAAAATTGGAGGAGGCAGAAAGAAGTAGGAGGTGGAGTAAACAGAAATAATGTGCAAGATCCAGGTCGAGGAAAGCAACAAACACAATGAAGGAGAGTCACATTAGAAGAGAAAGAGAAGAACGAAGTGGATTTTTTCAGGAACCATGCAGACGATAAAAATATCAGGAAAGTGAAAAGGCGAAAAGAAGAAGAAGAAGGAAGAAAGATAACTCTTTGGCTGAACCCACTACAATGGCCCTTGCGCTGCTCACCCAGAAAACGGATCCTGAAATGGTTTGTTGACTTAGAAGCACTACCGTGCAAGAACATGGAGTGACCACGGGTTCTTAAATGTTGTGCGGAAGTCCTAACAGTGGACTGAACTTCTGGCAATGACTCCTGGGAGTATTAGTCGGAATGTGGTTGTGATTTGCACATTTGGCTAAGGTAGGCATTGAGCTTCCGCTGGTTTTTAGTAAAGTTTCATTGTTCCCTTTGAAGCTGCTTTTTAAAGATGCAATTCATTTAAAATAAATAAATCATCAATTAATTTTTTTTAAAAAGCATTTTTTCATTAAAGAACAAGTGCAGAATCTTTACGAAAGAACACGAGGTAAAATAGAGCAAAAACGGAAACGAGGCATACAAGGTGGGATTCCGTGAGATTAACTAGTCGACGAGGCCGTGCCGAGTTTGAACATCAAGCAAGTTCCAACGCTAGGGCCATATCTGAAGAAATGCTCGATTGCCAAAAGTTTCAATCCGGTGCGAGGAACTGCCAGAAGAATTTTTCTGTCTTTTTTTTCTTTAAAAAAAACTATAACTTTGGGGGCACTGGAAATCAGTGTAGTGTTTTCAGGATCCTGAGAGATGTGATCAATTCTGAGATTGAACTAGCCTGGCGCCATAAACTGAGTGAGTTATTGGCCTGAGATAAGCAGGTCGAGCATGCCTAACAGCAAGTATCAGTATTCCAAGAGTGGACATTATGGGAGCATGAAAGGAGCATTTCAAGTTCCTCTGAGCAGAGGCAGATTAAGGGAAATATTGTGTAGATGGAAGGAAATAAGAAGGCAGAAATGTTGGATCCATACTATGTGAAACTCCTGTTTGAAAATTGTGAAATTGAGATTGGAGTGCTGATTCCCAAGTTTCACGATATGGGATGGAACATTTAAAGAATGAATGGGGGCCTCAGCACCCGTATACCAAGTTTTAGCAGCGATGTGTTTGAGGAATGTTCTAGCACATCCATATTGAAATTGAGAGAGAAGGTGTGTTGTGTGGTGTGTGTTGTGTGTTGTTATCTCTATAAATGGGTTTCAGAAAAGGTGGAACGAAGTCCTCCCAGGTCCGAATATCCACCCCATTTTCAAGTCATCATTTCGTAGCAGGTGCTGGTTGCATCATTGCTGGGAGTGCGGGCGTGCCGCTGGTGCGATGCCACCTGTTCCCAATAAAGCTGGTACTCATTTCCGACCTCAGAAGGATGCCAGGTTTGAGTCGACCCATCTGGTGTCATTTAATGGCAAACGGCTCAAAAACTGAAGAAACCCTAGATTTAAGCCAGCCATCTTAGCCCTTAACCCACCAGCAGGCTGACTCCGTTTCAGTAAAGGGATCAAATTCATGGACCAAGGTGTAAGTTTTCCTTGTTCACAAAGTTTTCTTCCGAGGGATCTTAACCGAGCCGCAGCAGCATTCCAACTGCAATTCGTTTTTTTTTATTTAATTATATCTCCAGGGATGGTTTTTTAAAGATCTCCATGAGGTCTTCCTTTATATTCCTGTTCCGCCAATCAATCACCAAGTACAATTCAGCGTTCTTACAGCTCCCAAGATCTTTCACTTCATTTTTGAGATCTTGCTATTTGATCATTTTCTTTATTCTGGTTGTTTAGGAAAAAAAAAATCACTGGGTACTGAAACCTCAATTAACATGCCTTAATTTTCTTATTGTACCCAAGTGCGATATCCGGTCCGCAATGCTTTTGTCTCTAAAATTTTCCACTTCGATGGGAGTGTGTGTGTGGTGTGTGTGTGTGTGTGGTGTGTGTGTGTGGTGGTACACATCCACAGCAGTTTAACTCTGCATTTGAAAAGGTTTTCCTTACTATAATTGTCAGGATTACAGTTATGTGAGAATGTCAGGATTAGAGTGTATTTTATTAATGAAATCACGAGTTACACCACGGCACATAGTTTTTCACCAAAAAAATCTCGCCGTGTAAAAAGCGGACACAGCGTGCTGCCCGGTGAAACCTTCACATTCGGCATGTGGGCTTAAAAAATAGCAAAGTGTGTCACACAAGCAACTCCACGTCGGCATCAGATCATTTTATTCCACTTTATTCTAATATAAGCTTTCATGCCAATACCCTGCTTCAAACCCACTCCATAGCTCCAGCCCGTTTTCAACTAACAGGTGAAATAATACAATGAGGCCGTCATACAATATAAAACATACACTGAAATTTGATCCTGAATTTTGTATTCCATCTGCAGAGTAAACTAATTGCAGAGTAAGAAAGGTTTATTTCACTCTCTAGCTGTGAAACACACCTTCCAATGTACAACTGATTTTGCAAGGGAAGTTCACATAAGCACCTTTGTACAACTAATGCTATTTCTGTTATTGGTTTGACAGTGCCAGTTCTGTGCCAAAAGCTCTTCTTTTTATTTGGATGAGTGAGATAAAATATCGTATTAACATTTGAAAATGATCAACATTTCACATGAAATAGCCGCTGTAAGAAATGTTTCAGCATGCATCTGAGTGAGCAGTTCAATTTTGCTTAGTTAATTGAAGGGTGGTCAAAACAGTGCAGTCATGTGTGTGTGTGTGTTGTGTGTTGTGTGTGTGGTGTGTGTGTTTGTTGGTTTGTGTGTGTGTGTGTGTGTGTGTGCACTGCATATTTATATATTTAAAAAGATAACTTTTCAAATTTTTTTTGGAGGGGGGAGGAGAGGACATAGATGAATAGACACCAATAGCTTTGTCCAATCTGTGAAGATGTGACTGCATGTGAATCTTAAAGGGTTTGATGGAACGTAAATGAGTTTTTCCCATTGTGACCAGGAAGGATGTGTGAGTACCATAGAAGTAATTAATCTCCAAATTTGCAAAAAGGGATTTCAATGTGACGCGAGTAACTTTTACCCAAGTGACGTCATTAATGAATCGGCTTGGTCGGGGAAACCTGATGGTAAGGCTTGACGTTCAAAGTTGGTTGAAGAAATGACATTTGTTATCATTGGGCAGGGGCAAATTAACGGTGCCATGTACAGGGAAAGACGTCATTATGCCTGAATCCGTCCCTCCGACCCAACAGCGAAGATCCTAACTTCCATCTTTATGGATGAAGCACCAAACGTATCTACACACTATGCACCTCTCATACGACAGATGGAACATAATTGCAATGAAAAATGCCTCGGGTAAGAGGTAATTTAATTAGATTAGTTAGCTCTCTCATAGTGTGTTAACTGTCCTGAAATTGCTCGAGTTTAAGCATTGCAGGGGGACTTGGGTCTTCGGATGGCATCAACATCATCAACTATAAATCACAACAGGTGTTTCACTAATTAAATGTGCTGCCTTTCCTATAATTCTCCCCTTTGAAAGCGTCACTCCCTATGTGGAATGGCCAGTGAGGGAACAGACTCATTCTGATCATTGCATGTGTGGGATGTGGTCTGGCCTGCAGGCACATTATGACTAATTAGTTTTGAAGTTTGTGTGGAAATCCAATTACCCAAATGCTTTGGTCGTTCATGAAGCCTGACGTTACTTTGAACTTGCCGTGCGCCGAATTGGGTTATGGTTTTGCCGCATGTCCCAGCCCAATCGTATTTGAAGCTCCTCTGGGCAGTATGGAAGAATTTTATTATTTTTTTTAAAATATAACATGTCAAAGGCTCGGTATAAGAGCTAACATAACCTAACATACAGGAACGTATAACAAGGGGAGCAGTAGAACCAGGAGGGATAGAGAGGGATCACACCATGAGATCTGTGGAAGGGAGAGGGATGGGGCAGGGTACACAGGGTAAAACAGATGGACACAAACGGACTTTAGGAAGGAAAGAAGGAATATGAAGAGGTGGGTTTGGGGTGGATTAAATGGGGGTAGAAGACATGGTTGATTGGGAAGTTAAGAGATGGTGAAATAACAGCTTGTTCTGAAGTCCTGGAGGGAAGGTGGGAATGAAAGTGTGATGGGAGTTTGTTCCAAAGGTTGGGGAACAAAGGAATGAAAAGAATGAAGAATGAGCAGTGATTCTTGATTTTGGAAGTTTAAACCACAAGAATAGCAGATGGTGAGACAGAAATGTTTGCTCGGAACATCAGAGAAACAGAGAAGAAATAGTGATTGGTGCATCAAAAGAAGGGAGCAGGTCAGCCCGCAAGCAATAGAGAAAAGGGGTTTCGAAAGCCATGCTGCAATGATGAGTAGTTTCGGGACAGGAAAATGCCACTATGAGGATGGTTTGTCTCAGTTCACTGTTTCACGTGCTCACACACTCAGCGAGAGTCAAAACCCCTTTGCGCAGCACACACACAGGACTTTATGAGTTGCGTCGTTGCTGTTGAGAATTTCACGTTCAGCTCCTCATAGTTTATTTTCCTTCTCCCCCATCTTTCTATCTCCCACGGTCTGTGTCCGTTTTGGCTTAGTTTTAAGTAGGTGAGTTCAGTTAGTTCTCGAGGTAAGCATATGTCTCCCCACCTCGCATTCCCTCTTTCCTGTTATCATTTCAGCATCCTATTCAATTGTCATCAAACCTGTTTGTTTTTATAATAATCGGATGTGTATTTTCTTTTGGTTTTTCGAAGTCGGTTCCTTCAGCATATTTAAAGTGAATGAGCAAGCATGCAAGCCAAATTCGTGCCAAATTAAGTAAATGGTCCATTTGAATGCTGGATTGATGTTTAGTGTCGACCTCTCAAGCAATCCTCATTGAAGCCTGCTTACTGCCTGGCTGACCTATCAGTTCATCTCAGAGTGGGATTGGGATACCATGAACGTTCGCATGACTATATTTACTGTCGTGGCCAAAAATATTGGCACCTTGCACTTTTTTCAAAAATAACTCACAATTTCCTCCAAAAATAAGTTGAAATTGACGAAAGATTTAGTCTCCACAATTCTTCATTTCACTGTTAATATAACAGAACTTGTTTTGATCAGAATTATATATCCCTTTTAATCAGAAAAATATAATAAATGGCATTGATAAAATGCCATTCCCTTCCCTCGAACTTAATTTTTGGTAGGCACAACCTTTGGACAAAATAACTGCAGTCAAGCACTTCCTATAACATGAATGAGCTTTCTAACGCTATCGACTGTAGTTTTGGCCCACTCTTCTTGTGAAAACTGCTTCAATTCCTCACAGATTTGAAGGGTGCCTTCTCCAAAACCTGCTGTTTTCAAGATCTCCCCACAAGGTGTTTCAATGGATTAATCTGGACTCATTGCTGGCATATTCAAAACAACCAGCGTTTTGTCTTGAAAACCATTCCCTGGTGCTTTTGAAGTGTGTTTGGGGTCATTGTCCTGCTGGCAAGTACCATGACCTTCGAACGGGACAGCTTCCGCACTAGGTTGAACATTGTGCTCCAACATGCCTTGTAATCCCTGATCATGAGTCATCACAACATTCAGGGCACCCAGTGCCAGAGGGCCAGTGCCAAACCCCAAAACATCACTGACCTCCTCCAAATGTTTTGACTGTAGGGAAGGTGTTCTTTCTTTGAAGCTTCATTTGTTTTCTGAAAACAGATGATGTGGCTTTACTAAAATGCTCAATTTGTTTCTCCAATCTCTCCAACAGGCCATTCTCCCAGAAGATTTTGGCTGGTTCAAGGTGTTTTTTTTGACAAACTCCAGTCGGCTTTCTTTTGTCGGCCTTCTTTTGTCGGGCTTTCCTTTTGTCGGGCTTTCTTTTGTCGGGCTTTCTTTGTCGGGCTTTCTTTTGTTCCGGGCTTTTCTTATGTCGGGCCTCTCTCTCTCTCTCTCCTCTCTCTCTCTCTCTCTCTCTCTCGTCTCTCTCTCTCTCTCTCTCTCTCTCTCTCTTCTCTCTCTCTCTCCTCTTCTCTCTCCTCTCTTCCTCTCTCCCTCTCTCTCTCTCTCTCTCTCTCTCTCTCTATCTCTCTCTCTCCTCTCCCTCTCTTCTCTCTCTCTCTCTCCCTTCTCTCCTCTCTCTCTCTCTCCTCTCTCTCTCTATCTCCTCTCTCTCAGTCCTCCAAAGTGCCGCCCCCCCCCCCCCCCCCCCCCCCCCCCCCCCCCCTCCTACCAATAGAACCCCTTTCATTGAGTTGCGATGATTGGTGCGAGTTGAAACTGTCGTTCGTTGTGTCGCGGTCAGCTTGTATCCTGTTTAGTAGTTGATCGAGGTGCTTTCTTCCCATTCAAAAACACTCCCCTTCACTGCAACTCGATCAAGTTTTCTCTTGCTGCCACCGTCCAGAAGGTTGGCTACAGTGCCTCAAACTTCCTGAAACATTTGGTACGGTGACAACGGAAACATCAATGTCTCTGGAGATGGACCCTTGTAACCTTTGAGATTGAATTGTCCATGCTGGCTACAATCCTTGTGTCTTACCTCCTTCGGAAAATTCTGTGGTTTCTTTCTTTTCTCCATGCTCATTGCGGTACACACAACAGTGGCATAAAGACAGCACAATGACTCCTTTTCTCTATTAAACCGGTTGAATGAGTTGATTTTTTATATTGCAGGTGCCTGCACAACTACCACGGTGAGTTCAAATATCAAAGCAAAGGGGAATCACCTGCTGGAATTGTATTATCTCTAACACTTCTAAAAAGGTGCCAATAATATTGTCCAGGTCATTTTAGGATTTCTGTGAGAAAAGCGAAGATTTAGGACATTTTTTCAGCCTTTTTTTGTTTTGTTTCCAACTGCAAACCCAAAGAAATACCATAAATGTTGCATAGCAAAATATTTTTTTAATTTCAACAAATTTTCTGGAAGAAATGGGCATTATTAAAAAGTGCAAGGGTGCCATATTTTTTGGCCCCGACAGCATACCTGGCAATCGTTAGTCTCACCCTAAATCACTCCAGAAAGGATCAATCAAATGAACTGACAATTTATTTCTGTGGTCCAAATGGAAGAGGTTCAGTCTCTTCCTCGCCTCAACCACAGCCACAACTGTTGGCTGATCATAATACGCAAGCTGCCTCCAAAGCCATCCGTAGATGATACTGGGCATCCTCCATTGGTTCCACAAGTCGTTCTTCAACATCAGAAACTAATCCAGCCTAACAAATGCCTTTGTCTGGATTCAGATGGAATTGCTCCTCTCCATAACTTGGCTTTCTCTTCTTCACATTGTCCTCTCCTGGATGCTGTTGATCTACAACTCTCAAAAACAATTATTGGCATCTTACATGAAGCTTATTGCCTCACATTGCTGACAGGTCATTCACTCTGTTGTCTCTTTTTTATTTTTAATCTGCTGCCTCTGGTTTTTTTTCTTTTTTTATTGGGGCCCGCCCTCTGCGCACTCTCTCAAATATCTTCTCCACACCTTTTTGGACCCTCCCCGGATCATTCCCAGGATTGTACGTGTTCTTCAAGTACCCCCTTTCGGTTTAAATAGAATCCAGATTCTTCACACCTTCACTCTTATCATATTTTCTTCTGCTTGTGGACTGCCTTCCTGAGGCTTGTTTAAAATCACACACTTTCCTCTAGACAGGGGTGTCCAACCTTTTTTATTTTTTTTTTTCGTAAGAGGAATACATAGAAGGATGAAGATGAAGTATTAGATTGCCATGAAACATTTTTATTTCTATTCATACAAAACATACAAAAAAATGTGCATTTAATGAACAAATTTCAAATGGAGAAAGATTATTTAATAGGCTACCTCTCAATCAACGATATTAAAATGCTGATTTAGTGAGAATATCTGCCATTGTTTTTGCTTACACAAGTAAGGCCAATGTCACCAAACTTATGGAATGAAAGTGGAGTCTCTTATAACTATTAAAATGTCTGCTGTCCTGTCTGTCTGCATGTGTGTTACATATACAACTCCTACACCTCTGAAATGGGTTGGATCAAATTTGGTCAAAGAAAGTAAAAGGTTAATACCGGCCAGGTCAAGCGGGATTCGCGGTTGCCTAAAACCCCCAAGGGAAAATGATGGGGTATACTTCCTCACTGCTTATCAAGTTTTGGTTTTGAATAGCGCTCACCTTTTGGTGGTATATGTGGGACCAAAAAAAGGTGCTGCAGCACATTTCAATGAATGTGAGCGAGAAGGTACTACCAGCCCATGTTGGAAGTGCGACGCGAAAGGGATGAAAATCAGAACTTGAGCCCCGCAGGATGGATTTAAAATTCCTCGGGTAACTGCATGAACTGTCATCCTCTGTGGTTATCTCCCCTACCACCCAGGCTCCTTATCCCGTCAATTAAAGAAAGGTTAGGTTAGGTAAATGGGGCATGTGCCGGAGCAGCAAATCGTCACGTATCCACTTTCCGTAGGTACTCCAGGACCCTCCCATAATGGCTATCCCCCAGGCAGATGCCCTGGCCCATCCACAATCTCTTTGAGAATACCGATAACCTGCTGCAACCACGAGCATGCAGGTCATACCTGTTGGCCTTCTCCACTCACAAGCCTCTCCCTTGCGAGAGATCTGGTGAGCAGAATCAGCGTCAAGGAATTGAGGCCAAAATGTCATACAGCCACAGCTGATGCTCACAAACTAAACAGGTAACAAATCTCATTTTAAGTCTCTCTAGGAACCGCTCATTGGACACAAAGTCTGACCAGCGAGAGCCCAAGCGACTTCTCTTGAGAGATCTGGTGCTGAAAGGAGTTAAAGTCTTCATCTCAAGATTCTTTGTCATATTCGCCAAGTCTCTATTGTAGAGCAAGACCTGTAAGCAAACCAAAGAACCTGAAGACTCGGACTTTCATCGCTCTGCACAGTCCGACAGATGGTACTAACCCTAATGAAGAATTATACGAGCAAAGACCTTGCCCGCACTGAGAGGGCAGTGTCACCTCCTCGTAAGTTGTTGCAACCGGGCGATCACACCTTCCCTTCCAAGAGAGCGGAACAACAAGGCCCCTCTTCCAGTTCAGTTGGGATGATGCAAGTGTTCCTGGCAGAGCCAGAACTGCATGCAAGGACATGAGTGCACATTTCACCAAAGCCCTTGAGAAGATCAGAATGGATGCCACAGATCCCCAGGAGCTTTATCCCCATTTCAACCGATCACCAAAAGCCTGTTTTCCACAACAAAGGTGGAGTCACAGTTGATTGGGAGGGTCACAATAAGGGAAGTACACGCCTGACATCCACTCAACAGCTGGTGGATCAACCTGGTATAGGCGCCAAAGTATCCGGCCCAGCGACACCTTCACTTCAGATTCATATCTGTCAAGGGCCCAACCACCTCTGCTCTAACTGCAGTACAGCCGAGGAACAGGCATTGAGGAACGCAAATGCGCAAAATGCTCTAAGCAGGACAACAATCACTTGAATTACAAGGGGTGCTCTACCCCTCATCAGATCCTGCCGCAACATAGGCCCCTTGCCACCTCAGCGCACGTCGTTTTAATGCCTCAACCCCTGAACAGGCAGCTTGCCAGTAGGCTCCTGTATACCTGGTCAATGGTATCCAGGTCCCTTGAGAGAACAAACATTCTTCATTGCCTTCCAGTGAGTTTCCAAACATCCACCGCAACATCAAGGATAGTGGTCTTGAGGCACTCCCACAACTCTTCAGGATTCCAAAGTACACACCCAAATCCCCAACTTCGCCTGTTCGCAATTCTCACGACTCCTCTCATCCGTTGACTGCTAACATTTCGGCCAAGGCTGGGATGGTACCATACTCCCAGTTTAAGACTGCAGCTTCAGAGTTGCTACAACAGGCCTGTTGGTCGGGACTGAGGAACATGAGCATAAGCAGTAGACCCACTGCAGGCTCTGGATCAATCCTCAAGCGACATCACCGAGCACATCGTCAATCTCTCCTATTGCACATCCGCCACATTGGAATATCAAGTCCGCAATGAAGCCTGCTGGGTGCTGAAATCTGAAAGACAGCACCTCAGATCCATGACTTCTTGCAAAGTCAAGGAACTTTGTGCTATTCTGGTTCACAGTTCCAAGACCCATGGGGATCAACGACATGTCTCATACATACCCGATAATCAGTTCCAAGTCGGTACATTTAAATCCTCAAGATTAGAAAGAGTATCTCGCCTGGGGCACTGATCCACCACAGACTCGAGCCATGGCAATAGGAAAGCGTCCTTCACGGTGAGATCAACTCTCCTCAGTCGAGCATATACAGTGAACCAAGGTAACGACCCCAAGGAGTGACGAATCCTTCTTCTCATAATACGCCCGTTGACCGGTATTACCTCAATACCATTGAGAGTCGCTTATTGGACACAGCTAACTGCACAGAAACTCCCTTGGGCATGGTAACCAATCAAGAGTGACCAGAAACCAATAGTCGGGTAGCCACCCGCCATGATCTGCCCTAATCCGGTCTCTAAACCTGAGAGAGTGCTGCAATAACCGATGTTAATGCTTGAGCTCAGATGATAACATGCAGGTGATCATCCTCTCTTCGGGATAGGACTTCTCGGCAATTCACCCAAATGGGACGCCTCAGGCTACCCAAGAAGACCACCGTCTGGTGGACCGACAGCTCAGGCACCCACCTGACACACAGTGCCCAATCCCAACCCAGGAGGATATCGTGTTTTCCTCCTATATCAAGAGTGGGGGTCCCCCAATGGCTTTGCCCAATCCGTCACCTCCGGTGAAGCTTCCCTGGAAAGGCACAGCTGGGCAGCAGGAGGTTACTCCCATGATGGTTTTCATAGATGTTTTTATGCTTAAAGTAATGTTTTGCGGAATGAGTTTTACGGTGGCGGAGTCAATTCCCCTGGCCCCAACCAACCTCTAATAAGAAGTCACCCAACTGCAGGAGGACCGTCCGCAGACACATTGGGCACTAGAAATTGATGCCATTGGCTCACAAGGAGCTCCTCCACCCTTTGAACAGTTTTGTTTTTAAAAAATCCCGCTGGGTGTTCATATCATAGCACTCTCCCAGCAGAAAACTTGTGGGGAGACGTTTTAGTCACCAACCAACCTGACCATGAAACAGGTTAACATGGTAGCTGTAGCAAGCCACAGAAATCTCATCTGGCTGACCACTGACAAAACAAGCCGAAAAGGAGAATCTGTATATACATAGTGTGATAGTGGTGAAGGTAAAATCGCGTGAATATGTGTTGAAGCTTCAGGCAAATGCTTGAATATGTGTGAAGCTTAAAAATGGCGGATTTAATGATATCAGGCCACTATTATCACGGGAATGCAAGACAGATGCTCTCATTCCGCAAATTCCCCCACTCTTACCATCAACGCTGCTTTGAATTTGAAATGATTTCAGTTTTCCAATTCGAATGAATTTTGTTGGTCAGTCAACAAAGCCAAGGTCAAGTTTGAAAATGGCGGCGATTGATTTGGCTCTCCGTGCTTTTCTCAATGGTCAGCTTTATTCGGCATTTCACGTGTATGTTTTCACCAAAGAACCTGTAACTTGTTGCGCTAACGGCAGAAGCGAGAAACATATGTTTATTCGAATTTTACTTCATAACGATAACACGAGTTACCTTGTGGTTGACACCATCTTAGAATTTTTTCAACACTGTGGATGCTGTATGGACATTCAGTTGTGAAATGAATGGAAACACATATGATTCCGTTCACACATGAACTTCTTTATTTCCGATATCTGATGCATTGCCAATTGTGTTCGGTCACTGCCCGAAGGATGGGAGTGCCCACTAAAAGTGCGCGGTGAAGTTGAGCGCACAGGATGGATTGAAATTCCTCGGATAACTGCCTGATTCTTCTGTGTTCGCTCGCCACCACTATGATAGCTTTTTCCCATCAAGGGGAACGGGCACTTTTGCGTAGTTCCCTGGGATAAATTTCCATCTGTCGGGAAGTGATCTTGAAATTTTGCATTTTTCATTCTGAGAAAAGTTGTTTGCAAGCAATAATTTGTTGCCAAACGGGCAAACAAAATTGAAGGGCACGTTTTGACTGATTAAGAAGACCTCTGAGGGACATATTGTTAATCAAAATGTCAGAGGTCATGCTCTGTGAAAGCTCTCTTCATGTCCCTGCCATTTTGGATCTCAAATTAGTTCCAGGTGAACATGTCATGGACCGACGGAAGCATTCAGTTTCGAATGGATCTGCAAACGGCTTTCAAAGTTAATCACAGTGTTCTCCTGAGTCCTAGCAAATCTTTCTTGGAGATTATTCTCAGGTGCCTGCGATGCAGAATTTTTTCAAATGGTTCACCGTCAGCATGTTCTTCATCATCACTGTTCTGAATGAACATTTGACATGCTATAGTTTGCTTTTCCAAATGATCCTTTTCCTTGTAGTTTTACATTCAAGTCTGCAAGATACTTGGTGATGTCAACTCAAGCCAAGCATTCAAACCACTCATGATGTTCACGAAGCTTGCAATATTTTCCCTTTGTTTGTCATGAAGATTTTGATTATTCTTCAGCCAGTGATCAGAATCTGGCTGGTGTGCACCTGCTGAGCCCAACAAAACATGCCTGAGAAAATCCTCATCATGGTCTGGTCCTATCTCTCCAAGAAAATCTTTTGAACTTTCTGTGAGAGCTGGCTGGACCTCATGGAATTGACTGTACAAACAACCTTTTTCCATCA
>CM068955.1:180339748-180362204 GCA_035128595.1 Eptatretus atami | reverse complement strand
TTTACCTCAACATTATATGATACACTATGTGCGCTTTACCTCAACATTATATGATACACTATGTGCAGTTTACCTCAACATTATATGATACACTATGTGCAGTTTACCTCAACATTATATGATGCACTATGTACGCTTTACCTCAGCATTATATGATACACTATGTATACCTTACCTCAGCATTATATGATACACTATGTATACCTTACCTCAGCATTATATGATACACTTTGTGCACTTTACCTCAACAGTATATGATACACTATGTGCGCTTTACCTCAACATTAATATGATACCACTAATGTACGCTTACCTCAAGTAATTATATGATACACTATGTACGCTTACCTCAGTATCTATATGATACACTATGTAACGGCTTTACCTCAAGCATTATATGATACCTATGGTAACGTACTATCAGCATTAATATGATACACTGTTGTGCACATTTACCTCAACGTTATATGATACACTATGTGCGCTTTAACCTCAAACATTATAACTGATACAACTATTACACCTTACTTCAGCATTAATATGATACATTGTGTGTGCTTTACCTCAACATTAATGATACACTATGTACACTTTCCCTCAGTATTATATGTGGTACGCTATTTTACCACAGTATAATTTATTGGTACGCCTATTTTTACCACAGTATTATTATGTGGACGCTATTTTACCAACAGTAAATTATTAATGTGGGTAACGCTAATTTTAACCCCAGTAAATATATGTGGTACCTATTTTACCACAGTTTTAAACAGTAAGTTCATTGTGGCAAAGTGAAAGAGAAGGAGAGTAAATGTTTAAAAGTTCGTGTAAGGCCAACTTTGCAGATGTTTCATTCATGTAAATACTCACCGACAAAGCAAACTCCTACCATAAAAAACATTTTAAAGTAACAATGCAGAAGCACAAGTAATTTCCAAACAATACGGAATTGTCATTAACCTCCACCCAACACAATCGTGGACGGCAGTATGTATTTCACCCCTGTCTGTCCTGTCTGTCCTGTCCTGTCGTTGTTTGTGTGTATGCACGATATCTGAAAAGGTTGTGGACGGATTCGGACGAAACCCTTTTGGAGAGTTGGTTCGGGTGACGAAGAAACAAGCCGATTAAATTTTAAGTTCAGGGTCCAAATCAAGATCCGGCCTAGTCAGCCGCCGGACGTATGCACTCTAACCCGTGTGCCCTTCCTGGTATATCTGTGAAGGATTTTGTGTCGAACCATCGGATTGTTTGAGATGTTTTCAGCAGCTGAGCTCACTACACTGGTACGCCCTGGCAGAACTCTATAAATTGGCCAGTCATATTTGTTAACTACCTGGGAGTGACCCGTAAATTAAGTGATGTATTCAACAGATGGTAAATCTCAAATTTGCAATGTTTTGACTTATTTCCATGTCTGAAAATGAACAGAATGAACTGAACATAATTGTGGGAAACACTACAAAAGGAGCATGGAATTTGTAACCACGTGATCTGCTATACATTTCTACTGTCTTCCAACATAGTACGTGTGCAACCGTGATGCTTGTACCATTGAACCTCCTCGACACCTGCTTATAATATATTTATGTAAACAGGATATAATTTTCAATCTACAAGTCCGGCGTTTGAATCGGTTTCCGGCACACCTCCACCCAATCCTGTGCGAAAGCCGAAATAATATGCTCTTGATTGGTGCGTCGTCTACGTGGCCACATCTGCAAGTCAAAAGGAGAGCTCGGTGATTTTGAAGAACAATTCACGGTAAACTTGCATCCACAAGAAGGATAATAGCCATGTAAACATGTGATATGAATGAATGGAAGACTGCTGTCACATCCCCCTCCCCTTTGGGTGCAAGAAGCTGTGCAGCATGCTATTGGAAAAATGGAAGAATTCGAAAATGGAAGTTCGGCGGAAAAGTGTTCATACCTCTAGACCTGGAGTCGATAGCCATCCCTGCCAGCCCTCGATTAGTTAATTGGCTTTAGTCTCATAAAATCAAGGCACCCTCAGGCATAGGAAATGTTCTTTTGGCCTACCGTTCCTGTGCTATAATCTCCGTGCCATAACTTCCCTCCAAAAATATTCTATGGTTTCTCAATGAGAATACGATTTTATAATGATATCTAGCTCACGGAGGAAGTGACAACAAAGCACAACAGGGTTCAACAAACTGGCAAGGAATCAAAGGGAACGTGGAGACAGACATTTCAACAAATGAGTGGAATGAGTGACAGAAATGGGGAGGACAGCGGTGGGATAAAAGAGGGGGGAAATGGGTCCACCAGAGCAGGGGTGGAGGGAAGGGCACAATAAAACAAACACAGGGAAGCTGGCGTTCCAACCAGACAAGAGAATTGAGGAATGAAGAAAATGAGAAATGGGAAAGGGTATCAAGGTGTGGGATTTTTGGCAAGAAAGTGTGCGAACCTGAACGGGCTGCGGGAGGACAGAGGGATAAAGAGTGGGGGAGCAAGACAAAGGCCAAAATGATAGTGAAATGGCTGTGACTGGTACGGGTGCATTTGAATCCCCACAGGCAGGAACAGAGGAGTTGGGATAAAACACACACACACACACACCACACCTGAATTGTTCCCTGTACGGGAGAAAGCAAGGCTAACACGTTAATCCCAGAGTTAAGCTGAAGTTGAGGTATATCTGGAGTTCATATTATTAGGTGGACAACCACAGCACAGCAAAACATTGGTGGTTAACGGAGGGGTGTACATTGCCACCACGTTAATCCAGTGGGTGAAGAAGAGTTAGTGTGGGACAATGGTCAGTGAAATAGATTGAGTTATTGACCATAGATACCAGCATCAGCACCACCAGGACAGACAATTGGGCTTGTCAAAATGAAAGAGAGAATCTGAGACATCCTGTGAGAGGAACGTTTCTCTTAAAGGTGTGTTTACATGTGTTTTAATTTTCATTTTTTATGAAGTCCTCACTAACGAAAGTCTCAGGACCATCTCCTTTTTCATTGTTCCTTGATCCCTTTCAACTTTCAGGGGCTGTTTGAATTAATTCTCCATTAGCATAATGGCTGTACTGTACATAGCAAATCTGCTCTGAAAGTCTGGGAGGTCGGCAGTTCAAATCCCGTCGAGTCATACCCAAGACTTGAAAAATGTACTTGCTGCTTCCTTGCTTATTGCTCAAATTTAAAAGGTGGGAGATTGGCAAAACCACAAAGTTGGCAACATGAAGCGTAAGAATGGGCTTATTAGCCCTCCTATGTGTTGAAGTTCCTTGAAAGGGAATATACTTGTTACGGCTGTGGAATTCGCAACCCCATTCAGGTCCTGTAGGTGAGATATCTTTTTAAGTTACATGTATAGTTGCCCAAAACCCGTTGTTTAAAGGGAATTATATGTGATTCATTCGGGCTGCGATCCTTTTGAGTTAGGCGTTTTCTGTTCTACTTTATTTTTCGAACGCAACCATTACAACAACGCCAAACCAACGCCACCATTACAACACGCCAACCACGCCGCCATTCCAAACAACCGCCAACCACGCACCACTAACAACAACCACGCGTCTGACTCGGCAACACGGTTGCCAGAGGCCTGCGCTCGAGGGGAAAGCAGGCGGCCCCCGTTCCCCCCTCCGCCCCCGAACGAATGGCGCCGCCGCGGTGGAATATCACCCGCGAGGGAAGGAGGAGGAATCCCGCGGCGGTGCGAGCGTCAGCGATCGGACGGAGGACCACGCCGCCTTCTGGAAGTTCCAGCATGTTCTGAAAGGAGGGGTGGAGCCGAAAAAACGGGGGCGGAGCGGAGGGCGGGGCCCGGCGATAAAAAGGGAACGGCTGAAGGCGACGGATAGGAAGAAGATCTCGCGCACGCGATAGAAGGACGGACAAAGAAAGTGGCGCAGAAAGTGGCGGCTCGTCGAGTGAAGACGGAGGTCGACGTGGTGTGCAGAAAGAGGAGAGGATCTCGACGTCGGTGTGGAGCAGAGGAGCTCGCGCTGTCTTTTTCCGACCACGAGGTCAAGTGGAGTTCCCTGGTTTTTTCCTCGCGTCGTGTGGAGCCTGAGAGGAGTCCGCGGTCGCAAGGAACGGAGAAGGCACCGGGAGCCCTCGGAGTTACGGTCGTCCAAAGGACTCGACACACCAGGGAAGTCGCGACTTCCATTTCTTTTGGGTTTTGTGTGAACGTGTGTGTGTGGCGCCGTGTCCCGGCTGAATAACCGTATAATGGTTGCCGAGTGTTCGCGTTAGTCGTTTTGTGAGCTTGCGTCGTCGTTGCTTTTCTTTATTTGATATAATGTGATTCTTACTCGTGTGACTAATAACTTGGCCTGTGTCTGTGTAAAATAAATGCTTGCTTGGTTGAATTGTTTCCCCCGTTTCGCTGCGTCCTTTCCTCCTGTTGGGTTCTCCATCTTGCTTCACGTAAAGGGTTCGAGTGGCGCCGCGGACGGCCCGATAATTAATTGGAACCGTCAAGGTCGACGATAACTCCGCTCGTGTATCCCTGTAGCAGCGGAACGAGCCGCTTAAGCGGTTCGTGTCCGAAAGTCGACCTGTGCGTGGTACAACCCCTCGGTAGTAACCCGTGCGAGTACTTTAGGTAATTCGACTCGGGCGATTCATCCCTACCTCGCACGGGTGGAAATGCGGACTGGGTTGTGGTGAGGTTAAAACCCCCACCGTGACTGGCTCGCCGGCGTTAGTCCGAGAGGGTCACGATTGAATTGTCCGTCCGGTGGCGATGGCGGTTGCGATTCGAGTAACGTGGGCCGATCGCACGGCCGAGGAGGCGGCCGATTTCGCAACACATATTACTATATGTTTGGTATGTGTATATATAAATTGTCTATATATATTATATATGTATATGTATATATGTATATATGTATATATATATAATATGTATATGTATATATGTATAACGCATCCTATACTGTAATATAATATATATAATATAATAATTAATATATATTATAATATTATATATATACATATTATATATATATATTATAATATTAATATTATATATATAAATATATATATATATATTGGTGTGTGCGCGCACAAAGGTATCGCTAATTTACCTGCTAACCTATCGCGTAATCATATATTGTGCATCCTTCGACATTATGATTGGTTTCAGAGGTGAAATTAAAAAGCGCTTGGATGAGCGAATGATGGTGAATGACATGGCTGAGCGCTTGAAATTACGCCGATCCACTTTAACAACAATTTCATGGCAAATGCTTATAAAATCAGAGTGAGTGCTCAGTGTTTTGTGCCCTTTAACTGCCAACCGAAAGCGAGTCGTTCGCATTCACGCATCATGGAGAAGTTGAAACGCTTGCCTTGATGGACCCCTCGATAACGTAATCCTAAAATAACTGCACACCGTCGCATCTACACATCACCGCATGCAACAACATTTAACAAACATATGAGGTTAGTGAAATTTGATTTTTTTTAATTTTAATGTTTTTAAATGACAAGTTGACTTTCTCTTTAGGTCACTTCCCCTCCATCCACCCACATCTTGAATCACAAACTTCCAGCTATAACATCATTTTTTGTTTTTTTTAAATGGGAAAAATTACTCTTCGGTTTTACAACGCGTTTCAGCTTACATGGTAAATTCTCGAAACGCAACATACCATGTGAAATGAGGAATACCTACCTGTAACAATAACGGTGTACCCAATAAATACCCAACTGTGATTCCTACATAATTAATAACGGTTACACTTGCCCGTTCCCCCCTCTTCTGCTGTGCCATGGACATGGACAATTTAAAGGTGGTACAGATCAACTTGGAATCGAATGTTCGGTGGAGAAATCATCATCCATCGATCCTTGTTTATGCAGATGATGCTGCCCTATTTGTGAGACCTTGTTTGCTGGCCGGATGTGTTCAACCACTTTGAAATTGGTTTGTTAAAAAGCCCGAGGCCTTAAGCCTTCATGGCAAAAAAACTAAAAGTGCAGAGTGACGATTTGTCCTCCCCGCCAGTACCTATCTCATGGTGTAGTTGTTGGAGTCAGTAAAGACCATTTCACCTAAACCTGGGCTCCAACATTCATTTATCTTGGATACCGTAAGCCCTGATGTGCGCAACCGAATCGGCATGGCTGGCTCTGGTCATGGGCAACGAGACGCTGTCTGGAAACAGCACCTGCTTAGTTTTACCCAACAAAGCTTCCACATTTACAGCAAACAATGTCCTTACCTGTTCTCCACCTGTAGTTGATAAATTGGATCTTTTTGAAAAAGCCAAAGACACTTTACAAGCTTCCACATGCGAAATGTCAACGTCAACATCCTTGGGTATGATGGTATGGACCAAGTTTCAAACAGTGACTATTCCTGAGATCAGTAGACTCGACGCCTATCCACACTCCGATATTGCAAGAAGCCAGCGCTATTCCTGTTTGGCCAACATTGGCCGTCGTATTTTCCTTGGAAAATTAATGCCAAATAAATCCTTTCCGATGGTCACGACCCAGATCCAACCTGGCCGCTGTTCCTCGGGACCCAAGACTACGATCTCATTCTTCCTTGGTTAACAGTGTGCCAATGAGGTGGCCTGACCATGTGAATGTTTGGCAGAAAAAGGCAAGAAGACACAGTTTTTATGGGGAGTTCGCTAACATCCTTGTTGGGCATGGCGTATTCGTAGTATAGTCACATTGCTTTTTTCTCTGTGTTTCCTTAACCAATCGTAGTATTTGTCATTTATAATCGGTCATATTAAAAATATTGCTGTGCTGAATAAATATAATTTAGTACCTTTCGGTAGACCATGTGTCCGTGCTTTTTATTTATTCTGAAATATAAATGCTGGATCCTCCACACTCATATCTGATGGCCCTTTGAATGCCGATAACATATTTTACTAAACCTCTTCAATGTAAAAAACATTTTTTTGTTCTATCTCAGCCATAATATTCTAAAGTCTTGATCTCGATTTTTCTTCACCACTCTTGACAATTCTGATAAATGAAAGGTAAAGAGTTACAACGCACATTTACTTCCTCAACTTCAGAGTCAAAATTATGGATCTTGGGTGCTTGAGCAGCCAGAACCAATCGTTTTTCAGAATGATTGGCTTGAAAACCTATCCTGAAAATTTTTTCACCAAGTATCACACTTTTCATTTTTCAACACAACAAAATGCTTCAAAAGAAAAAGTTATTTCAAGATCTACCGATCATTCCAGTATGCATCAATTCTGTCCTGAAAAAGCAACAGGATGACGGTGTATGTTTGTATCCTACTCCTTTGGGAGATTGGGTTATTTGCATAAAAATATTGAATTACTGGTGTGACTGTGTGAGGCAAAAAAGCTGCGATGTGGTGGGATTTGTAAAATTTAGTCGTATTGAAAACTGGCAGGATGGCCTTTTTAGGTTTGGCACACTCGCCTCAAAAAGCTGTCTAGCCAGGGTTTGGAATCCTGAACCCAGCTATAAACATACATCCCCGATGTTTTAAACAGGTAGGGTGATTCATCAGTGTGTGTGCCGTCCCCACGGAATGGACGTTAAACTGGCGTCCAGTTCCTGCCAGCATTAGTTGGAAAGACGTTAAGATCCCACGTGTCCCCTCGCGAAGAGTAGGTGAAACTATCTTCCTGCCCTCACCTTAGTAGATATGTCAGGCTGCCCAGGCAGTTGTGGGAATAATTGTGGCTGTTAAAGAAGAAGTGGATGAAAGTAGTTCTGAAAAAAAGCACCATAACACTAAAGTAATCTTGTTTAGCTGTCATAGTAAACTAACAGGTTTTCTAAACACTACGGATGTACCGTACATCACACTGCATTTGGCTGTGTTAATGGTCATCGTAGTGGGGGTATGCTCCTAATGGCCATGTTGGGTAAAGAAGAGGAGTATGACTGTCTGTGGCTGAGAAAATGTAAAAAAAAAAAACAAATCCAACCATTTTCGTAAATCAATAAGTGCAGGTTGCCCCTGAACAAAGTAAATGATACTATCTTTTTCAGTCTGTTAATCATGTACAGTCTATAAAGTTAGGAAGACATCGGTCGGTGTAAATCCTTCCGCAGTCACAAAGAGATCCAGAGACAAATCAACTCGGTTTATGAGATCGAAAAATGTGGTGTCAACATCATTGAAGCAAAAAAAATGACTTCCCTACGTTGTTCCTTAACTAACCTGTACATCAAGAGATTCTAAGAAACTCGACCACCAATTGAGAAGTTGATACTTGTCAACAGATCTTCTAACTAACACTCCTTTATCTGTTTGAATGCAAAATCTTTCTGATTTTATTCTTACTTGAAGTCGTATTTTTTTCCTAATTACTTTCATGTTTACTTTTCCTGCTGACCCCTAACCAGCTGTTGCAGTTTACTTTTCAAAACTTCGCAGCTGGGAGGGTGTACCATTTCTTCTCATGTCCCTGGAAAATCTCTGTCTGAAAGTGGCAAGTTAATATTCGTGTTATCTTTCCCGACATTCTACTTCACTCTTCAACCAAACTACTAGCTCACCACTCATAACTCTTCGTCTTTTCACCCGCCACTCACCTTCTTAATGGAACATGATTCCTCGTTCACTTCCGGCTTATCTTGATTTCTCGAGCCTATCTTACCAAGTAAGGCCTGGCCCCAACTGGAGGAATTATAGATGTGGAAAGCCTGTCCACTGGTGATGAAGGTCTACACATTTTTGGCTCTCCCCTTAATGGAATTTATAAGTTTTTGGATGCCTCGGACAACTTGTGAACGCTTATTTCACATTATTTCAGGATTTGCTTGGTGGATTTGTTCAGGGATGTGCCGTCGAGAAGAGACGCACTGCTGCTGGAAAATGTGCGTCACCACTACTCCAAACTCTGCCCAGCGCCACTCGCATTTACGCCCACGGTGATCCAAATCCACACTCGATTTGAAATTGTCCATGGAGGTTTAAAAATTTAAAACTGCCTGATAAGAAGCACTACTCGTCACTTCAAAAGTGACGACCACATTCCAACCTGTCCCTGCCCTATAAGTCATGGAAAATTCTACCGCTGCTCGGTGACCCTCTTGTGCACTACCAAAACTGGGATCTGCTGTCGGCGTTGGTTCTGCATATCCAGAAGAGTGCCAAATGACGCTGTAGCCGCTTCTGGTGAGTTCATAATCGCATTGCCGATGGGCACACCTCTCTAGCTCTCTTCCGTGCACTCCGCTTCAGCACGTTATCCACTAACAATTGCCTTGGGAGCGGCATGCATGTTGGCAGACTGATGAGCGATGGGTGGAGGGGCCAGCCAAGATGGAGGGGGCATTGAAAAATTCTGGTTCAAAATTTTGCCTATTGCGTGAAGAATCCTTCTACCAGCATGTAACACTTTCGCCTTCCCAGCTCCACCCGATTCCTGCTGATAATCAACCATTGTTGGAACCCAACAGGAAGCTTTAGACTATGCTGCGGGAAACTTATTCCACCGTCATGAGGTCGTCTAGATTTGGTTGGTACTTTTGGCTTAGGGAAAGACGGTCATGTGGCTTCACTATTCCCTGGAAGAATAGCGCAGCCTTGAGTGTGGTCCGATCCTGTTGGTTTCCTCACAATGCCCAGAAGAATCAGTCTAATCGTCACATCAATTACCGGTCGTGCCGTTCTGTGGCGGTTGTTGGTCACTGGCCAAAGGAAACTGGAAAGTGTTTGGAAAGCAATGATCTCTGGCAGATAGGAGAGAAGCGAAAGAAACAATGAAAATTGGAGGAGGCAGAAAGAAGTAGGAGGTGGAGTAAACAGAAATAATGTGCAAGATCCAGGTCGAGGAAAGCAACAAACACAATGAAGGAGAGTCACATTAGAAGAGAAAGAGAAGAACGAAGTGGATTTTTTCAGGAACCATGCAGACGATAAAAATATCAGGAAAGTGAAAAGGCGAAAAGAAGAAGAAGAAGGAAGAAAGATAACTCTTTGGCTGAACCCACTACAATGGCCCTTGCGCTGCTCACCCAGAAAACGGATCCTGAAATGGTTTGTTGACTTAGAAGCACTACCGTGCAAGAACATGGAGTGACCACGGGTTCTTAAATGTTGTGCGGAAGTCCTAACAGTGGACTGAACTTCTGGCAATGACTCCTGGGAGTATTAGTCGGAATGTGGTTGTGATTTGCACATTTGGCTAAGGTAGGCATTGAGCTTCCGCTGGTTTTTAGTAAAGTTTCATTGTTCCCTTTGAAGCTGCTTTTTAAAGATGCAATTCATTTAAAATAAATAAATCATCAATTAATTTTTTTTAAAAAGCATTTTTTCATTAAAGAACAAGTGCAGAATCTTTACGAAAGAACACGAGGTAAAATAGAGCAAAAACGGAAACGAGGCATACAAGGTGGGATTCCGTGAGATTAACTAGTCGACGAGGCCGTGCCGAGTTTGAACATCAAGCAAGTTCCAACGCTAGGGCCATATCTGAAGAAATGCTCGATTGCCAAAAGTTTCAATCCGGTGCGAGGAACTGCCAGAAGAATTTTTCTGTCTTTTTTTTCTTTAAAAAAAACTATAACTTTGGGGGCACTGGAAATCAGTGTAGTGTTTTCAGGATCCTGAGAGATGTGATCAATTCTGAGATTGAACTAGCCTGGCGCCATAAACTGAGTGAGTTATTGGCCTGAGATAAGCAGGTCGAGCATGCCTAACAGCAAGTATCAGTATTCCAAGAGTGGACATTATGGGAGCATGAAAGGAGCATTTCAAGTTCCTCTGAGCAGAGGCAGATTAAGGGAAATATTGTGTAGATGGAAGGAAATAAGAAGGCAGAAATGTTGGATCCATACTATGTGAAACTCCTGTTTGAAAATTGTGAAATTGAGATTGGAGTGCTGATTCCCAAGTTTCACGATATGGGATGGAACATTTAAAGAATGAATGGGGGCCTCAGCACCCGTATACCAAGTTTTAGCAGCGATGTGTTTGAGGAATGTTCTAGCACATCCATATTGAAATTGAGAGAGAAGGTGTGTTGTGTGGTGTGTGTTGTGTGTTGTTATCTCTATAAATGGGTTTCAGAAAAGGTGGAACGAAGTCCTCCCAGGTCCGAATATCCACCCCATTTTCAAGTCATCATTTCGTAGCAGGTGCTGGTTGCATCATTGCTGGGAGTGCGGGCGTGCCGCTGGTGCGATGCCACCTGTTCCCAATAAAGCTGGTACTCATTTCCGACCTCAGAAGGATGCCAGGTTTGAGTCGACCCATCTGGTGTCATTTAATGGCAAACGGCTCAAAAACTGAAGAAACCCTAGATTTAAGCCAGCCATCTTAGCCCTTAACCCACCAGCAGGCTGACTCCGTTTCAGTAAAGGGATCAAATTCATGGACCAAGGTGTAAGTTTTCCTTGTTCACAAAGTTTTCTTCCGAGGGATCTTAACCGAGCCGCAGCAGCATTCCAACTGCAATTCGTTTTTTTTTATTTAATTATATCTCCAGGGATGGTTTTTTAAAGATCTCCATGAGGTCTTCCTTTATATTCCTGTTCCGCCAATCAATCACCAAGTACAATTCAGCGTTCTTACAGCTCCCAAGATCTTTCACTTCATTTTTGAGATCTTGCTATTTGATCATTTTCTTTATTCTGGTTGTTTAGGAAAAAAAAAATCACTGGGTACTGAAACCTCAATTAACATGCCTTAATTTTCTTATTGTACCCAAGTGCGATATCCGGTCCGCAATGCTTTTGTCTCTAAAATTTTCCACTTCGATGGGAGTGTGTGTGTGGTGTGTGTGTGTGTGTGGTGTGTGTGTGTGGTGGTACACATCCACAGCAGTTTAACTCTGCATTTGAAAAGGTTTTCCTTACTATAATTGTCAGGATTACAGTTATGTGAGAATGTCAGGATTAGAGTGTATTTTATTAATGAAATCACGAGTTACACCACGGCACATAGTTTTTCACCAAAAAAATCTCGCCGTGTAAAAAGCGGACACAGCGTGCTGCCCGGTGAAACCTTCACATTCGGCATGTGGGCTTAAAAAATAGCAAAGTGTGTCACACAAGCAACTCCACGTCGGCATCAGATCATTTTATTCCACTTTATTCTAATATAAGCTTTCATGCCAATACCCTGCTTCAAACCCACTCCATAGCTCCAGCCCGTTTTCAACTAACAGGTGAAATAATACAATGAGGCCGTCATACAATATAAAACATACACTGAAATTTGATCCTGAATTTTGTATTCCATCTGCAGAGTAAACTAATTGCAGAGTAAGAAAGGTTTATTTCACTCTCTAGCTGTGAAACACACCTTCCAATGTACAACTGATTTTGCAAGGGAAGTTCACATAAGCACCTTTGTACAACTAATGCTATTTCTGTTATTGGTTTGACAGTGCCAGTTCTGTGCCAAAAGCTCTTCTTTTTATTTGGATGAGTGAGATAAAATATCGTATTAACATTTGAAAATGATCAACATTTCACATGAAATAGCCGCTGTAAGAAATGTTTCAGCATGCATCTGAGTGAGCAGTTCAATTTTGCTTAGTTAATTGAAGGGTGGTCAAAACAGTGCAGTCATGTGTGTGTGTGTGTTGTGTGTTGTGTGTGTGGTGTGTGTGTTTGTTGGTTTGTGTGTGTGTGTGTGTGTGTGTGCACTGCATATTTATATATTTAAAAAGATAACTTTTCAAATTTTTTTTGGAGGGGGGAGGAGAGGACATAGATGAATAGACACCAATAGCTTTGTCCAATCTGTGAAGATGTGACTGCATGTGAATCTTAAAGGGTTTGATGGAACGTAAATGAGTTTTTCCCATTGTGACCAGGAAGGATGTGTGAGTACCATAGAAGTAATTAATCTCCAAATTTGCAAAAAGGGATTTCAATGTGACGCGAGTAACTTTTACCCAAGTGACGTCATTAATGAATCGGCTTGGTCGGGGAAACCTGATGGTAAGGCTTGACGTTCAAAGTTGGTTGAAGAAATGACATTTGTTATCATTGGGCAGGGGCAAATTAACGGTGCCATGTACAGGGAAAGACGTCATTATGCCTGAATCCGTCCCTCCGACCCAACAGCGAAGATCCTAACTTCCATCTTTATGGATGAAGCACCAAACGTATCTACACACTATGCACCTCTCATACGACAGATGGAACATAATTGCAATGAAAAATGCCTCGGGTAAGAGGTAATTTAATTAGATTAGTTAGCTCTCTCATAGTGTGTTAACTGTCCTGAAATTGCTCGAGTTTAAGCATTGCAGGGGGACTTGGGTCTTCGGATGGCATCAACATCATCAACTATAAATCACAACAGGTGTTTCACTAATTAAATGTGCTGCCTTTCCTATAATTCTCCCCTTTGAAAGCGTCACTCCCTATGTGGAATGGCCAGTGAGGGAACAGACTCATTCTGATCATTGCATGTGTGGGATGTGGTCTGGCCTGCAGGCACATTATGACTAATTAGTTTTGAAGTTTGTGTGGAAATCCAATTACCCAAATGCTTTGGTCGTTCATGAAGCCTGACGTTACTTTGAACTTGCCGTGCGCCGAATTGGGTTATGGTTTTGCCGCATGTCCCAGCCCAATCGTATTTGAAGCTCCTCTGGGCAGTATGGAAGAATTTTATTATTTTTTTTAAAATATAACATGTCAAAGGCTCGGTATAAGAGCTAACATAACCTAACATACAGGAACGTATAACAAGGGGAGCAGTAGAACCAGGAGGGATAGAGAGGGATCACACCATGAGATCTGTGGAAGGGAGAGGGATGGGGCAGGGTACACAGGGTAAAACAGATGGACACAAACGGACTTTAGGAAGGAAAGAAGGAATATGAAGAGGTGGGTTTGGGGTGGATTAAATGGGGGTAGAAGACATGGTTGATTGGGAAGTTAAGAGATGGTGAAATAACAGCTTGTTCTGAAGTCCTGGAGGGAAGGTGGGAATGAAAGTGTGATGGGAGTTTGTTCCAAAGGTTGGGGAACAAAGGAATGAAAAGAATGAAGAATGAGCAGTGATTCTTGATTTTGGAAGTTTAAACCACAAGAATAGCAGATGGTGAGACAGAAATGTTTGCTCGGAACATCAGAGAAACAGAGAAGAAATAGTGATTGGTGCATCAAAAGAAGGGAGCAGGTCAGCCCGCAAGCAATAGAGAAAAGGGGTTTCGAAAGCCATGCTGCAATGATGAGTAGTTTCGGGACAGGAAAATGCCACTATGAGGATGGTTTGTCTCAGTTCACTGTTTCACGTGCTCACACACTCAGCGAGAGTCAAAACCCCTTTGCGCAGCACACACACAGGACTTTATGAGTTGCGTCGTTGCTGTTGAGAATTTCACGTTCAGCTCCTCATAGTTTATTTTCCTTCTCCCCCATCTTTCTATCTCCCACGGTCTGTGTCCGTTTTGGCTTAGTTTTAAGTAGGTGAGTTCAGTTAGTTCTCGAGGTAAGCATATGTCTCCCCACCTCGCATTCCCTCTTTCCTGTTATCATTTCAGCATCCTATTCAATTGTCATCAAACCTGTTTGTTTTTATAATAATCGGATGTGTATTTTCTTTTGGTTTTTCGAAGTCGGTTCCTTCAGCATATTTAAAGTGAATGAGCAAGCATGCAAGCCAAATTCGTGCCAAATTAAGTAAATGGTCCATTTGAATGCTGGATTGATGTTTAGTGTCGACCTCTCAAGCAATCCTCATTGAAGCCTGCTTACTGCCTGGCTGACCTATCAGTTCATCTCAGAGTGGGATTGGGATACCATGAACGTTCGCATGACTATATTTACTGTCGTGGCCAAAAATATTGGCACCTTGCACTTTTTTCAAAAATAACTCACAATTTCCTCCAAAAATAAGTTGAAATTGACGAAAGATTTAGTCTCCACAATTCTTCATTTCACTGTTAATATAACAGAACTTGTTTTGATCAGAATTATATATCCCTTTTAATCAGAAAAATATAATAAATGGCATTGATAAAATGCCATTCCCTTCCCTCGAACTTAATTTTTGGTAGGCACAACCTTTGGACAAAATAACTGCAGTCAAGCACTTCCTATAACATGAATGAGCTTTCTAACGCTATCGACTGTAGTTTTGGCCCACTCTTCTTGTGAAAACTGCTTCAATTCCTCACAGATTTGAAGGGTGCCTTCTCCAAAACCTGCTGTTTTCAAGATCTCCCCACAAGGTGTTTCAATGGATTAATCTGGACTCATTGCTGGCATATTCAAAACAACCAGCGTTTTGTCTTGAAAACCATTCCCTGGTGCTTTTGAAGTGTGTTTGGGGTCATTGTCCTGCTGGCAAGTACCATGACCTTCGAACGGGACAGCTTCCGCACTAGGTTGAACATTGTGCTCCAACATGCCTTGTAATCCCTGATCATGAGTCATCACAACATTCAGGGCACCCAGTGCCAGAGGGCCAGTGCCAAACCCCAAAACATCACTGACCTCCTCCAAATGTTTTGACTGTAGGGAAGGTGTTCTTTCTTTGAAGCTTCATTTGTTTTCTGAAAACAGATGATGTGGCTTTACTAAAATGCTCAATTTGTTTCTCCAATCTCTCCAACAGGCCATTCTCCCAGAAGATTTTGGCTGGTTCAAGGTGTTTTTTTTGACAAACTCCAGTCGGCTTTCTTTTGTCGGCCTTCTTTTGTCGGGCTTTCCTTTTGTCGGGCTTTCTTTTGTCGGGCTTTCTTTGTCGGGCTTTCTTTTGTTCCGGGCTTTTCTTATGTCGGGCCTCTCTCTCTCTCTCTCCTCTCTCTCTCTCTCTCTCTCTCTCGTCTCTCTCTCTCTCTCTCTCTCTCTCTCTCTTCTCTCTCTCTCTCCTCTTCTCTCTCCTCTCTTCCTCTCTCCCTCTCTCTCTCTCTCTCTCTCTCTCTCTCTATCTCTCTCTCTCCTCTCCCTCTCTTCTCTCTCTCTCTCTCCCTTCTCTCCTCTCTCTCTCTCTCCTCTCTCTCTCTATCTCCTCTCTCTCAGTCCTCCAAAGTGCCGCCCCCCCCCCCCCCCCCCCCCCCCCCCCCCCCCCTCCTACCAATAGAACCCCTTTCATTGAGTTGCGATGATTGGTGCGAGTTGAAACTGTCGTTCGTTGTGTCGCGGTCAGCTTGTATCCTGTTTAGTAGTTGATCGAGGTGCTTTCTTCCCATTCAAAAACACTCCCCTTCACTGCAACTCGATCAAGTTTTCTCTTGCTGCCACCGTCCAGAAGGTTGGCTACAGTGCCTCAAACTTCCTGAAACATTTGGTACGGTGACAACGGAAACATCAATGTCTCTGGAGATGGACCCTTGTAACCTTTGAGATTGAATTGTCCATGCTGGCTACAATCCTTGTGTCTTACCTCCTTCGGAAAATTCTGTGGTTTCTTTCTTTTCTCCATGCTCATTGCGGTACACACAACAGTGGCATAAAGACAGCACAATGACTCCTTTTCTCTATTAAACCGGTTGAATGAGTTGATTTTTTATATTGCAGGTGCCTGCACAACTACCACGGTGAGTTCAAATATCAAAGCAAAGGGGAATCACCTGCTGGAATTGTATTATCTCTAACACTTCTAAAAAGGTGCCAATAATATTGTCCAGGTCATTTTAGGATTTCTGTGAGAAAAGCGAAGATTTAGGACATTTTTTCAGCCTTTTTTTGTTTTGTTTCCAACTGCAAACCCAAAGAAATACCATAAATGTTGCATAGCAAAATATTTTTTTAATTTCAACAAATTTTCTGGAAGAAATGGGCATTATTAAAAAGTGCAAGGGTGCCATATTTTTTGGCCCCGACAGCATACCTGGCAATCGTTAGTCTCACCCTAAATCACTCCAGAAAGGATCAATCAAATGAACTGACAATTTATTTCTGTGGTCCAAATGGAAGAGGTTCAGTCTCTTCCTCGCCTCAACCACAGCCACAACTGTTGGCTGATCATAATACGCAAGCTGCCTCCAAAGCCATCCGTAGATGATACTGGGCATCCTCCATTGGTTCCACAAGTCGTTCTTCAACATCAGAAACTAATCCAGCCTAACAAATGCCTTTGTCTGGATTCAGATGGAATTGCTCCTCTCCATAACTTGGCTTTCTCTTCTTCACATTGTCCTCTCCTGGATGCTGTTGATCTACAACTCTCAAAAACAATTATTGGCATCTTACATGAAGCTTATTGCCTCACATTGCTGACAGGTCATTCACTCTGTTGTCTCTTTTTTATTTTTAATCTGCTGCCTCTGGTTTTTTTTCTTTTTTTATTGGGGCCCGCCCTCTGCGCACTCTCTCAAATATCTTCTCCACACCTTTTTGGACCCTCCCCGGATCATTCCCAGGATTGTACGTGTTCTTCAAGTACCCCCTTTCGGTTTAAATAGAATCCAGATTCTTCACACCTTCACTCTTATCATATTTTCTTCTGCTTGTGGACTGCCTTCCTGAGGCTTGTTTAAAATCACACACTTTCCTCTAGACAGGGGTGTCCAACCTTTTTTATTTTTTTTTTTCGTAAGAGGAATACATAGAAGGATGAAGATGAAGTATTAGATTGCCATGAAACATTTTTATTTCTATTCATACAAAACATACAAAAAAATGTGCATTTAATGAACAAATTTCAAATGGAGAAAGATTATTTAATAGGCTACCTCTCAATCAACGATATTAAAATGCTGATTTAGTGAGAATATCTGCCATTGTTTTTGCTTACACAAGTAAGGCCAATGTCACCAAACTTATGGAATGAAAGTGGAGTCTCTTATAACTATTAAAATGTCTGCTGTCCTGTCTGTCTGCATGTGTGTTACATATACAACTCCTACACCTCTGAAATGGGTTGGATCAAATTTGGTCAAAGAAAGTAAAAGGTTAATACCGGCCAGGTCAAGCGGGATTCGCGGTTGCCTAAAACCCCCAAGGGAAAATGATGGGGTATACTTCCTCACTGCTTATCAAGTTTTGGTTTTGAATAGCGCTCACCTTTTGGTGGTATATGTGGGACCAAAAAAAGGTGCTGCAGCACATTTCAATGAATGTGAGCGAGAAGGTACTACCAGCCCATGTTGGAAGTGCGACGCGAAAGGGATGAAAATCAGAACTTGAGCCCCGCAGGATGGATTTAAAATTCCTCGGGTAACTGCATGAACTGTCATCCTCTGTGGTTATCTCCCCTACCACCCAGGCTCCTTATCCCGTCAATTAAAGAAAGGTTAGGTTAGGTAAATGGGGCATGTGCCGGAGCAGCAAATCGTCACGTATCCACTTTCCGTAGGTACTCCAGGACCCTCCCATAATGGCTATCCCCCAGGCAGATGCCCTGGCCCATCCACAATCTCTTTGAGAATACCGATAACCTGCTGCAACCACGAGCATGCAGGTCATACCTGTTGGCCTTCTCCACTCACAAGCCTCTCCCTTGCGAGAGATCTGGTGAGCAGAATCAGCGTCAAGGAATTGAGGCCAAAATGTCATACAGCCACAGCTGATGCTCACAAACTAAACAGGTAACAAATCTCATTTTAAGTCTCTCTAGGAACCGCTCATTGGACACAAAGTCTGACCAGCGAGAGCCCAAGCGACTTCTCTTGAGAGATCTGGTGCTGAAAGGAGTTAAAGTCTTCATCTCAAGATTCTTTGTCATATTCGCCAAGTCTCTATTGTAGAGCAAGACCTGTAAGCAAACCAAAGAACCTGAAGACTCGGACTTTCATCGCTCTGCACAGTCCGACAGATGGTACTAACCCTAATGAAGAATTATACGAGCAAAGACCTTGCCCGCACTGAGAGGGCAGTGTCACCTCCTCGTAAGTTGTTGCAACCGGGCGATCACACCTTCCCTTCCAAGAGAGCGGAACAACAAGGCCCCTCTTCCAGTTCAGTTGGGATGATGCAAGTGTTCCTGGCAGAGCCAGAACTGCATGCAAGGACATGAGTGCACATTTCACCAAAGCCCTTGAGAAGATCAGAATGGATGCCACAGATCCCCAGGAGCTTTATCCCCATTTCAACCGATCACCAAAAGCCTGTTTTCCACAACAAAGGTGGAGTCACAGTTGATTGGGAGGGTCACAATAAGGGAAGTACACGCCTGACATCCACTCAACAGCTGGTGGATCAACCTGGTATAGGCGCCAAAGTATCCGGCCCAGCGACACCTTCACTTCAGATTCATATCTGTCAAGGGCCCAACCACCTCTGCTCTAACTGCAGTACAGCCGAGGAACAGGCATTGAGGAACGCAAATGCGCAAAATGCTCTAAGCAGGACAACAATCACTTGAATTACAAGGGGTGCTCTACCCCTCATCAGATCCTGCCGCAACATAGGCCCCTTGCCACCTCAGCGCACGTCGTTTTAATGCCTCAACCCCTGAACAGGCAGCTTGCCAGTAGGCTCCTGTATACCTGGTCAATGGTATCCAGGTCCCTTGAGAGAACAAACATTCTTCATTGCCTTCCAGTGAGTTTCCAAACATCCACCGCAACATCAAGGATAGTGGTCTTGAGGCACTCCCACAACTCTTCAGGATTCCAAAGTACACACCCAAATCCCCAACTTCGCCTGTTCGCAATTCTCACGACTCCTCTCATCCGTTGACTGCTAACATTTCGGCCAAGGCTGGGATGGTACCATACTCCCAGTTTAAGACTGCAGCTTCAGAGTTGCTACAACAGGCCTGTTGGTCGGGACTGAGGAACATGAGCATAAGCAGTAGACCCACTGCAGGCTCTGGATCAATCCTCAAGCGACATCACCGAGCACATCGTCAATCTCTCCTATTGCACATCCGCCACATTGGAATATCAAGTCCGCAATGAAGCCTGCTGGGTGCTGAAATCTGAAAGACAGCACCTCAGATCCATGACTTCTTGCAAAGTCAAGGAACTTTGTGCTATTCTGGTTCACAGTTCCAAGACCCATGGGGATCAACGACATGTCTCATACATACCCGATAATCAGTTCCAAGTCGGTACATTTAAATCCTCAAGATTAGAAAGAGTATCTCGCCTGGGGCACTGATCCACCACAGACTCGAGCCATGGCAATAGGAAAGCGTCCTTCACGGTGAGATCAACTCTCCTCAGTCGAGCATATACAGTGAACCAAGGTAACGACCCCAAGGAGTGACGAATCCTTCTTCTCATAATACGCCCGTTGACCGGTATTACCTCAATACCATTGAGAGTCGCTTATTGGACACAGCTAACTGCACAGAAACTCCCTTGGGCATGGTAACCAATCAAGAGTGACCAGAAACCAATAGTCGGGTAGCCACCCGCCATGATCTGCCCTAATCCGGTCTCTAAACCTGAGAGAGTGCTGCAATAACCGATGTTAATGCTTGAGCTCAGATGATAACATGCAGGTGATCATCCTCTCTTCGGGATAGGACTTCTCGGCAATTCACCCAAATGGGACGCCTCAGGCTACCCAAGAAGACCACCGTCTGGTGGACCGACAGCTCAGGCACCCACCTGACACACAGTGCCCAATCCCAACCCAGGAGGATATCGTGTTTTCCTCCTATATCAAGAGTGGGGGTCCCCCAATGGCTTTGCCCAATCCGTCACCTCCGGTGAAGCTTCCCTGGAAAGGCACAGCTGGGCAGCAGGAGGTTACTCCCATGATGGTTTTCATAGATGTTTTTATGCTTAAAGTAATGTTTTGCGGAATGAGTTTTACGGTGGCGGAGTCAATTCCCCTGGCCCCAACCAACCTCTAATAAGAAGTCACCCAACTGCAGGAGGACCGTCCGCAGACACATTGGGCACTAGAAATTGATGCCATTGGCTCACAAGGAGCTCCTCCACCCTTTGAACAGTTTTGTTTTTAAAAAATCCCGCTGGGTGTTCATATCATAGCACTCTCCCAGCAGAAAACTTGTGGGGAGACGTTTTAGTCACCAACCAACCTGACCATGAAACAGGTTAACATGGTAGCTGTAGCAAGCCACAGAAATCTCATCTGGCTGACCACTGACAAAACAAGCCGAAAAGGAGAATCTGTATATACATAGTGTGATAGTGGTGAAGGTAAAATCGCGTGAATATGTGTTGAAGCTTCAGGCAAATGCTTGAATATGTGTGAAGCTTAAAAATGGCGGATTTAATGATATCAGGCCACTATTATCACGGGAATGCAAGACAGATGCTCTCATTCCGCAAATTCCCCCACTCTTACCATCAACGCTGCTTTGAATTTGAAATGATTTCAGTTTTCCAATTCGAATGAATTTTGTTGGTCAGTCAACAAAGCCAAGGTCAAGTTTGAAAATGGCGGCGATTGATTTGGCTCTCCGTGCTTTTCTCAATGGTCAGCTTTATTCGGCATTTCACGTGTATGTTTTCACCAAAGAACCTGTAACTTGTTGCGCTAACGGCAGAAGCGAGAAACATATGTTTATTCGAATTTTACTTCATAACGATAACACGAGTTACCTTGTGGTTGACACCATCTTAGAATTTTTTCAACACTGTGGATGCTGTATGGACATTCAGTTGTGAAATGAATGGAAACACATATGATTCCGTTCACACATGAACTTCTTTATTTCCGATATCTGATGCATTGCCAATTGTGTTCGGTCACTGCCCGAAGGATGGGAGTGCCCACTAAAAGTGCGCGGTGAAGTTGAGCGCACAGGATGGATTGAAATTCCTCGGATAACTGCCTGATTCTTCTGTGTTCGCTCGCCACCACTATGATAGCTTTTTCCCATCAAGGGGAACGGGCACTTTTGCGTAGTTCCCTGGGATAAATTTCCATCTGTCGGGAAGTGATCTTGAAATTTTGCATTTTTCATTCTGAGAAAAGTTGTTTGCAAGCAATAATTTGTTGCCAAACGGGCAAACAAAATTGAAGGGCACGTTTTGACTGATTAAGAAGACCTCTGAGGGACATATTGTTAATCAAAATGTCAGAGGTCATGCTCTGTGAAAGCTCTCTTCATGTCCCTGCCATTTTGGATCTCAAATTAGTTCCAGGTGAACATGTCATGGACCGACGGAAGCATTCAGTTTCGAATGGATCTGCAAACGGCTTTCAAAGTTAATCACAGTGTTCTCCTGAGTCCTAGCAAATCTTTCTTGGAGATTATTCTCAGGTGCCTGCGATGCAGAATTTTTTCAAATGGTTCACCGTCAGCATGTTCTTCATCATCACTGTTCTGAATGAACATTTGACATGCTATAGTTTGCTTTTCCAAATGATCCTTTTCCTTGTAGTTTTACATTCAAGTCTGCAAGATACTTGGTGATGTCAACTCAAGCCAAGCATTCAAACCACTCATGATGTTCACGAAGCTTGCAATATTTTCCCTTTGTTTGTCATGAAGATTTTGATTATTCTTCAGCCAGTGATCAGAATCTGGCTGGTGTGCACCTGCTGAGCCCAACAAAACATGCCTGAGAAAATCCTCATCATGGTCTGGTCCTATCTCTCCAAGAAAATCTTTTGAACTTTCTGTGAGAGCTGGCTGGACCTCATGGAATTGACTGTACAAACAACCTTTTTCCATCA
>CM068955.1:180317545-180339723 GCA_035128595.1 Eptatretus atami | reverse complement strand
TTTACCTCAACATTATATGATACACTTTGTACACTTTACCTCAACATTATATGATACACTATGTACGCTTTACCTCAGCATTATATGATGCACTATGTATACCTTACCTCAGCATTATATGATACACTATGTATACCTTACCTCAGTATTATATGATACACTTTTTGCACTTTACCTCAACATTATATGATACACTATGTGCGCTTTATCTCAGCATTATATGATACACTATGTATACCTTACCTCAGCATTATATGATACACTATGTGCGCTTTACCTCAGCATTATATGATACACTATGTGCGCTTTACACTTTCCCTCAGTATTATATGTGGTACGCTATTTTACCACAGTATAATTTATTGGTACGCCTATTTTTACCACAGTATTATTATGTGGACGCTATTTTACCAACAGTAAATTATTAATGTGGGTAACGCTAATTTTAACCCCAGTAAATATATGTGGTACCTATTTTACCACAGTTTTAAACAGTAAGTTCATTGTGGCAAAGTGAAAGAGAAGGAGAGTAAATGTTTAAAAGTTCGTGTAAGGCCAACTTTGCAGATGTTTCATTCATGTAAATACTCACCGACAAAGCAAACTCCTACCATAAAAAACATTTTAAAGTAACAATGCAGAAGCACAAGTAATTTCCAAACAATACGGAATTGTCATTAACCTCCACCCAACACAATCGTGGACGGCAGTATGTATTTCACCCCTGTCTGTCCTGTCTGTCCTGTCCTGTCGTTGTTTGTGTGTATGCACGATATCTGAAAAGGTTGTGGACGGATTCGGACGAAACCCTTTTGGAGAGTTGGTTCGGGTGACGAAGAAACAAGCCGATTAAATTTTAAGTTCAGGGTCCAAATCAAGATCCGGCCTAGTCAGCCGCCGGACGTATGCACTCTAACCCGTGTGCCCTTCCTGGTATATCTGTGAAGGATTTTGTGTCGAACCATCGGATTGTTTGAGATGTTTTCAGCAGCTGAGCTCACTACACTGGTACGCCCTGGCAGAACTCTATAAATTGGCCAGTCATATTTGTTAACTACCTGGGAGTGACCCGTAAATTAAGTGATGTATTCAACAGATGGTAAATCTCAAATTTGCAATGTTTTGACTTATTTCCATGTCTGAAAATGAACAGAATGAACTGAACATAATTGTGGGAAACACTACAAAAGGAGCATGGAATTTGTAACCACGTGATCTGCTATACATTTCTACTGTCTTCCAACATAGTACGTGTGCAACCGTGATGCTTGTACCATTGAACCTCCTCGACACCTGCTTATAATATATTTATGTAAACAGGATATAATTTTCAATCTACAAGTCCGGCGTTTGAATCGGTTTCCGGCACACCTCCACCCAATCCTGTGCGAAAGCCGAAATAATATGCTCTTGATTGGTGCGTCGTCTACGTGGCCACATCTGCAAGTCAAAAGGAGAGCTCGGTGATTTTGAAGAACAATTCACGGTAAACTTGCATCCACAAGAAGGATAATAGCCATGTAAACATGTGATATGAATGAATGGAAGACTGCTGTCACATCCCCCTCCCCTTTGGGTGCAAGAAGCTGTGCAGCATGCTATTGGAAAAATGGAAGAATTCGAAAATGGAAGTTCGGCGGAAAAGTGTTCATACCTCTAGACCTGGAGTCGATAGCCATCCCTGCCAGCCCTCGATTAGTTAATTGGCTTTAGTCTCATAAAATCAAGGCACCCTCAGGCATAGGAAATGTTCTTTTGGCCTACCGTTCCTGTGCTATAATCTCCGTGCCATAACTTCCCTCCAAAAATATTCTATGGTTTCTCAATGAGAATACGATTTTATAATGATATCTAGCTCACGGAGGAAGTGACAACAAAGCACAACAGGGTTCAACAAACTGGCAAGGAATCAAAGGGAACGTGGAGACAGACATTTCAACAAATGAGTGGAATGAGTGACAGAAATGGGGAGGACAGCGGTGGGATAAAAGAGGGGGGAAATGGGTCCACCAGAGCAGGGGTGGAGGGAAGGGCACAATAAAACAAACACAGGGAAGCTGGCGTTCCAACCAGACAAGAGAATTGAGGAATGAAGAAAATGAGAAATGGGAAAGGGTATCAAGGTGTGGGATTTTTGGCAAGAAAGTGTGCGAACCTGAACGGGCTGCGGGAGGACAGAGGGATAAAGAGTGGGGGAGCAAGACAAAGGCCAAAATGATAGTGAAATGGCTGTGACTGGTACGGGTGCATTTGAATCCCCACAGGCAGGAACAGAGGAGTTGGGATAAAACACACACACACACACACCACACCTGAATTGTTCCCTGTACGGGAGAAAGCAAGGCTAACACGTTAATCCCAGAGTTAAGCTGAAGTTGAGGTATATCTGGAGTTCATATTATTAGGTGGACAACCACAGCACAGCAAAACATTGGTGGTTAACGGAGGGGTGTACATTGCCACCACGTTAATCCAGTGGGTGAAGAAGAGTTAGTGTGGGACAATGGTCAGTGAAATAGATTGAGTTATTGACCATAGATACCAGCATCAGCACCACCAGGACAGACAATTGGGCTTGTCAAAATGAAAGAGAGAATCTGAGACATCCTGTGAGAGGAACGTTTCTCTTAAAGGTGTGTTTACATGTGTTTTAATTTTCATTTTTTATGAAGTCCTCACTAACGAAAGTCTCAGGACCATCTCCTTTTTCATTGTTCCTTGATCCCTTTCAACTTTCAGGGGCTGTTTGAATTAATTCTCCATTAGCATAATGGCTGTACTGTACATAGCAAATCTG
Source organism: Eptatretus atami (assembly GCA_035128595.1). NCBI lineage: Eukaryota > Metazoa > Chordata > Myxini > Myxiniformes > Myxinidae > Eptatretus > Eptatretus atami. The sequence goes on along the minus strand of CM068955.1, from coordinate 180,336,926 downwards.
CTCTGAAAGTCTGGGAGGTCGGCAGTTCAAATCCCGTCGAGTCATACCCAAGACTTGAAAAATGTACTTGCTGCTTCCTTGCTTATTGCTCAAATTTAAAAGGTGGGAGATTGGCAAAACCACAAAGTTGGCAACATGAAGCGTAAGAATGGGCTTATTAGCCCTCCTATGTGTTGAAGTTCCTTGAAAGGGAATATACTTGTTACGGCTGTGGAATTCGCAACCCCATTCAGGTCCTGTAGGTGAGATATCTTTTTAAGTTACATGTATAGTTGCCCAAAACCCGTTGTTTAAAGGGAATTATATGTGATTCATTCGGGCTGCGATCCTTTTGAGTTAGGCGTTTTCTGTTCTACTTTATTTTTCGAACGCAACCATTACAACAACGCCAAACCAACGCCACCATTACAACACGCCAACCACGCCGCCATTCCAAACAACCGCCAACCACGCACCACTAACAACAACCACGCGTCTGACTCGGCAACACGGTTGCCAGAGGCCTGCGCTCGAGGGGAAAGCAGGCGGCCCCCGTTCCCCCCTCCGCCCCCGAACGAATGGCGCCGCCGCGGTGGAATATCACCCGCGAGGGAAGGAGGAGGAATCCCGCGGCGGTGCGAGCGTCAGCGATCGGACGGAGGACCACGCCGCCTTCTGGAAGTTCCAGCATGTTCTGAAAGGAGGGGTGGAGCCGAAAAAACGGGGGCGGAGCGGAGGGCGGGGCCCGGCGATAAAAAGGGAACGGCTGAAGGCGACGGATAGGAAGAAGATCTCGCGCACGCGATAGAAGGACGGACAAAGAAAGTGGCGCAGAAAGTGGCGGCTCGTCGAGTGAAGACGGAGGTCGACGTGGTGTGCAGAAAGAGGAGAGGATCTCGACGTCGGTGTGGAGCAGAGGAGCTCGCGCTGTCTTTTTCCGACCACGAGGTCAAGTGGAGTTCCCTGGTTTTTTCCTCGCGTCGTGTGGAGCCTGAGAGGAGTCCGCGGTCGCAAGGAACGGAGAAGGCACCGGGAGCCCTCGGAGTTACGGTCGTCCAAAGGACTCGACACACCAGGGAAGTCGCGACTTCCATTTCTTTTGGGTTTTGTGTGAACGTGTGTGTGTGGCGCCGTGTCCCGGCTGAATAACCGTATAATGGTTGCCGAGTGTTCGCGTTAGTCGTTTTGTGAGCTTGCGTCGTCGTTGCTTTTCTTTATTTGATATAATGTGATTCTTACTCGTGTGACTAATAACTTGGCCTGTGTCTGTGTAAAATAAATGCTTGCTTGGTTGAATTGTTTCCCCCGTTTCGCTGCGTCCTTTCCTCCTGTTGGGTTCTCCATCTTGCTTCACGTAAAGGGTTCGAGTGGCGCCGCGGACGGCCCGATAATTAATTGGAACCGTCAAGGTCGACGATAACTCCGCTCGTGTATCCCTGTAGCAGCGGAACGAGCCGCTTAAGCGGTTCGTGTCCGAAAGTCGACCTGTGCGTGGTACAACCCCTCGGTAGTAACCCGTGCGAGTACTTTAGGTAATTCGACTCGGGCGATTCATCCCTACCTCGCACGGGTGGAAATGCGGACTGGGTTGTGGTGAGGTTAAAACCCCCACCGTGACTGGCTCGCCGGCGTTAGTCCGAGAGGGTCACGATTGAATTGTCCGTCCGGTGGCGATGGCGGTTGCGATTCGAGTAACGTGGGCCGATCGCACGGCCGAGGAGGCGGCCGATTTCGCAACACATATTACTATATGTTTGGTATGTGTATATATAAATTGTCTATATATATTATATATGTATATGTATATATGTATATATGTATATATATATAATATGTATATGTATATATGTATAACGCATCCTATACTGTAATATAATATATATAATATAATAATTAATATATATTATAATATTATATATATACATATTATATATATATATTATAATATTAATATTATATATATAAATATATATATATATATTGGTGTGTGCGCGCACAAAGGTATCGCTAATTTACCTGCTAACCTATCGCGTAATCATATATTGTGCATCCTTCGACATTATGATTGGTTTCAGAGGTGAAATTAAAAAGCGCTTGGATGAGCGAATGATGGTGAATGACATGGCTGAGCGCTTGAAATTACGCCGATCCACTTTAACAACAATTTCATGGCAAATGCTTATAAAATCAGAGTGAGTGCTCAGTGTTTTGTGCCCTTTAACTGCCAACCGAAAGCGAGTCGTTCGCATTCACGCATCATGGAGAAGTTGAAACGCTTGCCTTGATGGACCCCTCGATAACGTAATCCTAAAATAACTGCACACCGTCGCATCTACACATCACCGCATGCAACAACATTTAACAAACATATGAGGTTAGTGAAATTTGATTTTTTTTAATTTTAATGTTTTTAAATGACAAGTTGACTTTCTCTTTAGGTCACTTCCCCTCCATCCACCCACATCTTGAATCACAAACTTCCAGCTATAACATCATTTTTTGTTTTTTTTAAATGGGAAAAATTACTCTTCGGTTTTACAACGCGTTTCAGCTTACATGGTAAATTCTCGAAACGCAACATACCATGTGAAATGAGGAATACCTACCTGTAACAATAACGGTGTACCCAATAAATACCCAACTGTGATTCCTACATAATTAATAACGGTTACACTTGCCCGTTCCCCCCTCTTCTGCTGTGCCATGGACATGGACAATTTAAAGGTGGTACAGATCAACTTGGAATCGAATGTTCGGTGGAGAAATCATCATCCATCGATCCTTGTTTATGCAGATGATGCTGCCCTATTTGTGAGACCTTGTTTGCTGGCCGGATGTGTTCAACCACTTTGAAATTGGTTTGTTAAAAAGCCCGAGGCCTTAAGCCTTCATGGCAAAAAAACTAAAAGTGCAGAGTGACGATTTGTCCTCCCCGCCAGTACCTATCTCATGGTGTAGTTGTTGGAGTCAGTAAAGACCATTTCACCTAAACCTGGGCTCCAACATTCATTTATCTTGGATACCGTAAGCCCTGATGTGCGCAACCGAATCGGCATGGCTGGCTCTGGTCATGGGCAACGAGACGCTGTCTGGAAACAGCACCTGCTTAGTTTTACCCAACAAAGCTTCCACATTTACAGCAAACAATGTCCTTACCTGTTCTCCACCTGTAGTTGATAAATTGGATCTTTTTGAAAAAGCCAAAGACACTTTACAAGCTTCCACATGCGAAATGTCAACGTCAACATCCTTGGGTATGATGGTATGGACCAAGTTTCAAACAGTGACTATTCCTGAGATCAGTAGACTCGACGCCTATCCACACTCCGATATTGCAAGAAGCCAGCGCTATTCCTGTTTGGCCAACATTGGCCGTCGTATTTTCCTTGGAAAATTAATGCCAAATAAATCCTTTCCGATGGTCACGACCCAGATCCAACCTGGCCGCTGTTCCTCGGGACCCAAGACTACGATCTCATTCTTCCTTGGTTAACAGTGTGCCAATGAGGTGGCCTGACCATGTGAATGTTTGGCAGAAAAAGGCAAGAAGACACAGTTTTTATGGGGAGTTCGCTAACATCCTTGTTGGGCATGGCGTATTCGTAGTATAGTCACATTGCTTTTTTCTCTGTGTTTCCTTAACCAATCGTAGTATTTGTCATTTATAATCGGTCATATTAAAAATATTGCTGTGCTGAATAAATATAATTTAGTACCTTTCGGTAGACCATGTGTCCGTGCTTTTTATTTATTCTGAAATATAAATGCTGGATCCTCCACACTCATATCTGATGGCCCTTTGAATGCCGATAACATATTTTACTAAACCTCTTCAATGTAAAAAACATTTTTTTGTTCTATCTCAGCCATAATATTCTAAAGTCTTGATCTCGATTTTTCTTCACCACTCTTGACAATTCTGATAAATGAAAGGTAAAGAGTTACAACGCACATTTACTTCCTCAACTTCAGAGTCAAAATTATGGATCTTGGGTGCTTGAGCAGCCAGAACCAATCGTTTTTCAGAATGATTGGCTTGAAAACCTATCCTGAAAATTTTTTCACCAAGTATCACACTTTTCATTTTTCAACACAACAAAATGCTTCAAAAGAAAAAGTTATTTCAAGATCTACCGATCATTCCAGTATGCATCAATTCTGTCCTGAAAAAGCAACAGGATGACGGTGTATGTTTGTATCCTACTCCTTTGGGAGATTGGGTTATTTGCATAAAAATATTGAATTACTGGTGTGACTGTGTGAGGCAAAAAAGCTGCGATGTGGTGGGATTTGTAAAATTTAGTCGTATTGAAAACTGGCAGGATGGCCTTTTTAGGTTTGGCACACTCGCCTCAAAAAGCTGTCTAGCCAGGGTTTGGAATCCTGAACCCAGCTATAAACATACATCCCCGATGTTTTAAACAGGTAGGGTGATTCATCAGTGTGTGTGCCGTCCCCACGGAATGGACGTTAAACTGGCGTCCAGTTCCTGCCAGCATTAGTTGGAAAGACGTTAAGATCCCACGTGTCCCCTCGCGAAGAGTAGGTGAAACTATCTTCCTGCCCTCACCTTAGTAGATATGTCAGGCTGCCCAGGCAGTTGTGGGAATAATTGTGGCTGTTAAAGAAGAAGTGGATGAAAGTAGTTCTGAAAAAAAGCACCATAACACTAAAGTAATCTTGTTTAGCTGTCATAGTAAACTAACAGGTTTTCTAAACACTACGGATGTACCGTACATCACACTGCATTTGGCTGTGTTAATGGTCATCGTAGTGGGGGTATGCTCCTAATGGCCATGTTGGGTAAAGAAGAGGAGTATGACTGTCTGTGGCTGAGAAAATGTAAAAAAAAAAAACAAATCCAACCATTTTCGTAAATCAATAAGTGCAGGTTGCCCCTGAACAAAGTAAATGATACTATCTTTTTCAGTCTGTTAATCATGTACAGTCTATAAAGTTAGGAAGACATCGGTCGGTGTAAATCCTTCCGCAGTCACAAAGAGATCCAGAGACAAATCAACTCGGTTTATGAGATCGAAAAATGTGGTGTCAACATCATTGAAGCAAAAAAAATGACTTCCCTACGTTGTTCCTTAACTAACCTGTACATCAAGAGATTCTAAGAAACTCGACCACCAATTGAGAAGTTGATACTTGTCAACAGATCTTCTAACTAACACTCCTTTATCTGTTTGAATGCAAAATCTTTCTGATTTTATTCTTACTTGAAGTCGTATTTTTTTCCTAATTACTTTCATGTTTACTTTTCCTGCTGACCCCTAACCAGCTGTTGCAGTTTACTTTTCAAAACTTCGCAGCTGGGAGGGTGTACCATTTCTTCTCATGTCCCTGGAAAATCTCTGTCTGAAAGTGGCAAGTTAATATTCGTGTTATCTTTCCCGACATTCTACTTCACTCTTCAACCAAACTACTAGCTCACCACTCATAACTCTTCGTCTTTTCACCCGCCACTCACCTTCTTAATGGAACATGATTCCTCGTTCACTTCCGGCTTATCTTGATTTCTCGAGCCTATCTTACCAAGTAAGGCCTGGCCCCAACTGGAGGAATTATAGATGTGGAAAGCCTGTCCACTGGTGATGAAGGTCTACACATTTTTGGCTCTCCCCTTAATGGAATTTATAAGTTTTTGGATGCCTCGGACAACTTGTGAACGCTTATTTCACATTATTTCAGGATTTGCTTGGTGGATTTGTTCAGGGATGTGCCGTCGAGAAGAGACGCACTGCTGCTGGAAAATGTGCGTCACCACTACTCCAAACTCTGCCCAGCGCCACTCGCATTTACGCCCACGGTGATCCAAATCCACACTCGATTTGAAATTGTCCATGGAGGTTTAAAAATTTAAAACTGCCTGATAAGAAGCACTACTCGTCACTTCAAAAGTGACGACCACATTCCAACCTGTCCCTGCCCTATAAGTCATGGAAAATTCTACCGCTGCTCGGTGACCCTCTTGTGCACTACCAAAACTGGGATCTGCTGTCGGCGTTGGTTCTGCATATCCAGAAGAGTGCCAAATGACGCTGTAGCCGCTTCTGGTGAGTTCATAATCGCATTGCCGATGGGCACACCTCTCTAGCTCTCTTCCGTGCACTCCGCTTCAGCACGTTATCCACTAACAATTGCCTTGGGAGCGGCATGCATGTTGGCAGACTGATGAGCGATGGGTGGAGGGGCCAGCCAAGATGGAGGGGGCATTGAAAAATTCTGGTTCAAAATTTTGCCTATTGCGTGAAGAATCCTTCTACCAGCATGTAACACTTTCGCCTTCCCAGCTCCACCCGATTCCTGCTGATAATCAACCATTGTTGGAACCCAACAGGAAGCTTTAGACTATGCTGCGGGAAACTTATTCCACCGTCATGAGGTCGTCTAGATTTGGTTGGTACTTTTGGCTTAGGGAAAGACGGTCATGTGGCTTCACTATTCCCTGGAAGAATAGCGCAGCCTTGAGTGTGGTCCGATCCTGTTGGTTTCCTCACAATGCCCAGAAGAATCAGTCTAATCGTCACATCAATTACCGGTCGTGCCGTTCTGTGGCGGTTGTTGGTCACTGGCCAAAGGAAACTGGAAAGTGTTTGGAAAGCAATGATCTCTGGCAGATAGGAGAGAAGCGAAAGAAACAATGAAAATTGGAGGAGGCAGAAAGAAGTAGGAGGTGGAGTAAACAGAAATAATGTGCAAGATCCAGGTCGAGGAAAGCAACAAACACAATGAAGGAGAGTCACATTAGAAGAGAAAGAGAAGAACGAAGTGGATTTTTTCAGGAACCATGCAGACGATAAAAATATCAGGAAAGTGAAAAGGCGAAAAGAAGAAGAAGAAGGAAGAAAGATAACTCTTTGGCTGAACCCACTACAATGGCCCTTGCGCTGCTCACCCAGAAAACGGATCCTGAAATGGTTTGTTGACTTAGAAGCACTACCGTGCAAGAACATGGAGTGACCACGGGTTCTTAAATGTTGTGCGGAAGTCCTAACAGTGGACTGAACTTCTGGCAATGACTCCTGGGAGTATTAGTCGGAATGTGGTTGTGATTTGCACATTTGGCTAAGGTAGGCATTGAGCTTCCGCTGGTTTTTAGTAAAGTTTCATTGTTCCCTTTGAAGCTGCTTTTTAAAGATGCAATTCATTTAAAATAAATAAATCATCAATTAATTTTTTTTAAAAAGCATTTTTTCATTAAAGAACAAGTGCAGAATCTTTACGAAAGAACACGAGGTAAAATAGAGCAAAAACGGAAACGAGGCATACAAGGTGGGATTCCGTGAGATTAACTAGTCGACGAGGCCGTGCCGAGTTTGAACATCAAGCAAGTTCCAACGCTAGGGCCATATCTGAAGAAATGCTCGATTGCCAAAAGTTTCAATCCGGTGCGAGGAACTGCCAGAAGAATTTTTCTGTCTTTTTTTTCTTTAAAAAAAACTATAACTTTGGGGGCACTGGAAATCAGTGTAGTGTTTTCAGGATCCTGAGAGATGTGATCAATTCTGAGATTGAACTAGCCTGGCGCCATAAACTGAGTGAGTTATTGGCCTGAGATAAGCAGGTCGAGCATGCCTAACAGCAAGTATCAGTATTCCAAGAGTGGACATTATGGGAGCATGAAAGGAGCATTTCAAGTTCCTCTGAGCAGAGGCAGATTAAGGGAAATATTGTGTAGATGGAAGGAAATAAGAAGGCAGAAATGTTGGATCCATACTATGTGAAACTCCTGTTTGAAAATTGTGAAATTGAGATTGGAGTGCTGATTCCCAAGTTTCACGATATGGGATGGAACATTTAAAGAATGAATGGGGGCCTCAGCACCCGTATACCAAGTTTTAGCAGCGATGTGTTTGAGGAATGTTCTAGCACATCCATATTGAAATTGAGAGAGAAGGTGTGTTGTGTGGTGTGTGTTGTGTGTTGTTATCTCTATAAATGGGTTTCAGAAAAGGTGGAACGAAGTCCTCCCAGGTCCGAATATCCACCCCATTTTCAAGTCATCATTTCGTAGCAGGTGCTGGTTGCATCATTGCTGGGAGTGCGGGCGTGCCGCTGGTGCGATGCCACCTGTTCCCAATAAAGCTGGTACTCATTTCCGACCTCAGAAGGATGCCAGGTTTGAGTCGACCCATCTGGTGTCATTTAATGGCAAACGGCTCAAAAACTGAAGAAACCCTAGATTTAAGCCAGCCATCTTAGCCCTTAACCCACCAGCAGGCTGACTCCGTTTCAGTAAAGGGATCAAATTCATGGACCAAGGTGTAAGTTTTCCTTGTTCACAAAGTTTTCTTCCGAGGGATCTTAACCGAGCCGCAGCAGCATTCCAACTGCAATTCGTTTTTTTTTATTTAATTATATCTCCAGGGATGGTTTTTTAAAGATCTCCATGAGGTCTTCCTTTATATTCCTGTTCCGCCAATCAATCACCAAGTACAATTCAGCGTTCTTACAGCTCCCAAGATCTTTCACTTCATTTTTGAGATCTTGCTATTTGATCATTTTCTTTATTCTGGTTGTTTAGGAAAAAAAAAATCACTGGGTACTGAAACCTCAATTAACATGCCTTAATTTTCTTATTGTACCCAAGTGCGATATCCGGTCCGCAATGCTTTTGTCTCTAAAATTTTCCACTTCGATGGGAGTGTGTGTGTGGTGTGTGTGTGTGTGTGGTGTGTGTGTGTGGTGGTACACATCCACAGCAGTTTAACTCTGCATTTGAAAAGGTTTTCCTTACTATAATTGTCAGGATTACAGTTATGTGAGAATGTCAGGATTAGAGTGTATTTTATTAATGAAATCACGAGTTACACCACGGCACATAGTTTTTCACCAAAAAAATCTCGCCGTGTAAAAAGCGGACACAGCGTGCTGCCCGGTGAAACCTTCACATTCGGCATGTGGGCTTAAAAAATAGCAAAGTGTGTCACACAAGCAACTCCACGTCGGCATCAGATCATTTTATTCCACTTTATTCTAATATAAGCTTTCATGCCAATACCCTGCTTCAAACCCACTCCATAGCTCCAGCCCGTTTTCAACTAACAGGTGAAATAATACAATGAGGCCGTCATACAATATAAAACATACACTGAAATTTGATCCTGAATTTTGTATTCCATCTGCAGAGTAAACTAATTGCAGAGTAAGAAAGGTTTATTTCACTCTCTAGCTGTGAAACACACCTTCCAATGTACAACTGATTTTGCAAGGGAAGTTCACATAAGCACCTTTGTACAACTAATGCTATTTCTGTTATTGGTTTGACAGTGCCAGTTCTGTGCCAAAAGCTCTTCTTTTTATTTGGATGAGTGAGATAAAATATCGTATTAACATTTGAAAATGATCAACATTTCACATGAAATAGCCGCTGTAAGAAATGTTTCAGCATGCATCTGAGTGAGCAGTTCAATTTTGCTTAGTTAATTGAAGGGTGGTCAAAACAGTGCAGTCATGTGTGTGTGTGTGTTGTGTGTTGTGTGTGTGGTGTGTGTGTTTGTTGGTTTGTGTGTGTGTGTGTGTGTGTGTGCACTGCATATTTATATATTTAAAAAGATAACTTTTCAAATTTTTTTTGGAGGGGGGAGGAGAGGACATAGATGAATAGACACCAATAGCTTTGTCCAATCTGTGAAGATGTGACTGCATGTGAATCTTAAAGGGTTTGATGGAACGTAAATGAGTTTTTCCCATTGTGACCAGGAAGGATGTGTGAGTACCATAGAAGTAATTAATCTCCAAATTTGCAAAAAGGGATTTCAATGTGACGCGAGTAACTTTTACCCAAGTGACGTCATTAATGAATCGGCTTGGTCGGGGAAACCTGATGGTAAGGCTTGACGTTCAAAGTTGGTTGAAGAAATGACATTTGTTATCATTGGGCAGGGGCAAATTAACGGTGCCATGTACAGGGAAAGACGTCATTATGCCTGAATCCGTCCCTCCGACCCAACAGCGAAGATCCTAACTTCCATCTTTATGGATGAAGCACCAAACGTATCTACACACTATGCACCTCTCATACGACAGATGGAACATAATTGCAATGAAAAATGCCTCGGGTAAGAGGTAATTTAATTAGATTAGTTAGCTCTCTCATAGTGTGTTAACTGTCCTGAAATTGCTCGAGTTTAAGCATTGCAGGGGGACTTGGGTCTTCGGATGGCATCAACATCATCAACTATAAATCACAACAGGTGTTTCACTAATTAAATGTGCTGCCTTTCCTATAATTCTCCCCTTTGAAAGCGTCACTCCCTATGTGGAATGGCCAGTGAGGGAACAGACTCATTCTGATCATTGCATGTGTGGGATGTGGTCTGGCCTGCAGGCACATTATGACTAATTAGTTTTGAAGTTTGTGTGGAAATCCAATTACCCAAATGCTTTGGTCGTTCATGAAGCCTGACGTTACTTTGAACTTGCCGTGCGCCGAATTGGGTTATGGTTTTGCCGCATGTCCCAGCCCAATCGTATTTGAAGCTCCTCTGGGCAGTATGGAAGAATTTTATTATTTTTTTTAAAATATAACATGTCAAAGGCTCGGTATAAGAGCTAACATAACCTAACATACAGGAACGTATAACAAGGGGAGCAGTAGAACCAGGAGGGATAGAGAGGGATCACACCATGAGATCTGTGGAAGGGAGAGGGATGGGGCAGGGTACACAGGGTAAAACAGATGGACACAAACGGACTTTAGGAAGGAAAGAAGGAATATGAAGAGGTGGGTTTGGGGTGGATTAAATGGGGGTAGAAGACATGGTTGATTGGGAAGTTAAGAGATGGTGAAATAACAGCTTGTTCTGAAGTCCTGGAGGGAAGGTGGGAATGAAAGTGTGATGGGAGTTTGTTCCAAAGGTTGGGGAACAAAGGAATGAAAAGAATGAAGAATGAGCAGTGATTCTTGATTTTGGAAGTTTAAACCACAAGAATAGCAGATGGTGAGACAGAAATGTTTGCTCGGAACATCAGAGAAACAGAGAAGAAATAGTGATTGGTGCATCAAAAGAAGGGAGCAGGTCAGCCCGCAAGCAATAGAGAAAAGGGGTTTCGAAAGCCATGCTGCAATGATGAGTAGTTTCGGGACAGGAAAATGCCACTATGAGGATGGTTTGTCTCAGTTCACTGTTTCACGTGCTCACACACTCAGCGAGAGTCAAAACCCCTTTGCGCAGCACACACACAGGACTTTATGAGTTGCGTCGTTGCTGTTGAGAATTTCACGTTCAGCTCCTCATAGTTTATTTTCCTTCTCCCCCATCTTTCTATCTCCCACGGTCTGTGTCCGTTTTGGCTTAGTTTTAAGTAGGTGAGTTCAGTTAGTTCTCGAGGTAAGCATATGTCTCCCCACCTCGCATTCCCTCTTTCCTGTTATCATTTCAGCATCCTATTCAATTGTCATCAAACCTGTTTGTTTTTATAATAATCGGATGTGTATTTTCTTTTGGTTTTTCGAAGTCGGTTCCTTCAGCATATTTAAAGTGAATGAGCAAGCATGCAAGCCAAATTCGTGCCAAATTAAGTAAATGGTCCATTTGAATGCTGGATTGATGTTTAGTGTCGACCTCTCAAGCAATCCTCATTGAAGCCTGCTTACTGCCTGGCTGACCTATCAGTTCATCTCAGAGTGGGATTGGGATACCATGAACGTTCGCATGACTATATTTACTGTCGTGGCCAAAAATATTGGCACCTTGCACTTTTTTCAAAAATAACTCACAATTTCCTCCAAAAATAAGTTGAAATTGACGAAAGATTTAGTCTCCACAATTCTTCATTTCACTGTTAATATAACAGAACTTGTTTTGATCAGAATTATATATCCCTTTTAATCAGAAAAATATAATAAATGGCATTGATAAAATGCCATTCCCTTCCCTCGAACTTAATTTTTGGTAGGCACAACCTTTGGACAAAATAACTGCAGTCAAGCACTTCCTATAACATGAATGAGCTTTCTAACGCTATCGACTGTAGTTTTGGCCCACTCTTCTTGTGAAAACTGCTTCAATTCCTCACAGATTTGAAGGGTGCCTTCTCCAAAACCTGCTGTTTTCAAGATCTCCCCACAAGGTGTTTCAATGGATTAATCTGGACTCATTGCTGGCATATTCAAAACAACCAGCGTTTTGTCTTGAAAACCATTCCCTGGTGCTTTTGAAGTGTGTTTGGGGTCATTGTCCTGCTGGCAAGTACCATGACCTTCGAACGGGACAGCTTCCGCACTAGGTTGAACATTGTGCTCCAACATGCCTTGTAATCCCTGATCATGAGTCATCACAACATTCAGGGCACCCAGTGCCAGAGGGCCAGTGCCAAACCCCAAAACATCACTGACCTCCTCCAAATGTTTTGACTGTAGGGAAGGTGTTCTTTCTTTGAAGCTTCATTTGTTTTCTGAAAACAGATGATGTGGCTTTACTAAAATGCTCAATTTGTTTCTCCAATCTCTCCAACAGGCCATTCTCCCAGAAGATTTTGGCTGGTTCAAGGTGTTTTTTTTGACAAACTCCAGTCGGCTTTCTTTTGTCGGCCTTCTTTTGTCGGGCTTTCCTTTTGTCGGGCTTTCTTTTGTCGGGCTTTCTTTGTCGGGCTTTCTTTTGTTCCGGGCTTTTCTTATGTCGGGCCTCTCTCTCTCTCTCTCCTCTCTCTCTCTCTCTCTCTCTCTCGTCTCTCTCTCTCTCTCTCTCTCTCTCTCTCTTCTCTCTCTCTCTCCTCTTCTCTCTCCTCTCTTCCTCTCTCCCTCTCTCTCTCTCTCTCTCTCTCTCTCTCTATCTCTCTCTCTCCTCTCCCTCTCTTCTCTCTCTCTCTCTCCCTTCTCTCCTCTCTCTCTCTCTCCTCTCTCTCTCTATCTCCTCTCTCTCAGTCCTCCAAAGTGCCGCCCCCCCCCCCCCCCCCCCCCCCCCCCCCCCCCCTCCTACCAATAGAACCCCTTTCATTGAGTTGCGATGATTGGTGCGAGTTGAAACTGTCGTTCGTTGTGTCGCGGTCAGCTTGTATCCTGTTTAGTAGTTGATCGAGGTGCTTTCTTCCCATTCAAAAACACTCCCCTTCACTGCAACTCGATCAAGTTTTCTCTTGCTGCCACCGTCCAGAAGGTTGGCTACAGTGCCTCAAACTTCCTGAAACATTTGGTACGGTGACAACGGAAACATCAATGTCTCTGGAGATGGACCCTTGTAACCTTTGAGATTGAATTGTCCATGCTGGCTACAATCCTTGTGTCTTACCTCCTTCGGAAAATTCTGTGGTTTCTTTCTTTTCTCCATGCTCATTGCGGTACACACAACAGTGGCATAAAGACAGCACAATGACTCCTTTTCTCTATTAAACCGGTTGAATGAGTTGATTTTTTATATTGCAGGTGCCTGCACAACTACCACGGTGAGTTCAAATATCAAAGCAAAGGGGAATCACCTGCTGGAATTGTATTATCTCTAACACTTCTAAAAAGGTGCCAATAATATTGTCCAGGTCATTTTAGGATTTCTGTGAGAAAAGCGAAGATTTAGGACATTTTTTCAGCCTTTTTTTGTTTTGTTTCCAACTGCAAACCCAAAGAAATACCATAAATGTTGCATAGCAAAATATTTTTTTAATTTCAACAAATTTTCTGGAAGAAATGGGCATTATTAAAAAGTGCAAGGGTGCCATATTTTTTGGCCCCGACAGCATACCTGGCAATCGTTAGTCTCACCCTAAATCACTCCAGAAAGGATCAATCAAATGAACTGACAATTTATTTCTGTGGTCCAAATGGAAGAGGTTCAGTCTCTTCCTCGCCTCAACCACAGCCACAACTGTTGGCTGATCATAATACGCAAGCTGCCTCCAAAGCCATCCGTAGATGATACTGGGCATCCTCCATTGGTTCCACAAGTCGTTCTTCAACATCAGAAACTAATCCAGCCTAACAAATGCCTTTGTCTGGATTCAGATGGAATTGCTCCTCTCCATAACTTGGCTTTCTCTTCTTCACATTGTCCTCTCCTGGATGCTGTTGATCTACAACTCTCAAAAACAATTATTGGCATCTTACATGAAGCTTATTGCCTCACATTGCTGACAGGTCATTCACTCTGTTGTCTCTTTTTTATTTTTAATCTGCTGCCTCTGGTTTTTTTTCTTTTTTTATTGGGGCCCGCCCTCTGCGCACTCTCTCAAATATCTTCTCCACACCTTTTTGGACCCTCCCCGGATCATTCCCAGGATTGTACGTGTTCTTCAAGTACCCCCTTTCGGTTTAAATAGAATCCAGATTCTTCACACCTTCACTCTTATCATATTTTCTTCTGCTTGTGGACTGCCTTCCTGAGGCTTGTTTAAAATCACACACTTTCCTCTAGACAGGGGTGTCCAACCTTTTTTATTTTTTTTTTTCGTAAGAGGAATACATAGAAGGATGAAGATGAAGTATTAGATTGCCATGAAACATTTTTATTTCTATTCATACAAAACATACAAAAAAATGTGCATTTAATGAACAAATTTCAAATGGAGAAAGATTATTTAATAGGCTACCTCTCAATCAACGATATTAAAATGCTGATTTAGTGAGAATATCTGCCATTGTTTTTGCTTACACAAGTAAGGCCAATGTCACCAAACTTATGGAATGAAAGTGGAGTCTCTTATAACTATTAAAATGTCTGCTGTCCTGTCTGTCTGCATGTGTGTTACATATACAACTCCTACACCTCTGAAATGGGTTGGATCAAATTTGGTCAAAGAAAGTAAAAGGTTAATACCGGCCAGGTCAAGCGGGATTCGCGGTTGCCTAAAACCCCCAAGGGAAAATGATGGGGTATACTTCCTCACTGCTTATCAAGTTTTGGTTTTGAATAGCGCTCACCTTTTGGTGGTATATGTGGGACCAAAAAAAGGTGCTGCAGCACATTTCAATGAATGTGAGCGAGAAGGTACTACCAGCCCATGTTGGAAGTGCGACGCGAAAGGGATGAAAATCAGAACTTGAGCCCCGCAGGATGGATTTAAAATTCCTCGGGTAACTGCATGAACTGTCATCCTCTGTGGTTATCTCCCCTACCACCCAGGCTCCTTATCCCGTCAATTAAAGAAAGGTTAGGTTAGGTAAATGGGGCATGTGCCGGAGCAGCAAATCGTCACGTATCCACTTTCCGTAGGTACTCCAGGACCCTCCCATAATGGCTATCCCCCAGGCAGATGCCCTGGCCCATCCACAATCTCTTTGAGAATACCGATAACCTGCTGCAACCACGAGCATGCAGGTCATACCTGTTGGCCTTCTCCACTCACAAGCCTCTCCCTTGCGAGAGATCTGGTGAGCAGAATCAGCGTCAAGGAATTGAGGCCAAAATGTCATACAGCCACAGCTGATGCTCACAAACTAAACAGGTAACAAATCTCATTTTAAGTCTCTCTAGGAACCGCTCATTGGACACAAAGTCTGACCAGCGAGAGCCCAAGCGACTTCTCTTGAGAGATCTGGTGCTGAAAGGAGTTAAAGTCTTCATCTCAAGATTCTTTGTCATATTCGCCAAGTCTCTATTGTAGAGCAAGACCTGTAAGCAAACCAAAGAACCTGAAGACTCGGACTTTCATCGCTCTGCACAGTCCGACAGATGGTACTAACCCTAATGAAGAATTATACGAGCAAAGACCTTGCCCGCACTGAGAGGGCAGTGTCACCTCCTCGTAAGTTGTTGCAACCGGGCGATCACACCTTCCCTTCCAAGAGAGCGGAACAACAAGGCCCCTCTTCCAGTTCAGTTGGGATGATGCAAGTGTTCCTGGCAGAGCCAGAACTGCATGCAAGGACATGAGTGCACATTTCACCAAAGCCCTTGAGAAGATCAGAATGGATGCCACAGATCCCCAGGAGCTTTATCCCCATTTCAACCGATCACCAAAAGCCTGTTTTCCACAACAAAGGTGGAGTCACAGTTGATTGGGAGGGTCACAATAAGGGAAGTACACGCCTGACATCCACTCAACAGCTGGTGGATCAACCTGGTATAGGCGCCAAAGTATCCGGCCCAGCGACACCTTCACTTCAGATTCATATCTGTCAAGGGCCCAACCACCTCTGCTCTAACTGCAGTACAGCCGAGGAACAGGCATTGAGGAACGCAAATGCGCAAAATGCTCTAAGCAGGACAACAATCACTTGAATTACAAGGGGTGCTCTACCCCTCATCAGATCCTGCCGCAACATAGGCCCCTTGCCACCTCAGCGCACGTCGTTTTAATGCCTCAACCCCTGAACAGGCAGCTTGCCAGTAGGCTCCTGTATACCTGGTCAATGGTATCCAGGTCCCTTGAGAGAACAAACATTCTTCATTGCCTTCCAGTGAGTTTCCAAACATCCACCGCAACATCAAGGATAGTGGTCTTGAGGCACTCCCACAACTCTTCAGGATTCCAAAGTACACACCCAAATCCCCAACTTCGCCTGTTCGCAATTCTCACGACTCCTCTCATCCGTTGACTGCTAACATTTCGGCCAAGGCTGGGATGGTACCATACTCCCAGTTTAAGACTGCAGCTTCAGAGTTGCTACAACAGGCCTGTTGGTCGGGACTGAGGAACATGAGCATAAGCAGTAGACCCACTGCAGGCTCTGGATCAATCCTCAAGCGACATCACCGAGCACATCGTCAATCTCTCCTATTGCACATCCGCCACATTGGAATATCAAGTCCGCAATGAAGCCTGCTGGGTGCTGAAATCTGAAAGACAGCACCTCAGATCCATGACTTCTTGCAAAGTCAAGGAACTTTGTGCTATTCTGGTTCACAGTTCCAAGACCCATGGGGATCAACGACATGTCTCATACATACCCGATAATCAGTTCCAAGTCGGTACATTTAAATCCTCAAGATTAGAAAGAGTATCTCGCCTGGGGCACTGATCCACCACAGACTCGAGCCATGGCAATAGGAAAGCGTCCTTCACGGTGAGATCAACTCTCCTCAGTCGAGCATATACAGTGAACCAAGGTAACGACCCCAAGGAGTGACGAATCCTTCTTCTCATAATACGCCCGTTGACCGGTATTACCTCAATACCATTGAGAGTCGCTTATTGGACACAGCTAACTGCACAGAAACTCCCTTGGGCATGGTAACCAATCAAGAGTGACCAGAAACCAATAGTCGGGTAGCCACCCGCCATGATCTGCCCTAATCCGGTCTCTAAACCTGAGAGAGTGCTGCAATAACCGATGTTAATGCTTGAGCTCAGATGATAACATGCAGGTGATCATCCTCTCTTCGGGATAGGACTTCTCGGCAATTCACCCAAATGGGACGCCTCAGGCTACCCAAGAAGACCACCGTCTGGTGGACCGACAGCTCAGGCACCCACCTGACACACAGTGCCCAATCCCAACCCAGGAGGATATCGTGTTTTCCTCCTATATCAAGAGTGGGGGTCCCCCAATGGCTTTGCCCAATCCGTCACCTCCGGTGAAGCTTCCCTGGAAAGGCACAGCTGGGCAGCAGGAGGTTACTCCCATGATGGTTTTCATAGATGTTTTTATGCTTAAAGTAATGTTTTGCGGAATGAGTTTTACGGTGGCGGAGTCAATTCCCCTGGCCCCAACCAACCTCTAATAAGAAGTCACCCAACTGCAGGAGGACCGTCCGCAGACACATTGGGCACTAGAAATTGATGCCATTGGCTCACAAGGAGCTCCTCCACCCTTTGAACAGTTTTGTTTTTAAAAAATCCCGCTGGGTGTTCATATCATAGCACTCTCCCAGCAGAAAACTTGTGGGGAGACGTTTTAGTCACCAACCAACCTGACCATGAAACAGGTTAACATGGTAGCTGTAGCAAGCCACAGAAATCTCATCTGGCTGACCACTGACAAAACAAGCCGAAAAGGAGAATCTGTATATACATAGTGTGATAGTGGTGAAGGTAAAATCGCGTGAATATGTGTTGAAGCTTCAGGCAAATGCTTGAATATGTGTGAAGCTTAAAAATGGCGGATTTAATGATATCAGGCCACTATTATCACGGGAATGCAAGACAGATGCTCTCATTCCGCAAATTCCCCCACTCTTACCATCAACGCTGCTTTGAATTTGAAATGATTTCAGTTTTCCAATTCGAATGAATTTTGTTGGTCAGTCAACAAAGCCAAGGTCAAGTTTGAAAATGGCGGCGATTGATTTGGCTCTCCGTGCTTTTCTCAATGGTCAGCTTTATTCGGCATTTCACGTGTATGTTTTCACCAAAGAACCTGTAACTTGTTGCGCTAACGGCAGAAGCGAGAAACATATGTTTATTCGAATTTTACTTCATAACGATAACACGAGTTACCTTGTGGTTGACACCATCTTAGAATTTTTTCAACACTGTGGATGCTGTATGGACATTCAGTTGTGAAATGAATGGAAACACATATGATTCCGTTCACACATGAACTTCTTTATTTCCGATATCTGATGCATTGCCAATTGTGTTCGGTCACTGCCCGAAGGATGGGAGTGCCCACTAAAAGTGCGCGGTGAAGTTGAGCGCACAGGATGGATTGAAATTCCTCGGATAACTGCCTGATTCTTCTGTGTTCGCTCGCCACCACTATGATAGCTTTTTCCCATCAAGGGGAACGGGCACTTTTGCGTAGTTCCCTGGGATAAATTTCCATCTGTCGGGAAGTGATCTTGAAATTTTGCATTTTTCATTCTGAGAAAAGTTGTTTGCAAGCAATAATTTGTTGCCAAACGGGCAAACAAAATTGAAGGGCACGTTTTGACTGATTAAGAAGACCTCTGAGGGACATATTGTTAATCAAAATGTCAGAGGTCATGCTCTGTGAAAGCTCTCTTCATGTCCCTGCCATTTTGGATCTCAAATTAGTTCCAGGTGAACATGTCATGGACCGACGGAAGCATTCAGTTTCGAATGGATCTGCAAACGGCTTTCAAAGTTAATCACAGTGTTCTCCTGAGTCCTAGCAAATCTTTCTTGGAGATTATTCTCAGGTGCCTGCGATGCAGAATTTTTTCAAATGGTTCACCGTCAGCATGTTCTTCATCATCACTGTTCTGAATGAACATTTGACATGCTATAGTTTGCTTTTCCAAATGATCCTTTTCCTTGTAGTTTTACATTCAAGTCTGCAAGATACTTGGTGATGTCAACTCAAGCCAAGCATTCAAACCACTCATGATGTTCACGAAGCTTGCAATATTTTCCCTTTGTTTGTCATGAAGATTTTGATTATTCTTCAGCCAGTGATCAGAATCTGGCTGGTGTGCACCTGCTGAGCCCAACAAAACATGCCTGAGAAAATCCTCATCATGGTCTGGTCCTATCTCTCCAAGAAAATCTTTTGAACTTTCTGTGAGAGCTGGCTGGACCTCATGGAATTGACTGTACAAACAACCTTTTTCCATCA
>CM068955.1:180301235-180315507 GCA_035128595.1 Eptatretus atami | reverse complement strand
ACCACAGTATTATTATGTGGTACGCTATTTTACCACAGTATTATTATGTGGTACGCTATTTTACCACAGTTTTAAACAGTAAGTTCATTGTGGGCAAGTGAAAGGAGAAGGAGAGTAAATGTTTAAAGTTCAGTGTAAGGCCAACTTTGCAGATGTTTCATTCATGAAATTACTCACCGACATAAGCAAACTCTACCATTAAAAAACATTTTAAAGTAACAATGCAGAAGCACAAGTAATTTCCAAACAATACGGAATTGTCATTACCTCCACCCACACATCGTGGACGGCAGTTATGTTTTCACCCCTGTCTGTCTGTCTGTCTGTCTGTCGTTGTTTGTGTGTATGCACGATATCTGAAAAGGTTGTGGACGGATTCGGACGAAACTTGTTGGATGAGTTGGTTCGGTGACGAGAACAAGCCGATTAAATTTTAGTTCAGGGTCCAAATCAAGATCCGGCCTATCAGCCTGCCGGACGTATGCACTCTACCGTGTGCCCTTCTGGTATATTCTGTGAAAGGATTTTGTGTCGAACCATCGGATTGTTTTGAGATGTTTCAGCAGCTGAGCTCAGCTACACTGGTACCTGGCAGAACCTCTATAATTGGCAGTCATTTTGTTACTACCTGGGAGTGACCCGTAAATTAAGTGATGTATTTTCAACAGATGGTAATCTCACAATTTGCAATGTTTTGACTATTTCCATGTCTTGAAAATGAACAGAATGAACTGAACATAATTGGTGTGAAACACTACAAAGGAGCATGGATTTTGTACCACGTGATCCTTGCTATACATTTCTACTGTCTTCCACATAGTACGTGTGCAACCGTGATGCTTGTACCATTGACTCCTCGAACACCTGCTTATAATATATTTATGTAAACAGGATATAATTTCACTCGTACAAGTCCGAGCGTTTGAATTCGGTTTCCCGGCACACCTTCCACCCATCCCTGTGCGAAGCCTGAAATAATATGCTCTTGATGGTGCGTCGTCTACGTGGCACATCTGCAAGTCAAAAGGAGATGCTTCGGTGATTTTGAAGAACAATTTCACGGTAAACTTTGCATCCACAAGAAGGATAATAGCCATGTACATGTGATATGATGAATGGAAGACTGCTGTCACATCCCCCTCCCCTTTGAGGTGCAAGAAGCTGTGCAGCATGTATTGGACAAAAATGGAAGAATTCGAAAAATGGAAGTTCGGCGGAAAGTGTTCATACCTCTAGACCTGGAGTCGATAGGCCATCCTGCCAGCCTCGTATTAGTTAATTGGCTTTAGTCTATAAAATCAGGACCCTCAGGCATAGGAAATGTCTTTTGGCCTACCGTTCCTGTGCTATATCTCCGTGCCATACTTCCCTCCAAAAATATTCTATGGTTTCTCATGAGATACGATTTTATAATGATATCTAAGCTCACGGAGGAGTGAAACAACAAAGCACAACAGGTTCACAAACTGGCAGGATCAAAGGGGAACGTGGAGACAGACATTTCACATGAGTGGATGAGTGACAGAAAGGACAGCGGTGGGATAAAAGAGGGGGGAAATGGGTCCACCAGAGCAGGGGTGGAGGGAAGGGCACAATAAAACAAACACAGGGAGCTGGTTCCACAGACAAGAGAATTGAGGAATGAAGAAATGGAATTGGGAAGGGTATCAAGGTGTGGGATTTTGCAAGAAAGTGTGCGACCTGAACGGGCTGCGGGAGGACAGAGGGATAAAGAGTGGGGGAGCAGCAAGGCCAAAAATGATAGCTGAAATGCTGTGACTGGTACGGTGCCAGTTGAAATCCCCACAGGCAAGGAACAGAGAGTTGGGATAAACACACACACACACACACACACCTGAATTGTTACCCTGTACGGGAGAAGCAAGGTCTAAGCAGTTAATCCCAAGTTAGCTGAAGTTGAGGTATATCTGGAGTCATTATTATTAGGTGGACAACACACCACACAGACAAACATTTGGTGGTTACGGAGGGGTGTATGCCACCAGCGTTATTCCAGTGGGTGAAGAAGAGTTAGTGTGGACAATGGTCAGTGAATAATTGAGTTATTGACATAGATACCAGCATCAGCACCACCAGGACAGACATTGGGCTTGTCAAAATGAAAGAGAGAATCTGAGACATCCTGTGAGAGGAACGTTTCTCTTAAAGGTGTGTTTACATGTGTTTATTTTCATTTTTTATGAAGTCCTCACTACGAAGTCTCAGGACCATCTCCTTTTTCATTGTGCTTGATCCCTTTCACTTTCAGGGGCTGTTTGAATTTAATTCTCATTAGCATAATGGCTGTACTGTTATAGCATCTGCTCTGAGTCTGGGAGGTCGGCAGTTCAAATCCCGGTCGAGTCATACCAGACTTTGAAAATGGTACTTGCTGCTTCCTTGCTTTATTGCTCAGCATTTAAAAGGTGGGAGCTTGGGAAAAACCACAAGTTGGCAACATGAGCGTAAGATGGGCTTATTAGCCTCCTCATGTGTTGAAGTTCCTTGTAAGGGAATATATTGTTACGGCTGTGGAAATTCGCAACCACCATTCAGGTCCTGTAGGTGAGATATCTTTTAAGTACATGTATAGTTAGCCCCAAACCCGTTGTTTAAAGGGAATTAATGTGATTCATTCGGGCTGCGATCCTTTGAGTTAGGCGTTTTTCTGTTCTACCTTTATTTTCGAACCAACCATTACAACAACGCCAACCACGCCACCACTACAACAACCACCGCGTTCTGACTCGGCACACGGTTGCCAGAGGCCTGGCCTTCGAGGGAAAGCAGGCGGCCCCCGTTCCCCCCTCCGCCCCCGAACGAATGGCGCCGTCGCGGTGGAATACACCCTGCGAGGGAAGAGGAGGAATCCCGCGGCGGTGCGAGCGTCAGCGATCGGACGGAGGACCACGCCCCTTCTGGAAGTTCCAGCATGTTCTGGAAGGAGGGGTGGAGCCGAAAACGGGGGCGGAGCGGAGGGCGGGGCCCCGGCGATAAAAAGGGACGGTGAAGGCGACGGAGTAGGAAGAAGATCTCGCGCCCGCGATAGAAGGACGGACAAGAAAGTGGCGCAGAAAGTGGCGCTCGTCGAGTGAAGACGGAGGTCGACGTGGTGTGCAGAAAGAGGAGAGGATCTCGCGTCGTGTGGAGCAGAGGAGCTCGCGCTGTCTTTTTCCGACCACGGGTCAAGTGGAGTTCCCTGGTTTTTTCCTCGCGTCGTGTGGAGCTGAGAGGAGTCCGCGGTCGCAAGGAACGGAGAAGGCACCGGGAGCTCGGAGTTACGGTCGCCAAGGACTCGACACACAGGGAAGTCGCGACTTCCATTTCTTTTGGGTTTTGTGTGAACGTGTGTGTGTGGCGCCGTGTCGGTGAAGTAAGTATAATGGTTGCCGAGTGTTCGCGTTAGTCGTTTGTAGAGCTGCGTCGTCGTTGCTTTTCTTTATTTGTATATGTGCATTCTTCTGTGTGACTATACTTGTGCCTGTGTCTGTGTAAATAAATGCTTGCTTGTTGAATTGTTTCCCCGTTTCGCTGCGTCCTTTCCTCTGTTGGGTCTCCATCTTGCTTCACGTAAAGGGTTCGAGTGGGCGGGACGCCCGATAATTAATTGGAACCGTCAAGGTCGACGATAACTCCGCTCGTTATCCCTGTAGCACGGAACGAGCCGCTTAAGCGGTTCGTGTCCGAAGTCGACCTGTGGCGTGGTACAACCCCTCGGTAGGTACCCGTGCGAGTACTTAGGTAATTCGACTTTCGGCGATTCACCCTACCTCGCACGGGTGAATGCGGACTGGGTTGTGGTGAGGTTAAACCCCCACCCGTGACTGGCTCCCGGCGTTAGTCCGAGAGGGTCACGATTGAATTGTCCGTCCGGTGGGCGAGGCGGTGCGATTCGAGTACGTGGCCGATCGCACGCCGGGGGCGGCCGAATTCGCAACAATATTACTATTATGTTTGTGTATGTGTATATATATATATGTGTCTATATATATTATATATGTATATGTATATATGTATATATGTATATATATATAATATGTATATGTATATATGTATACGCATATATATGTAATATAATATATATAATATATATATATTAATATATATATATATATATTATATATATAATATTATATATATATATTATAATATTAATATTATATATATAAATATATATATATATATTGGTGTGTGCGCGCATCAAAGGTATCGCTAATTTACCTGCTAACCTTATCGCGTAATACAGTATATTGTGCATCCTTCGACATTATGATTGGTCAGGGTGAAATTAAAAGCGCTTGGATGAGCGAATGATGGTGAAATGACATTGGCTGAGCGCTTGGAATTACCGAATCCACTTTACAAACAATTCATGCAAATGCTTATAAAATCAGAGTGAGTGCTCAGTGTTGTGCCCTTTAACTGCAACGAAAGCGAGTCGTTCGCATTCACGCATCATGGAGAAGTTGGAACGCTTGCTTGATGGAACCCCTCGATAACTGTAACTCCTAAATAACTGCACACCGTCGCATCTACACCATCACCGCATGCAACAACATTTAACAACATATGAGGTTAGTGAAATTTGATTTTATTTTAATTTTATGTTATTTAAATGCACAAGTGACTTTCTCTCTCTAGGTCTTCCCCTTCCATCCACCCACATCCTGATACACAACTTCCAGCTATAACATCATTTTTTGTTTTTTTTTAAATGGGAAAATTACTTTCGGTTTACGCGTTTTCAGCTTACATGGTAAATTCTCGAACGCAACTACCATGTGAAATGAGGAATACCTACCTGTAACAATAAACGGTGTACCCAATAAATACCCAACTGTGATTCCTACATTAATTAATAACGGT
Organism: Eptatretus atami; assembly: GCA_035128595.1. Lineage (NCBI taxonomy): Eukaryota > Metazoa > Chordata > Myxini > Myxiniformes > Myxinidae > Eptatretus > Eptatretus atami. The sequence goes on along the minus strand of CM068955.1, from coordinate 180,310,641 downwards.
TACACTTGCTCCCTCCCTCTTCTGCTGTGCCATGGACTGGACAATTTAAAGGTGTACAGATCAACTTGGAATCGATGTCGGTGGAGAAATCATCATCCATCGATCTTGTTTATGCAGATGATGCTGCCCTATTTGTGAGACCTTGTTTGCTGGCCGGATGTGTTCAACCACTTTGAATTGGTTGTTAAAAGCCGAGGCCTTAAGCCTTCATGGCAAAAAAACTAAAGTGCAGAATGTTGCCATTGGTCCTCCCCTGCCAGTACCTATCTCTGGTGTAGTTGTGGAGTCAGTAGACCATTTCACCTACCTGGGCTCCAACATTCATTTATCTGGATACCGTAGCCCTGATGTGCGCAGACGAATCGGCATGGCTGGCTCTGTCATGGGGCAACGAGACGCTGTCTGGAAACAGCACCTGCTTAGTTTACCATCAAAGTTCCACATTTACAGAACATATGTCCTTACCTGTTCTCCTCTGTAGTTGTGATAAATGGACTCTTTTGAAAAAGGACCAAGACACTTTACAAGCTTTCCACATGCGATGTCAACGTCACATCCTTGGGGTATGATGGTATGACCAAGTTTCAAACAGTGACTATTCCTGAGATCAGTAGACTCGACCCTATCACACTCGATATTGCAAGGAGCCGCGCTATTCTCTGTTTGGCCACATTTGCCTCGTATTTCCTTGGAATTTGCCATAAATCTTTACCATGGTCACCGACCCGATCCAACCTGGCGCTGTCCTCGAGGACACCCAAGACTTTCTTGGTTACACCAGTGTGCCAATGAGGTTGGCCTTGGACCATGTGAATGTTGGCAGAAGGCAGAAGACACAGTTATGGGGGTCGCTACATCCCCTTGTTGGGCATGCGTATTCGTAGTAGTAGTCACATTGCTTTTTTCTGTGTTCTTACCAATCGTAGTATTTGTCATTTATATCGGTCTATTAAATATCTGCTGGTGCTGAATATAATATATTTAGTACCTTTTCGGTATGAACCATGTGTCGTGCTTTTTATTTATTCTGAAATATAAATGCTGGCATCCTCCACACTCATATCTGATGGCCTTTGATGCCGATACATATTTACTAATCTCTTCAAATGTAAAAACATTTTTTGTTCTAATCTCAGCCATATATTCTAGTCTTGAATCTCGAGTTTTTCTTCACTATCTCTTGACAATCTGATTAAATGAAAGGTAAAGAGTTACAACGCACATTACTTCCTCAACTTCAGAGTCAAATTATGGATCTTGGTGCTTGAGCAGCCAGAACCATCGGTTTCAGAATGATTGGCTTGACTCTATCCTGAAATTTTTCACAAGTATCACACTTTTCATTTTTCACACATAAATGCTTCAAAAGAAAAGTTATTTCAGGATCTACCGATGCATTCCAGTATGCATCATTCTGTCTGAAAAAGCAACAGGATGACGGTGTATGTTTGTATCCTACTCCTTTGGGAGATTGGGTTTATTTGCATAAAATTTGAATTAACTGGTGTGACTGTGTGAGGCAAAAGCTGCGATGTGTGGGATTTGTAAAATTTAGTCGTTTGAAAAACTGGCAGGATGGCCTTGAGGTTTGCACACTCGCCTCAAAGCTGTCTAGCCAGGGTTTGAATCCTGACCCAGCTATAAACTATCATCCCGATGTTTTACAGGTAGGGTGATTCATCAGTGTGTGTGCCGTCCCACGGATGGACGTTAAACTGGCGTCCAGTCTGCCAGCATTAGTTGGAAGACGTTAAAGATCCCACGGTGTCCTTCGCGAAGAGTAGGTGAACTATCTTCCTGCCCTCACCTTAGTCGAATGTCAGGCCTGCCCAGGCAGTTTGTGGGAATAATTGTGGCTGTTAAAGAAGAAGTGGATGAAGTAGTCTGAAAACACCATACACTTAAATAATCTTGTTTCGCTGTCATAGTAACTAACAGGTTTTCTACACCTACGGATGTACCGTACATCAACACTGCATTGGCTGTGTTATGGTCATCGTAGTGGGGTAGTGCTCCCTAATGCATGTTGGGTAAAGAGAGGAGTTATGACTGTCTGTGGCTGGAGAAAATGTAAAAAAAAAAAAATCCCACCATTTTCGTAATCATAAAGTGCAGGTTGCCCCTGAACAAAGTAATGAACTTCTTTTTCAGTCTGTTAATCATGTACAGTTATCAAGTTAGGAGACATCGGTCGGTGTACCTTCACGCAAGTCACAAAGAGATCCAGAGACAAATCGACTCGGTTAATGAGATTGAAATGTGGTGTCACATCATGATGCAAAAAAATGACTTCCTACGTTGTTCCTTACTAATCCCTGTACATTCAAAGAGATTCTAAAACTCGATACCATTGCAGAAGTGATACTGTCAACAGATTTCTTCATAACTAACACTCCCTTTATCTGTTTGATGCAATCGTTCTGCTTTTATTCGCACTTGAAGTCGTATTTTTTTTTCTAATTACTTTCATGTCTACTTTTCCCTGCTGCCCCCTACCAGCTGTTGCAGTTTACTTTTCAACTTCGCGCTGGGAGGGTGTACCATTTCTTCTCATGTCTGGAAAATCTCTGTCTGAAAGTGCAAGTTATATTCGTGTTATCTTTCGACATTCTACTTCTACTCTTCAACCAACTACTAGCTCAACCACTCATAACTCTTCGTCTTTTCACCGCCAGCTCATCTTCGTTATTGGACATGATTCTCTCCGTTCACCGGCTATCTTGATTTCTCGAGGCCTACTTACCAAAGTAAGGCCTGGCCCCAACTGGGAGGAATTATTAGATGTGGAAGCCCTGTCCACTGGTGATGAAGGTCTACACATTTTTGGCTCTCCCTTAATGGATTATCAAGTTTTGGTGCCTCGGACAACTTGTGACGCTTATTCCACCATTATTTCGGATTTGCTTGGTGGATTGTCAGGGATGTGCGTCCGAGAAGAGACGCTTACTGCTGCCTGGAAAATGTGGTCACCACTACTCCAAACTCTGGCCCAGCGCTCACCTCGCATTTACGCCCACGGTGATCCAAATTCCACACTCGATTTTGAAATTGTCCATGGAGGTTTAAAATTTAAACTGCCTGATAAGAAGTCACTCGTCCACTTCATCCAAAGTGACGACCACTTCCAACCTGTCCCTGCCTATAAGATCATGGAAAATTCTACCCTGCTCGGTGACCCTCTTGTGGCACTACCAACTGAGGATCTGCTGTCGGCGTTGGTTCTGCATATCCAGAAGAGTGCCAATGACGCTGTAGCACGCTCTGGTGAGTTCCATATCGCATTGCCCGGTGGGCACACCTCTCTAGCTCTCTTCCGTGCACTCGCTTCAGCACGTTATGCCACTACATTGCCTTGGGAGCGCATGCATGTGTGGCAGACTGATGAGCGATGTGGAGGGGCCAGCCAAGATGGAGGGGGCATTGAAAATTCTGGTTCAAATTTTGCCTTATTGCGTGAGATCCTTCTACAGCATGTAACACTTTCGCCTTCCCAGCTCCACCCGATTCCTGCTGATAATCACCATTGTGGACCAACGGAAGCTTTAGACTATGCTGCGGAACTTATTTCCACCGTGCATGAGGGTCGTCTAGATCTGGTGGTACTTGGCTTAGGGAAAGACGGTCATGTGGCTTCACTATTCCCTGGAGATAGCGCAGCCTTGAGTGTGGTCGATCCTGTTGTTTCCATCACAATGCCCAGAAGACTCAGTCTATCGGTCACATCATTACGTCGTGCACGTTCTGTGGCGGTTGTGGTCACTGGCCAAAGGAAACGGAAAGTGTTGGAAAGCATGATTCTGGCAGCAATAGGAGAGAGAACAAAGAAACATGAATTGGAGGAGGCAGAAGAAGTAGGAGGTGGAGTAGAACAGAATAATGTGCAAGATCCAGGTCGGCAAGGAGCAACAAACACAATGGAAGGAGAGTCATTAGAAGAGAAAGAGAGACGAAGTGGATTTTTTTCAGGGAACCATGCAGACGATAAAAATATCAGGAAAGTGAAAGGCGAAAAGAAAAGAGAAGGAAGAAGATTACTCTTTTGGCTGAACCCACTACAATGGCCCTTAGCTGCTGCTCACCCAGAAAACGGATCCCTGAAATGGTTTGTTGACTTAGAAGCACTACCACGTGCAAGAACATGGAGTGACCACGGGTCTTAAATGTTGTGCGGAAGTCTAACAGTGGACTGAACTTCTGGCAATGACTCCTGGGAGTATTAGTCGGATGTGGTTGTGATTTGCACATTTGGCTAAGGTTAGGATTTGAGCTTCCGCTGGTTTTTAGTAAAAGTTCAATTGTTCCCTTTGAGCTGCTTTTTTAAAGATGCATTCATTTAAATAAATAAATCATTCAATTAATTTTTTTAAAGCATTTTTTCATTAAGAACCAAAAGTGCAGAATTCTTTACGAAAGAGACACGAGGTAAAATAGAAGTCAAAAACGAAACGAGCATACAAGGTGGGATTCCGTGAGATTTAAAAACTAGTCGACGAGGCCGTGCGAGTTTGAAACATCAGCAAGTTCCACGCTTAGGCATATCTGAAGAATGCTCGATTGCCAAAAGTTTTCATCCCGGTGCGAGGAACTGCCATGAGATTTTTCTTGTCTTTTTTTCTTTAAAAAAAATCTATACTTTGGGGGCACTGGGAATCAGTGTAGTGTTTTCAGGATCTGAGAGATGTGATCAAATTTCTGAGATTGAACTAGCCTGGCTGCCATAATCTGAGTGAGTTATTGGGCCTTGAGATAAGCAGGTCGAGCATGCTAACAGCAAGTATCAGTATTCCAAGAGTGACATTATGGGAGCATGAAGGAGCATTTCAGTTCTCTGAAGCAGAGGCAGATTAAGGGAAATATTGTGTAGATGGAAGGAAATAAGAATGGCAGAAATGTTGGATCCATACTATAGTGACTCCTGTTTGAAATTGTGGAAATTGAGATTGAGTGCTGATTCCCAAGTTTCACGATATGGGATGGAACATTTTAAAGAATGAATGAGGGGCTCAGCACCCGTATACCAGTTTTAGCAGCGATGTGTTTGAGAATGTTCTAGCACATCCATATTTGAATTTGAGAGAGAAGGTGTGTGTGTGTGTGTGTGTGTTGTGTGTTGTTATCTCTATATGTAGGTTTCAGAAGGTGGAACGAAGTCCTCCCAGGTCTCGAAGTATCCACCTCCATTTCAGTCATCATTTCGTATGCAGGTGCTGGTTGCATCATTGCTGGGAGTGCGGCTGTGCCGCTGGTGCGATGCCCCCTGTTCCCAATAAGCTGGTACTCATTTTTCCGACCTCAGAAGGATGCCAGGTTGAGTCGACCCATCTGGTGTCATTTAATGGCATAACGGGCTCAAACTGAAGACCCTAAGATTTTAAGCCAGCCATCTTAGCCATTAACCCACCAGCAGGCTTGACTCCGTTTCAGTAAGGGATCATAATTCATGGACCAAGGTGTGAAGTTTTCTTGTTCACAAAGTTTTCTTCCGAGGGATCTTAACCGAGCCGCAGACAGCTTCCAACTGCAATTCGTTTTTTTTATTATATTAATATCTCCAGGGATGGTTTTTAAGATCTCCATGAGGTTCTTCTTTATCATTCCTGTTCCGCCAATCATCACCAGTACAATTTCAGCGTTCTTCAGCTTCCAAGATCTTTTCACTTCATTTTTGAGATCTTGCTATTTGATCATTTTCTTTATTTCTGGGTTGTTTAGGAAAAAAAAAAATCACTGGGTACTGAAACCTCAATTAACAATGCCTTATTTTCTTTATTGTACCCAAGTGCGATATCCGGTCGCAATGCTTTGTTCTCTATTTTCACTTCGATGGGAGTGTGTGTGTGTGTGTGTGTGTGTGTGTGTGTGTGTGTGTGTGTACACACCACAGCAGTTTAACTCTGCAGTTTGAAAGTGTTTCTCTTACTATAATTGTCAGGATACAGTAAATGTGAGATGTCAGGATTAGAGTGTATTTTATTATGAAATCACGAGTTACACCACGGCACATAGTTTTCACCAAAAAAATCTCGCCGTGTAAAAGCGGACACAAGCGTGCGTGCCCGGTGAACCTTCACATTCGGTGTGGGCTTAAAAAATAGCAAGTGTGTCATCAAGCAACTTCCAACGTCGGCATCAGATTCATTTTATTCCCACTTTCATTCTAATATAAGCTTTCATGCCAATCCCTGCTTTCAACCACTCCAGTAGCTCCAGCCCCTGTTTTCAACTACAGGTGGAAATATACAATGAAAAGGCACGTACAGTACAATATAAAACAACACTGATTTGATCCTGAATTTGTATTCCATCTGTCAGAGTATAATTGCAGAGTAAGAAAGGTTTATTTCACTCTCTAGCTGTGAAACACACCTTCATGTAACACTGATTTGCAGGGAAGTCACATAAGCACCTTTGTACAACTAATGCTATTTCTGTTTTGGTTTGACAGTGCCAGTTCTGTGCAAGAAGCTTCTTCTTTTTATTTGGGATGAGTGAGATAAATATCGTATTAACATTTGAAATGATCACATTTCACATGAATAGCCGCTGTAGATATGTTTCATGCATGCATCTAGATGTGAGCAGGTAATATTTGCTTAGTTAATTGAAGGGGTGGTGCAATACAGTGCAGTCTGTGTGTGTGTGTGTGTGTGTGTGTGTGTGTGTGTGTGTGTGTGTGTGTGTGTGTGTGTGTGTGTGTGTGTGTGCACTGCAATATTTATATATATTTAAAGATAACTTTTTCATTTTTTTTGGAGGGGGGAGGAGAGGACATAGATGAATAGACACCATTAGCTTTGTCCAGTCTGTGAAGATGTGACTTGCATGTGAATCTTTAAGGTGTTTGATGGAACGTAAATGAGTTTTCCATTTGACCAGGAAGGATGTGTGAGTACCATAGAAGTATTAATCTCCAAATTTTGCAAAAAGGGATTTCATGTGACGCGAGTACTTTTACCCAAAGTGACGTCATTAATGATCGGCTTGGTCGGGGAAACCTGATGGTAAGGGCTGACGTTCAAGTTGGTTGAAGAATCGACATTGTTATCATTGGGAAGGGTGCAATTACTGGTGCCATGTACAGGGAAAGACGTCATTATGCCTGGAATCGTCCCTCCGACCCAACAGCGAGATCCTAACTTCATCTTTATGGATGACAGCACCAACGTATCTACACACTATGCACGCTCTCATCCGACAGATGGAACATATTGCAATGAAAATTGCCTCGGGTAAGAGGTAATTTAATTAGATTAGTTAGCTCTCTCATAGTGTGTTAACTGTCCTGAAAATTGCTCGAGTTAGCATTGCCAGGGACTGGGTCTTCGGATGGCATCACATCATCACTATAATCACTACAGGTGTTTCACTATTAAATGTGCTGCCTTTTCCTCTAATTACTCCCCTTTGAAGCGTCACTCCTATGTGGAATGGCCATTGAGTGGACAGACTCATTCTGATCATTGCTATGTGTGGGATGTGGTCTGGCCTGCAGCACATTATGACTAATTAGTTTTGAAGTTTGTGTGGAAATCCAATTACCAATGGCTTTGTCGTTCATGAAGCCGGCTGCATGACGTTACTTGACTTGCCGTGCGCCGATTAGTTGGTTTGCGCATGTCCGGCCCAATCGGATTTGAGCTCTCTGGGCAGGTATGGAAGAATTTTTTTTTTTTAATATACAATGTCAAGGCTCGTATAAGAGCTAACATATGGAACGTATAACAAGGGGAGCAGTAGACAGGAGGGATAGGAGAGGGAATCACACATGAGATCTGTGGAAGGGAGAGGGATGGGGCAGGGTACACAGGGTAAACAAGATGGACACAACGGACTTTCAGGAAGGAAAGAAGGGAATATGAAGGAGGTGGGTTTGGGGTGGATTAATGGGGGTAGAAAAGATCATGGTTTTGGATTGGGGAAGTTAAGAGATGGTGATGAACAGCTGTTCTGAAGTCCTGGAGGGAAGGGTGGGATTGAAGAGTGTGTGGGAGTTTGTTCCAAAGGTGGGGAAACAAGAGGAATGAAAGAATGAAGATGAGCAGTGATTCTTGATTTTGGAAGTTTAACCACAAGATAGCAGATGGTGGAAGACAGAATGGTTGCTCGGAACATCAGAGGAACAGAGAAGAAATAGTGATTGGTGCATCAGAAAGAAGGGAGCAGGTCAGCGCCGCAGCAATAGAGAAAGGGGTTTTCAAGCCATGCTGCAATGATTGAGTAGTTCGGGACAGGAAATGCCACTATGAGTGATGGTTTGTCTCAGTTCCTGTTTCACGTGCTCACACCACCTCAGCGAGAGTTCAAACCCCTTTGCTGCAGCACACACACCAGGACTTTATGAGTTGCGTCGTGCTGTGAGAATTTCACAGTTCAGCTCCTCATAGTTTATTTTCCTTCTCCCCTCATCTTTCTATCATCCCACGTGTCTGTGTCGTTTTGGCTTAGTTTTAAGTAGGTGAGTTCAGTTATGTTCTCGAGGTAAGCATATGTCTCCCCACCCTCGCATTCCCTCATTTCCTGTTATCTATTTCAGCATCCTTATTCATTGTTCATCAAACCTGTTTGTTTTTATATAATCGGATGTGTATTTTCTTTTGGTTTTCGAGTCGGTCCTTCAGCATATTTAAAGTGAATGAGCAAGCATGCAGCCAAATTCGTGCCAAATTAGTAATGGTCATTTGAATGCTGGATTGATGTTTTAGTGTCGACTCTCTCAAAGCAATCTCATGAGCCTCCTTACTGCCTGGCTGACCTATGCAGTTCATCTCGAGTGGGATTGGGATACCATGACTGTTCGCATGACTATATTTACTGTCGTGGCCAAAAATATTGGCACCCTTGCACTTTTTTCAAATAACTCACAATTTTCTCCAAAAATAAGTTGAAATTGACGAAAGTATTTAGTCTCCACAATTCTTCATTTCACTGTTAATATTACAGAACCTTTGTTTTTGATTCAGAACTTAATATATCCTTTTAAATCAGAAAATATAAATAAATGGCATTGATAAAATGCCATTCTTCCCTCGACTTAATATTTGGTGGCACAACCTTTGGACAAAATAACTGCAGTCAAGCACTTCCTATAACAATGAATGAGCTTTCTAACCTATCGACTGGTAGTTTGGCCCACTCTTCTTGTGAAAACTGCTTCAATTCTCCCAGATTTGAAGGGTGCCTTCTCCCAACTGCTGTTTTCAGATCTCCCCACAGGTGTTCAATGGGATTTAGATCTGGACTCATTGCTGGCCATTTCAAAACAATCCAGCGTTTTGTCTTGAACCATTCCTGGGTGCTTTTTGAAGTGTGTTTGGGGTCATTGTCCTGCTGCAAGACCCATGACCTTCGACGGTGACAGCTTTCCGACACTGGGTTGAACATTGTGCTCCAACATGCCTTGGTAATC
>CM068955.1:180247699-180280270 GCA_035128595.1 Eptatretus atami | reverse complement strand
CTACGGTCAATCGGGTGATTGTGCAATTCACCAGTGAAGGCAAGGAATTCACAGCTTCCAGTTCTGGTTCATATAGGACCTCACAAAAGTGTCTTCGAGCTGTCAACGGTCCATTGAGAAAACTCGCCATTGCAAGGCAGCAGATGTTGCAGAGAAGGTCCAAGTTAGCTCAAGAACTGCTGTGCGGTACCTTCATCAACTGGGCTACTATGGGAGAGCAGCTTGGAGAAAACATCTTCTTAGACCAGCCAACATTCAAAGAAGAAAGAAGTGGGCTGACGAGATGGCCAACAGACCCTTGGAGTTTTGGCAAACTGTAATTTTTTCAGATGAGTCCAAATTTGCTCAATTTTCTGACAGTGGATGCGTATGGGTCTGGAGACTTCCCAGTCAAGAGTTTTGCCTGAACCGATTGCAGCCAACTGTCAAACACGGTTGTTTTTCAGTGATGGTGTGGGGAGCAATCTGGAGCACTGGAGCGTCAGAACTTGTGAAGCATGTTAGCAACATCAACACTACGACACACATTTCTATCCTTGAGGAAGGAGGTCTCCCTATCTTCCCCACTGGTCAGATGGTCATAAACAACACTGTTCATGGAAGATGGAGCTCCATGCCACACTGCAAAAAAGACCAAAGAATGGCAGGACAGAAATGGGATCAAGCGACTTACATGGCCAAGTCAGTCTCTTGAGATGAATCCCATTGATCACCTCTGGGCCATATTGGATCGAGCTGTGTGGAAAACATCCAGGAAACCAACATCAAGGGCAGAACTGCTAAACCTTTTGTGTGAAGCCTGGGCAGAAACCCCACAAGAGAAAATTTCAGAACTCATTAGTTCTCTGCCTGAAAGAGTAAAAGCATTGAAATCTGCAAATGGCAAGTCTCCCAAATACTCATGTATGTATTAAAATGGATCAAATGTACTTCAAATGTTCAATAAATAAATTATTTTAAAATCATGGTGTCTATTTACTTCTGTCATGTGTCTGTACTCACCTCTTATCCACCTCTTTGTTTTTGCCCAGTTGTTTCTGCACCACCCCACTTTTAGCACCACTACCTTTCTATAATCCATCATATTGTGTTTTCATGAGCTGAGACTTTGTACACAAATAAAAGGATGCAAAGATATAGATGAGAAATAGCACATCTGGTCACCTGTCCTTATGCAGCTCTTTTGCATTAAATGAAGTACAAAATGTACAGTTAATGATCTTTCGAGGTCGTAATAAATCTGTGCTGTTGTATAAACACAATTGTGAATCACAAGTTGTCATCACGAGAACATCCTTGTGTTCGCAGTTTTGTGGTTGAAAAAGACACGGTCGATCACACCTGATTTGAAAGGCGTACTGCATATCCATACCCCAGCATACCTCCGCACACAAACACGTAGTTGAAAAGGACGCAGATGGCACAGCCCTAGGGGGTTCAGGGTGGACAGGAGAGAGTTTGGATTTGATGTATGGTAATACTGTACAACATTGCTCAGTAAATTGGGGAATAGCAGTCTCATTATAAAATGGTTCCAAAAGGTAGGAGACCTCTCCCTACCCCCATAATTGATCCGACATGGTCCCTCCATACCTTCTTTCCTTTGTCTCCCGACCCCTTCCACACCCCCTCATCTATTTTTTCTTCTGTCATACCCTTTTCTCAGTTTTAATTTCCTCCATTTATCTCACACCCACCAACCCTTATGAACATCAATCAATTCCTCTGAGTAGGACAGTGATACTACCACCAAATATCAAACCTTTGTGGTGGCCCCCTTGGGCAGCACCGCTAGGTGACGCCATTGGTCAGATTCTGAGCAATAATAGTGCAAAGAGCCCCGCAGTTCCTCCTCTGTCTCCTCAGCAACCACAGGCACAGATGTCAACGAAGAAGGAAAGGGGACACCGGGGCTTGCTGCCCTACTTGACGATTGGCTGCTTGTGCGCCAAGTATCGGTTTCCCGCGACACCGCCGGAAGTGTCGCGCACGCCAGCAAGAGGCGTCCTCGTGAGCGCATTCCCAGTACGAGGTCCCGCTCACTGGCTGAGAGACGTGAGAACGCCCCGGAACCGAGCAGAGCCTCTAAGTAGTTCACGCTCAGAACGTGGTACACAGCATCCTGAGGGTGCACAGAGCATCGCAAAATGACAAACAAAGCAAAACCCATATAATGAAGCACAATTAGATATTAGCCGGCAACACAATATTTAACAATATATTGTTCTTCATCTCCACCTTCAAGATATTCAGGACTAGACCATCATTTGAGGTAATATTTATTTATGGCGTGCACATGAGGGCAAAAATTTTTATCCACTTTTTAATGTGGAGTGTAGATTCATGATGGAGTTTGAACAGAATGGACCAGGACATGACAGAACAAAAAGAACAGTCAAAGGAGAAGGGTGGGGGACACATCAACAGCAGGGTAGAGGGACAAAATAGAGGGTGTCCTGCAGGAATAAAGGACATGAGGTAGAACAACAGCAGGGGAGGTGTGGGAGACACTTGGTGGGGGGGTGACCAAGCTGGATACAGGCGAAAACTCTCAATCACAGAAGTGGAAGGTAAGAGTGGGAAAGAAGCAAGTTGAAACAAAAAGCGGAGGGTGTGGGGTAATAGAAGAGAGAAAGGAAGGTGGAAGAGTGTGGAGGGAGAAGGGAAAAAAGGTTTGAAGATAAGGACAAAGTAGAGAAAGGGTCACAGAGAGAGTGGGGATTGGGTGAAGCTATATTTGGCTGCTTAATAATATGCAATCATATTCAAGGGACGCTCTATATGTTTATGTTTGCTGATGAACCATGGGTGATGATATTGAAAATAATATAATTTGCAACCATGGCAAGTACAGTTCTTAAAATCATTGAATACAGATTAAGTTTACACTTTGATCCAGCCTTTGAGCTCTTGGGAAGCTCTCGCTCATCACGACTTTCAAGTGGAAATGGCATTCCAAAAATAGGATGGTGAGTGATCCACCCACCTTGAGATCTGGGAGTGCCAGGCGCTTGGCCAAAGCTAACACCTCTCCACATTGCCCCAACGCCACTGTTTTTTTAACAGCATCCACAGCTGCTTGGGCCGCGATAGGTGCCTGCAGAGCCCTCGCGGCCGCGAGCACAGTAGGGAGTTCTTCGCTGGTGCAATGCATGTGACCCGTATGCAGAAAGCGGAGGAGAGACCGAACAGCGCTCAGGGAAAGGCCGCGAAGGGATAGAACCTGTCTGGAACTCCGGGCTCGGAAATAGTCACTCTGAGCTACAAGCGAAGCTTTGTGAGCTCGAAGTCTCTGACCTTCCACTTCAATCAGCAAGTCAGGATCACCAAATTGCCACCATTCATCCTCATCCTCCTCTCGATCATTGTTGCTTTTACCAACTGCACTTGCTTTGCCCTTTCCTCCATTGGTGATGCCTGATTTGTTTCCTTCACTCTTGTCTGATCCTGATGATTCTCCTCTGTTCTGTCCTCCCTCGTCTATTCCTTTTCCTCCCTCATAAATCTTCGACACCTTCTCCTCCTGCATCTCGGTTTGGCTGTTCCTCCTCGTCTTTCAGGCACTTGATGGGGCAAGAGAAGCCGAGAGACTGCGAGTCAGTTAACCTCGATCATAATGCCCATCATAATTACCAAACATATATAATTATACATATATATTGTATCGATACTTTATGTTGGACTAGAAGCTTGAAAAAAAACAAACAAAGAACATGATTAAAAACAAATAACATTCAATACCACCTGACATTGTCTATCGATGACACACAAGCGTATAGAAATGGACATCTACCTTTATATATCCACAATGCTGTTCCCCACCGTGAAAGGTGAAAGATGTTATTGTGCAAGTTCTATCTGCATGACCGGCTGCAGAAGATGTTTAAATAATGTAATGTTACAAAGTGAAAATAATGCCATTTAACAGAAGAGACAAGTCACGTTCAGATCGATTCTAACGAAGATCGCTTTGGCTGCACTTTTACTCAATGGCCATCATATGACACCGCTTACTTACCATTGTGAGCTTTAAAGGTGTTATCAAAAAAACCCACAAAACTTAAAGGTGTTTCAAAACTCGAGTTAAGCAAAAAGTATACTGCAGAGTTCATAGAACACTTTACCCTGCATTGTCTTGAGAAACAAGGACATGGGCGCGGAGTCTGTGAACATGAAGTTGTTCCTCGGTCATAAACTGACGTTTGTGGACACACAGACACGAAGACAAAGTGATCCAATTGCTTAACCCCGCTTTTCGCTTCTTGTGTGCAGAAAAAGGAGCAAATTTTTTTGTTGTTTTTTTTCAAACAAGTCAATCTTCAAACACTTTCACATGTGCTGTTATTGACAAACAAAACAACTTCTTATTGATGAACAGATGTTTATCCCCCAAAAAGTGGAACTGCCTTCCCGAGGTGGTTCTACCATACCGTTCACTCAAGGGATTCATCATTTCGTGTTATCCCCCATCACTACCCATGATCTTTTGTACCCCCATGAATCCTACCTCACACCCACCCATCTCATCTTTTCCTGTTCGGCCGTTCCCTTGTTTGTAGCCTTAACTTCTATTCCATTGATTTACACGCTAACGATGGAGGGCCATCTATTCACGTACACGCAGAAGGGGCAGAGTGGAACGGGTGGTGCATAACAGGGGGAGGTTGGAGTGGTTGAGGCGGGGTCGCGCACACATGGATGTCTCAAGTCGGGAAGGGGGGGGGTGGGGGTGCCACATAATCCCAGAGGTCCACTTCACAATATTGGGGAAGTTTGTGCAATACCCCCATGGTCCCAAAATGTGTCGCACCGCTACGCTAAGAGCAAAAGAGGCCGAGCGGATTCTCCCTGACGGTCGTAATGGTTAACCTTGTACTACGGATATGCACGAAATAAAGGATGCAGCCAATCCTGTTTAAAAATATATATATGTCAACCACTTGATTAAAATTAAAAGGATAAACCTCCAACAATGCGCAAACTGCAGAAAGCAGATTATTTATTAAAATACACGTGTTACAATGGCGGTAATAAATGATACCCAAATCAATAGTCAACAAACATGTTAAACACTCCTCGTTATCCACCAATCCTTAAACGTGTGACACTTTGCACTCCCACTCCCAGAAAACACAAAATGTGGACAGATAAACAAAACCCAGATGGACAAGGAGTTTTGTTGTTATTTTTTGCTTCTTTCTTTCTTTGGTTACAATACCCATATTTGACAGGCAGAGGGACCGAGGGGAGAGAGAATGATTGAATTTGAGTGTGATGGAGGGAAACGCCTGGTGCCAGGCAACGCTCAACCGCAAGCGAAAAGGGAGCACCGATTTGTGGCCACGTCAGTTACAGCAAGGTGAAAAGAACCGCAAGCGAAAAGGGAGCACCGATTTGTGGCCGCCTCAGTTACAGCAAGGTGAAAAGAACTGCAAGGGAAAGGGGATCACTGATTTGTGGCCACCTCAGTTACAGCACGGTGAAGAGAACCGCAAGCGAAAGTGGATCACCGATTTGTGGCCACCTCAGTTACAGTACGGTGAAAAGAACCACAAGCGAAAGGGGATCACCGATTTGTGGCCCCCAATTACAGTCAGGTGAGAGAGGAGGAACCGCAAGCGAAGGGGAGCACCGATTTGTGGCCACCTCAGTTACAGCAAGGTGAAGAGAACCGCAAGCGAAAGGGGAGCAGCGATTTGTGGCCACCTCAGTTACAGCAGGGTGAAAAAACCACAAGCGAAAGGGGAGCAGCGATTTGTGGCCACCTCATTTATAGCAGGGTGAAAAGAACCACAAGCGAAAGGGGAGCACCGATTTGTGGCCACCTCAGTTACAGCAAGGTGAAAAGAACGCATGCGAAAGGGGAGCACGATTTGTGGCCACCTCAGTTACAGCAAGGTGAAGAGAACCGCAAGCGAAAGGGGAGCAGCGATTTGTGGCCACCTCAGTTACAGCAGGGTGAAAAGAACCACAAGCGAAAGGGGAGCAGCGATTTGTGGCCACCTCAGTTATAGCAGGGTGAAAAGAACCACAAGCGAAAGGGGAGCACCGATTTGTGGCCACCTCAGTTACAGCAAGGTGAAAAGAACCGCATGGAAAGGGAGCACCCATTTTGGCCACCTCAGTTACAGCATAGTGAAAAGAACGCAAGCGAAAGGGAGCACCGATTTGTGGCCGCCTCAGTTACAGCAAGGTGAAAAGAACTGCAAGGGAAAGGGGATCACTGATTTGTGGCCACTCAGTTACAGCACGGTGAAGAGAACCGCAAGCGAAAGTGGATCACCGATTTGTGGCCACCTCAGTTACAGTACGTGTGAAAAGAACCACAAGCGAAAGGGGATCACCGATTTGTGGTCATCTAGTTACAGCATGGTGAAAAGAACGGAAGCGAAAGGGGATCACCGATTTGTGGCCACCTCAGTTACAGCAAGTGAAAAGAACCGCAAGCGAAAGGGGATCACCGATTTGTGGTCATCTCAGTTACAGCATGGTGAAAAGAACCGTAAGCGAAGGGGATAGCGGATTTGGGGCCACCTCAGTTACAGTACGGTGAAAAGAACCGTAAGCGAAAGGGGAGCACCGATTTGTGGCCACCTCAGTTACAGCAAGGTGAAAAGAACCGCAAGCGAAAGGGGATCACCGATTTGTGGTCATCTCAGTTACAGCATGGTGAAAAGAACCGTAAGCGAAAGGGGATGACGGATTTGTGGCCACCTCAGTTACAGTACGGTGAAAAGAACCGTAAGCGAAAGGGGAGCACCGATTTGTGGCCACCTCAGTTACAGCAAGGAAAAGAACCGCAAGCGAAAGGGGATCACCGATTTGTGGTCATCTCAGTACAGCATGGTGAAAAGAACCGTAAGCGAAAGGGGAGCACTGATTTGTGCCACCTCAGTTACAGCACGGTGAAAAGAACCACAAGCGAAAGGGGATCACCGATTGTGTCATCTCAGTTACAGCATGGTGAAAAGAACCGTAAGCGAAAGGGGATGACGGATTTGTGGCATCTCAGTTACAGTACGGTGAAAAGAACCGTAAGCGAAAGGGGATCACCGATTTGTGGCACCTCAGTTACAGCAAGGTGAAAAGAACCGCAAGCGAAAGGGGATCACCGATTTGTGGTCATCTCAGTTACAGCATGGTGAAAAGAACCGTAAGCGAAAGGGGAGCACTGATTTGTGGCCACCTCAGTTACAGCAAGGTGAAAAGAACCACAAGCGAAAGGGATCACCAATTTGTGCCACCTCAGTTACAGCACGGTGAAAATAACCTCTTGTAGGCCTTAATCGTGCCCGGTGTTGTGCCCGGTGTTGCTCATGGTGTTGTTCACGGTGTTGTTCCCAGTGTTGCTCATGGTGTTCTTCACGGTGTTGTTCCCGGTATAGTTCCCGGTGTTGTTACCATTGTTGCTCTCGGTGTTGTTCCCGGTGTAGTTCCCGGTGTTGTTCATGCTGTTGTTCAGTGTATGTTCCCTGTGTGTCTTCATGGTGTTTTTTCCGGTGTCGTTCCGGTGTATCTAGTTTGCCGGTGTCGTTCACGCTTGTTGTCCCTGCTAGGAGTTCCCTGTGTTGTTCCCGGTGTTGTTCCCGGTGTCGTTTCCGGTGTCGTTCCCGGTGTCGTTCACGGTGTTGTTCCCGGTGTCATTCCTGGTGTTGTTCCCGGTGTTGCTCACGCATGCCCCTTTGAGTGGACTCGGTGGACCGTCTCAGGTTCGTCACCATATTCCATATTTGTTCTCCATTCAGCGTTTTCGTGCCATCCAATCCAGCTCGGTTATTTTATCCTCGTTTGCAACATTGTTTTCTTCGCTTGTTGCCAAACTACCACCGCATGCAGTGTGTGTGCTCGGGAAACAGCATCGTCATGTCTTCCATGGGGTAAATGGGAGCTGGGACAGGATTCCTTACGTCAGGGTTGAACCTGCGTGTGTGCTCTCCACGTTGAAATTTCAAAAACTTGGTCTACACTTCGTCGTCTCAGTGTGAACATGTTTTTATCCTTAAAATCTAAACATCATTAGCGTCTAATGTTGTGATACACAGGTCACAACGTTCTGTAATCCTCACACTCAGTTTGTGTTTCAGTGGCTGAAAGTCGAACAATTAACCACATTTGCAAGCCTGGTGTTGGCTTAGCGGTTAGGGTGGCTGGCTCAAGATCTCAGGCTCTTGAGTTTGAGCCCCGTTGGCTGCTGAATTAACACCGGGTGGGGTTGACTCAGCCTGTCATCCATCTGAGGTCAGTGAAATGAGCACCAGTGTACTGGTAGAGGGGCACAGCTGTGCTTCCAAGAAATGATAACTACCTGGCAGCCAAGCTGCCATACGCAAGAACAGAAGAACCACATTTGTAGTGGAATATATATGAGTCAAAAAGGCTGCAAATGATGAGAGTTTCAAAAGATGTTCCTTCATGTCACAAATCCTTGAACTCATTTCCTGTCCATCCCCCGAGCTCCTTATGACAGTCTTTGTCCACTTCATTCACCCACAGTCCATCCCATGGACTCATCATCTCATGCATTCCCAGTCCATCACACTCACTCCTCATCTCAATCTTTTCCACCTCACTCACTCCCATTCACTTTGTCCATGACATTATCCCTGTCCATTTCACTCCCTCTTAGTCATCGCACTCTCTGTCCACCCTATTTGCTCCTTGTCCATCCCACTAACCCCTTCTCATCTTACTCTCTATCTGTTTGCCTGGTGTTGGCTTAATGGTTGGGGTGGCAGGCTTTGGATCCTAGGGTCCTGAGTTGAAATCCCGCTCAGCTGTTGAATTAATACCAGGTGGGGTTGACTCTGCCTGTCATCCTTCTGAGGTCAGCAAAATGAGTGCCAGCATGCTGGTATACTGTGTCTGAGTGGCGACCCATCCAGGATTGTACCCAATAGCCAAGGAGACTGCTTCGGCAGCACCAACGCTCTGTACAGAGTATGGTCCCAATCTCCTCCTCCTCTCTCTATCTGTTCCACTCACTCCTCATCTTACTCTATCTCTTCCACTCACTCCTCATCTTACTCACTATCAATCCCACTCTTTGTCCAACGTGTTTTTTTCTGTCCTTTGTACATATTCACTCCTTGTCATCTCACTCTCTGTATATCCCACTCACTCCAAGGTCCACCCACACTCGCTCCCTTGTCATTGTCCTCATTTGGTTGTCCATTGCACTCCCCGTCTCACCATCTCATGCATTCTGTGCATTGCACTCACTCCCAGTCCATCTCTGTCGAAGTCTATCTCACTTTCTCCGTTTACCCCATTCACACCTTTGCACATCACACTTTCTGCCCCTTTAACCCCTCAAACCACTTCCTGTACATCCCCTGGATCTCACACAGCTCACTCGAAGATATCAATGGGTAGGCATTCTATGTCCGGACCTTAGACGCGGATTTATTTTAATATCCGTCCATCTGTGTACGAAATGGATGCGTGAAATCCCCTCATCCCCGCGTCACTGTCCACTCACGCTGCGGCTCATTGTCTCAACCCCTCCCCAAGCACCAAGGGACGGCATGATGAACGGCCATTCAATTACCTTCTTATCCCGGATATTTCCTTCCTTTATCCTCGATTCTCTTCGGCTCTCTCTCTCTCTCTCTCTCACCTGGTAACCGCCTCGAACGTGTGCTTTGGCACCGACGCTGAACGTGGTGACGTTGAGCTACCCACTCTTCCCCGCCTCTCCTCCCTCTCCCCCACCATGTCCCTCCTTTTGTCCGTTTCCCTCGTCGATCTCTTCTTTCACAGAATTCCTTCTTGGTTGTGTTTTTTTTTTCTCCCCTCATTTCCTTTCCTTGTCCCTCTCGATTTTTCCCGCCCAGCATTGCCATGTTTCTGGTTTTGATCCCTTCCCGGTGATGTTTCCCGGTGTAAAGCAGGATTGAGTCCTTATTCCCTTCCGTTAACCACTTTACAGTCGTGGTCACTGTATTGGGGTCCACGTGCAACAAGTCTAGGTCATTCTTAAGTCGCAAGTCCTCTGTGTCTCGTATCGAGCCACCACCTGAACTTTGGCGACGACTAGCTCACCACCTTTTAACCAATGCCTAGTAACTTGGTTAACTGTCTTTAAAGGTGTTTCTTCTGAATCGAGTGCAGGACTGTAGTATAATTTGAGGAAAGAGATTTATTCGATAATTGATTTAATTTCCACGCAGGTATCTGAGCCAAACTCTTCGAGCAAGTTTCTTCGGGAAAGTGGTGGGAAAGCAACATTTTATTTGGACTTCCAAAGGCTCCTCGGAATTCGATCTGTGAAGAGGCAAGGAGACGGAGAAAAGGAAGGAAAGTGGAACAACTCTCTCTTTTTTTGTTTTTTTACATGATGAACAATGTAATCCTCGATCAATGATGCATGAACTGACAATGTTAATCCTCGATCAGATGATGTCCATGAACTGACAATGTTAATCCTCCATCAGATGATGTCCATGAACTGACAATGTTAATCCTCGATCAGATGATGTCCATGACCTGACAATGTAATCCTCGATCAGAATGATGTCCATGAACTGACAATGTTAATCCTCGAATCAGATGATGTCCATGAACTGACAATGTTAATCCTCGATCAGATGATGTCCATGAACTGACAATGTTAATCCCGATCAGATGATGTCCATGAACTACATGTTATCGACAGATTTGCATGAACTGACAATGTTAATCCTCGATCAGATGATGTCCATGAACTGACATGTTAATCCTCGATCAGTATGATTCCATGAATGACAATGTTAATCCCGATAATGATTACATGAACTGACAATGTTAATCCTCGATCAGATGATGTCCATGAACTGACAATGTTAATCCTCGATCAGATGATGTCATGAACTGACAATGTTAATCCTCGATCAGATGATGTCATGAACTGACAATGTTAATCCTCGATCGGATGATGTCATGAACTGACAAGTTAATCCTCGATCGATGATGTCCATGAACTGACAATGTATAACCTCGATCAGATGATGTCCATGAACTGACAATGTTAATCCTCGATCAGGATGATGTACATGAACTGACAAGGTTAATCCTCGATCAGATGATTGTCATGAACTGACAAGTTAATCCCTCGATCGGATGATGTCATGAACTGACAATGTTATCCTCGATCGAATGATGTCCATGAACTGACATGTTAATCCTCGATCAGATATGTCCATGAACTGACAATGTTAATCCTCGATCAGATGATGTCCATGAACTGACAATGTTAACTCCCGATCAGATTGTGTCCATGAACTGACAATTTAATCCTCGATCAGATGATGTACATGAATGACAATGTAATCCTCGATCAGATGATGTCCATGAACTGACAATGTTAATCTCTCGATCAGATGATGTACATGAACTGACAATGTAATCCTCGATCGGATGATGTCATGAACTGACAATGTTAATCCTCGATCGAATGATGTACATGAACTGACAATGTTAATCCTCGATCAGATGATGTCCAAACTGACAATGTAATCCTCGATCAGATGATGTCCATGAAC
Source organism: Eptatretus atami (assembly GCA_035128595.1). Lineage (NCBI taxonomy): Eukaryota > Metazoa > Chordata > Myxini > Myxiniformes > Myxinidae > Eptatretus > Eptatretus atami. The sequence goes on along the minus strand of CM068955.1, from coordinate 180,268,751 downwards.
TGACAATGTTAATCCTCGATCAGATGATGTACATGAACTGACAATGTTAATCCTCGATCGATGATGTCCATGAACTGACAATGTTAATCCTCGATCGGATGATGTACATGAACTGACAATGTTAATCCTCGATCGGATGATGTCCATGAAACGACATGTTTAATCCTCGATCAATGATGTCCATGAACTGACATGTTAATCCTCGATCAAGATGATTGTCCATGAACTACAATGAATCCTCGATCAGATGATGTACATGAACTACATGTTAACCCATGAATGTCATGAACTGACAATGTTAATCCTCGATCAGATGATGTCCATGAACTGACAATGTTAATCCTCGATCGGAATGATGTACATGAACTGACAATGTTAATCCTCGATCAGATGATGTCCATAGAACTGACAATGTTAATCCTCGATCAGATGAATGTCCATGAACTGACAATGTTAATCCTCGATCAGATGATGTCCTGAACTGACTAGTTAATCCTCGATCAGATGATGTCCATGAACTGACAATGTTAATCCTCGATCAGATGATGTACTGAACTGACAATGTTAACCTCGATCAATGATGTCCATGAACTGACAATGTTAATCCTCGATCAGATGATGTACATGAACTGACAATGTTAATCCTCGATCGATATGATGTACATGAACTGACAATGTTAATCCTCGATCAGATGATGTACATGAACTGACAATGTTAATCCTCGATCAGATGATTCCATGAACTGACAATGTTAATCCTCGATCAGATGATCCATGAACTGACATGTTAATCCTCGATCATGATGTCCATGAATGACAATGTTAATCCTCGATCAGATGATGTCCATGAACTGACAAGTTAATCTCCGATCAGATGATGTCCATGAACTGACAATGTTAATCCTCGATCAGATGATGTAGCATGAACTGACAATGTTAATCCTCGATCAGATGATGTCATGAACTGACAATGTAATCCTCGATCAGATATGTCCATGAACTGACAATGTTAACCTCGGATCAGATGATGTACATGAACTGACAAGTGTAATCCTCGATCGATGATGTACATGAACTGACAATGTTAATCCTCGATCGAGATGTCCATGAACTGAACATGTTAACCTCGATCAGATGAATGTCCATGAACTGACAATGTTAATCCTCGATCAGATGATTGTCCATGAACTGACAATGTTAATCCTCGATCAGATGATGTCCATGACTGACATGTTAATCCTCATCAGATGATGTCCATGAACTGACATGTTAATCCTCGATCAGATGATTCCATGAACTGACGATGTAATCCTCGATCATTATGTCCATGAACTGACATGTTAATCCTCGATCAGATGATGTCCATGAACTGACAGTTAACCTCGATCAGATGATGTCCATGAACTGACTGTTAATCCCGATCAGATGATGTTCCCATGAAACTGACAATGTTAATCCTCGATCAGATGATGTTACATAACTGACAATGTTAATCCTCGATCGGTATGATGTCCATGAACTGACAATTAATCCTCGATCGAATGTCATGAACATGACAAGTTAATGCCTCGAAGATATGTCATGAACTGACAATTTAATCCATCAGATATGTCCATGAACTGACAATGTTAATCCTCGATCAGATGATGTCCATGAACTGACAATGTTAATCTCGATCAGATGATGTCCATGAACTGACGAATCTAACCTCGATCAGATGAGTACATGAACTGACAATGTTAATCCTCGATCAGATGATGTCATGAACTGACAATGTTAATCCTCGATCAGATGATTCCATGAACTGACAATGAATCCTCGATCAGATGATGTACATGAACTGACAATGTTAATCCTCGATCAGATGATTCCATGAAGACAAGTACCTCGATCAGAGATGTCATAACTGACAATGTAATCCTCGATCAGATTGATGTCCATAACTGACAATGTTAATCCTCGATCAGATGATGTCCATGAATCGACATGTTAATCCTCGAGTCAATGATGTCCATGAACTGACATGTTAATCCTCGATCAGATGATGTCCATGAACTGACAATGTTAATCCTCGATCAGATGATGTCATGAACTGACAAGTTAATCCTGATCATGATGTCCTGAACTGACAATGTTAATCCTCGATCAGATGATGTACATGAACTGACAAGTTAATCCTCGATCAGATGATGTCCATGAACTGACAATGTAATCCTCGATCAGATGATGTCCATGAACTGACAATGTTAATCCTCGATAGATACCATGAACTGACCAATGTAACTCGATCAAGATGTCCATGAACTGACAGATGTTACCTCGATCAGATGAATGTCCATGAACTGACATGTTAATCCCGATCAGATGATGTACATGAACTGACAATGTTAATCCTCAATCAGAGATGTCCATGAACTGACAATGTTAATCCTCGATCAGATGATGTCCATGAACTGACAATGTTAATCCCGATCAGATGATTGTACATGAACTGACAATGTTAATCCTCATCAGATGATGTCCATGAACTGACAAGTTAATCCTGATCAGATGATTCATGAACTGACAATGTAATCCTCGATCAGATGATGTACATGAACTGACGATGTTAATCCTCGATCAGAATATGTACATGAACTGACAATGTTAATCCCAGATCAGATATGTCCATGAACTGACATGTAATCCTCTATCAGATGTCAATGGAAACTGACGGATGTTAATCCTCGATCAGATGATGTACATGAACTGACATGGACTCCTCATATTTTGGAACCCAATGGAACGACTGGATCGTCAACTCCATGAAAGAGCCGTTTCATGGCCCTCACACCGGGTGTGAAGGAGAAACTGAAACAACCAAACAAACAAACAAACACGTTGTTCGATCAAACTGTTTGAAAACCTTCTCCATAATCGGTTAATGTGACTTGTGGGGTATGTTTAGTATCAAAAGTGGGTTCCTTCGAAGAAAATCTCAGATTATAAAATGTCAAGACTATACCCTTTGTGATTTTGGCTTTTTCGTAAAATATTGTTACGGCTCTGGAAATTCGCAAACACCATAAAGGTCCCGTAGGTGAGATATATTTCTTAAGTACATGTGTAGTTAGCCCAAACCCATTGTATAGAGGGAATTAATGTGATTCATTCGGGCTGCGATCCTTTGAGTTAGGCGTTTTTCTATTCTACCTTTGTTTTGATACAACAACAACAACAACGCCAGCAGCCAAAAACCTACCTTCACCACTCGCTACCGCAAACCTCACATCACCGCGCCATTCCAAACAGCTCCATGGCCATCGACACCGCCGAAAACCCTCCACCACCTTCTCCTACGGCCATTCCGCACCACCTGTGGACGCCGAGCGTCGAGCTGTCTTCAGCGAGAACACGCGAGACGCGAGTGCAGATGGCGGGTTTTCCGAGGAGAATTCGGATCAGGAATGATACACGCCCACATCTGATCCACCCAATCAGGAAGCGCGGGCGGCTTGGCCCCGCCTCCAGACGCGCCTGACGAAAATCGGCATATGCAAATTTGAGGATCAGGAATGATACACGCCCCTTTTTCTCCGTCCAATCGGCGAGCGTGGCTCCGCCCCTGAGGTCGTTTGGATCCGAGAATTTGCATATGGTGGTTCCCGAAGCCGATAAAAAGGCGAGCGCAGTGAGGAGCTCGAGCAGTGTCGGTGGAGCAGCAGATCGGTGAGGAAGTCAGTTGGGCTGGGTCGTTGGAGACGGAGCTCTGAGGAGATCGGTGGGCAGACGGCTGCGGAGGCGAACGGCTGAGGTGGACCTGGAGGCTCGCGTCGCGGGATTCGAGCAAGCCAGCCATACTCCCTCCCCAGAGCATCAACAATTCCCCCCTTTTCCCCGCGCTGAGAGAGTGCGACAAGGGGCCCGTTCCCACTTACACCAGCAGGTGCCCACGGAACGCCCGTGCAGCGACATTCTGCGGCTCGCCACGAGGGCGCGGGTAGGACCCTTCGGTCTCGTGGGCCTGGCCGCTCATCCAGGTCCCACGCGCATTAGGCCCACGGGCCCAGTCTGACTCCCTTGCCTGTGAGGGGGTCTTTTCTTTGCTTCGGTGTGAATGCGTGTTGTGGCGCCGTGTCTTGTAAGGTAGTAACTGTATAAGTGGTCCGTGTGTCGTGTAGTCGGTTTTAACTCCTTTTATATGTGCATTTCTTTTGTTCAATGTGATATATGTGCAATCGTTAATTGTGACTGTAAATACGTGTGCTATATGTGTGCTCCGCGTGCCGCGGAATAAATGTGATTGTGTGAACTGTTTTCCCGTTTCGCTTCGTCTTTTCTTTAATTGAACCTCCATCCTGCTTCACGTAAAGGGTTCGTAGTGGGTGCAAAACGCCCGGTAAATAATCTGAACCGTCGAGGTCGACGATAACACCGCTCGGTTATCCCGATAGTACGGAACGGCCCGCCCAAGCGGCTCGTGTCCGGAGTCGACCTGCGGCGAGGTACGATCGCCCGGTTTACCATCCGCGTGGGTACTTAGGTAGGTCGAATTTGGCGAACAACCCTATCCTACGCGGGTGGCCGATTGGCACGATTGTGGTGAGGTCGAAAGGCCCACCGTGACTGGATCCGGCGTTAGCCGGGAGGGTCACGACTGAATTGTCCGTCCGGTGGGCGAGGCGGTCGCGGTTCGAGTCGCGTGGCCGATCGCACGCCGACGGGCGCGAATTCGCAACAATATCTACAACTACTGGATGCGGGGTGGCGTTAAAAGTGTACGCACTCAGCTTTGACCTGTCTAGCCGAGGTTCGAATCTTAACCAGCTATAAACTGGCCGTCCCCCCCCCCCTGGGAGCCGGCGAAAATTTTTTTTCGGCAAAAATCCCCCAGGGGGGGGAAAAAAAATTTTTTTTTTTCCAAAAGAAAAAAAACCGGTTTTGTGTGTTGTGTGTGGGGTGTGTGTGTGCGTGCGTCGTCCCTCGGATGATCGTGAAGCCGGAGGTCCAGTCTGCCAACACTGATTAATGATGGACGTTCAAGATCCCACGGTATGTTGTTGGGGGAAGAGTAGTGATGTTATCGCCGGCACCCTGAGCAAATTATACATCTTTAACTGACTGTTGGGAAGGCAATGGCAAACCACCCAGCATAAGCCTTACCAAGAAACTGGTTCAGTTAGTTGTACTGACACTCTATCAAGAGTATGGCAGGTACACTGATGATCTACAAGAAGTGTGTGTCCCGATCTTTATAAAATATCAACTTTTCGTAGAAGGGCTTTAACCAAGCAAAGTTAAGTATCAAAGTATTCTCCAAGATTGGTGTTGATATAAACTTTTACAAACATTAAACGAGGTGACTATTCCACACTCGCCCTTTGGAGTGGTGATCTTTGACAATACACTGGAGATATGCACCACTGTATTGACCACCACCCTAACATCTTTGTTTACCCACCTATGGTCTAAATAATCATTCTATAAATCGAGAAGTGTTTGTTTGTTTATGTAAGTTGACTTGTATAGTTCTTTGCACTCCAGAACCGCTGGATGGAGTGAGTTGTAAACTCTGGATGTACTCAGAGGCTACATGGGAATGTTTTAGGGGTTAAAATGTTTTAGGCCCTAAAACATAACCCCCTAAAATGTAGGGGGTTAAAAAGTTCATAATCCCTGGGATTCAGGGTCGGATAAGTACTCCAATTCTATACAAATACACATGGCAGAGCGTAACTCTAGGTGGGAGGGGGTATTACAAGTCATACGAACACACCATTTCTGGGGGGATTAACCCGTCCGCCGTCCGTGTTTATGGGGGGGGGGAGGGGATTAACCCATCCGTGTTTATAGGGGGAGGAGGGGATTAACCTGTCCGTGTTTATGGGTGGGGGGGGGGGATTAGTCTGTCCGTATTTATGGGGGGGGGGGGATTGGCCCATCCTTATTTATCGGGGGGGGGGGGGAGGATTAGTCGTCCGTATTTATGGGGGGGGGGGGAGATTAGCCCATCTGTGGAATGGGGGGGGGGATTAGCCCGTCCATATTAAATGGGGGGGGGGGGATTAGCCCATCCATTTTAATTGGGGGGGAATTAGCCCATCCGTATTTATGATGGGGATTCGCCCGTTAGTATTTTATGGGGGGGGGGGGTTAGCCCGTTTGTATTTCTCCTGTGGATTAGCCCGTCTGTATTTCTCCTGTGGATTAGCCCGTCTGTATTTCTCCTGTGAGATTAGCCCGTCTGTATTTCTCCTGTGGATTAGCCCGTCTGTATTTCTTCTGTGGATTAGCCCGTCTGTATTTCTCCTGTGGATTAGCCGTCGTATTTCTTCTGTGGATTAGCCAGTCTGTATTTCTCCGGTAGATTAGCCCGTCTGTATTTTCTCCGGTAGATTAGCCCGTTGTTATTTCTCGGTAGATTAGCCCGTCTGTATTTCTCCTGTGGATTAGCCAGTCTGTATTTCTCCGGTAGATTAGCCCGTCTGTATTTCTCCGGTAGATTAGCCCGTCTGTATTTCTCCGGTAGATTAGCCGCGTCCGTATTTCTCCTGTGGATTAGCCCGTCTGTATTTCTCCTGTAGATTAACCCGTCTGTTTTCTCGGTAGATTAGCCCGTTTGTATTTCTCTGTGGATTAGCCCGTCCGTATTTCCTGTGGATTAGCCCGTCTGTATTTCTCCTGTAGATTAACCCGTCTGTATTTCTCCGGTAGATTAGCCCGTTTGTATTTCTCTCTGTGGATTAGCCCGTCTGTATTTCTCCTGTGGATTAGCCCGTCCGTATTTCTTCTGTGGATTAGCCCGTCTGTATTTCTCCTGTGGATTAGCCCGTCCGTATTTTTCTGTGGATTAGCAGTCTGTATTTCTCCGGTAGATTAGCCCGTCTGTATTTCTCCGTAGATTAGCCCGTCTGTATTTCTCCTGTGGATTAGCCAGTCTGTATTTCTCCGGTAGATTAGCCGTCTGTATTCTCCGGTAGATTAGCCCGTCTGTATTTCTCCGGTAGATTAGCCGTCCGTATTTCTCCCTGTGGATTAGCCCGTCTGTATTTCTCCTGTAGATTAACCGTCTGTTTTCTCCGGTAGAATTAGCCCGTTTGTAATTTCTCCTGTGGATTAGCCCGTCCGTATTTCTCCTGTGGATTAGCCCTCGTATTTCTCCTGTAGATTAACCCGTCTGTATTTCTCCGGTAGATTGCCCGTTGTATTTCTCCTGTGGATTAGCCCGTCTGTATTTCTCCTGTGGATTAGCCCGTCTGTATTTCTCCTGTGGATTAGCCCGTCCGTATTTCTTCTGTGGTTACGTTGTTTACTGTGATTAGCCCGTCTGTATTTCTCCTGTGGATTATGCCCGTCTGTATTTCTCCGTGTAGATTAGCCCGTCTGTATTTCTCCTGTGGAGTAGCCCGTCGTTTTGTGGCTTGTATTTCTGCTGTGGATTAGCCGTCGATTTTGTGAGCCCGTTTGTATTTCTCCTGTGGATTAGCTCGTGTTTCTCCTGTGGATTAGCCCGTCTGTATTTCTCCTGTGGATTACCCGTTCCGTAATTCTCCTGTGGATTAGCCCGTCTGTATTTCTCCTGTGGATTAGCCCGTCTGTAATTTCTCTCCTGTGGATTAGCCCGTCCGTATTCTTCTGTGGATTAGCCGTCTGTATTTCTCCTGTGGATTAGCCCGTCTGTATTTCTCCTGTGGATTAGCCCGTCTGTATTTCTCCTGTGGATTAGCCCCGTCTGTATTTCTCCTGTGGATTAGCCCGTCCGTATTTCTTCTGTGGATTAGCCCGTCCGTATTTCTTCTGTGGATTAGCCCGTCTGTATTTCTCCTGTGGATTAGCCCGTTTTGTATTTCTCTTGTGGATTAGCCCGTCTGTATTTCTCCTGTGGATTAGCCAGTCTGTATTTCTCCGCGGTAATTAGCCCGTCTGTATTCTCTCCTGTGGATTAGCCCGTCTGTATTTCTCCTGTGGATTAGCCCGTCTGTATTCTGCTGTGGATTAGCCGTCTGTATTTCTCCTGTGGATTAGCCCGTTTGTATTTCTCCTGTGGATTAGCCGTCTGTATTTCTCCTGTGGATTAGCCAGTTCGTATTTCTCTCGGGTAGATTAGCCCGTCTGTATTCTCCTGTGGATTAGCCCGTCTGTATTTCTCCTGTGGATTAGCCCGTCTGTATTTCTGCTGTGGATTAGCCCGTTTGTATTTCTCCTGTGGGATTAGCCCGTCTGTATTTCTCCTGTGGATTAGCCTCGTCTCTATTTCTCCTGTGGATTAGCCCGTCTGTATTTCTCCTGTGGATTAGCCCGTCCGTATTTCTTCTGTGGATTAGCCCGTCTGTATTTCTCCTGTGGATTAGCCCGTCGTATTTCTTCTGTGGATTAGCCAGTCTGTATTTCTCCGGTAGATTAGCCCGTCTGTATTTTCTCCGGTAGATTAGCCCGTCTGTATTTCTCCGGTAGATTAAAGCCCGTCTGTATTTCTCCGGTAGAATGTAGCCCGTCTGTATTTCTCCTGTGGATAAGCAGTCTGTATTCTCCGGTAGATTAGCCCGTCTGTATTTCTCCTGTGATTAGCCCGTCTGTATTTTCTCCGGTAGATTGCCCGTCCGTATTTCTCCTGTGGATTAGCCCGTCTGTATTTCTCCTTGATTAACCCGTCTGTTTTCTCCGGTAGATTAGCCCGTTTGTATTTCTCCTGTGGATTAGCACCGTCCGTATTTTCTCCTGTGGATTAGCCCGTCTGTATTTCTCCTGTGGAGTAGCCCCGTCTGTATTTCTCCTGTGGAGTAGCCCGTCTGTATTTTCCTGTGGATTAGCCCGTCCGTATTTCTCCTGTGGATTAGCCCGTCTGTATTCCCTGTGGGATTAGCCCGTCTGTATTTCTCCGTAAGATAGCCCGTTTGTATTTTCCTGTGGATTAGCCCGTCTGTATTTCTCCTGTAGATTAGCCCGTCTGTATTTCTCTCTGTAGATTAGCCCATCTGTATTTCTCCTGTAGATTAGCCCGTCTGTATTTCTCCTGTAGATTAGCCCGTCTGTATTCTCCTGTGTTAGCCGCTTATTCTCCGTAGATTAGCCCGTCTGTATTTCTCCTGTGGATTAGCCCGTCTGTATTTCTGCTGTGGATTAGCCCGTCCGTAATTCTCCTGTGGATTAGCCCGTCTGTATTTCTCCTGTGGATTAGCCGTCCGTATTTTCTCTGTGGATTAGCCCGTCTGTATTTTCTCCTGTGGATTAGCCCGTCTGTATTTCTCCTGTGGATTAGCCCGTCTGTATTTCTCTGTGGATTAGCCGTCTGTATTCTCTGTGGATTAGCCCGTCCGTATTTCTTCTGTGGATTAAAGCCCGTCTGTATTCCTGTGGATTAGCCCGTCCGTATTTCTTCTGTGGATTAGCCAGTCTGTATTTCTCCGGTAGATTAGCCCGTCTGTATTTCTCCGGTAGATTAGCCCGTCTGTATTTCTCCGGTAGATTAGCCCGTCTGTAATTTCTCCGTAGATTAGCCGTCTGTATTTCTCCTGTGGATTAGCCATCTGTATTTCTCCGGTAGATTAGCCCGTCTGTATTTCTCCGGTAGATTAGCCCGTCTGTATTTCTCCGGTAGAATTAGCCCGTCCGTATTTCTCCTGTGGATTAGCCCGTCTGTATTTCTCCTGTAGATTAACCCGTCTGTTTTCTCCGGTAGATTAGCCCGTTTGTATTTCTCCTGTGGATTAGCCCGTCCGTATTTCTCCTGTGGATTAGCCCGTCTGTATTTTTCTCCTGTAGATTAACCCGTCTGTATTTCTCCGGTAGATTAGCCGTTGTATTTCTCCTGTGGATTAGCCCGTTCTGTATTTCTCCTGTGAATTAGCACGTCTGTATTTCTCCTGTGGATTAGCCCGTCCGTATTTCTTCTGTGGATTAGCCGTCCTGTATTTCTCCTGTGGATTAGCCCGTCGTATTTCTCCGGTAGATTAGCCCGTCTGTATTTCTCCTGTGGAGTAGCCCGTCTGTATTTCTCCTGTGGATTAAGCCCGTCTGTATTTCTCCTGTTGGATTAGCCCGTCTGTATTTCTCCTGGTGGATTAGCCCATCTGTATTTCTCCGGTAATTAGCCCGTTGTATTTCTCCTGTGGATTAGCCGTCGTATTTCTCCTGTAGATTAGCCCGTCTGTATTTCTCCTGTAGATTAGCCCTCTGTATTTCTCCTGTAGATTAGCCGTCTGTATTTCTCGTAGATTAGCCCGTCTGTATTTCTCCTGTAGATTAGCCCGTTGTATTTCTCTCCTGTGGATTAGCCAGTCTGTATTTCTCCGGTGGATTAGCCCGTCTGTATTTCTCCTGTGGATTAGCCCGTCTGTATTTCTGCTGTGGATTAGCCCGTCCCGTAATTTCTCCTGTGATTTAGCCCGTCTGTATTTCTCCTGTGGATTAGCCCGTCGTATTTCTCTGTGGATTAGCCGTCTGTATTTCTCCTGTGGATTAGCCCGTCTGTATTTTCTCCTTTGGATTAGCCCGTCTGTATTTCTTCCTGTGGATTAGCCGTCTGTATTTCTCCTGTGGATTAGCCCGTCCGTATTTCTTCTGTGGATTAGCTGCCGTCCGTATTTCTCTGTGGATTAGCCCGTCTGTATTTCTCTCTGTGGATTAGCCCGTCTGTAATTTTTTAGTTTTTTCTCCGTGTAGATTAAGCCCGTTTGTATTTCTCCTGTGGATTAGCCCGTCGTATTTCTCGCTGTGGATAGCCCGTCTGTATTTCTCCTGTAGATTACCCGTCTGTAATTCTCCGGTAGATTAGCCCGTCTTGTATTTCTCCGGTAGATTAGCCCGTCTGTATTTCTCCGGTAGATTAGCCCGTTTGTATTTCTCCGGTAGATTAGCCCGTCTGTAATTCTCCGTAGATTAGCCCGTCTGTATTTCTCCGGTAGATTAGCCCGTCTGTATTTCTCCCTGTGGATTATGCCATCTGTATTTCTCCTGTAGAATTAGCCCGTCTGTATTTCTCCGGTGATTAGCCCGTCTGTATTTCTCCTGTGGATTAGCCCGTCTGTATTTCTCCTGTAAGATTAAGCCCGTCTGTATTTCTCCGGTAGATTAGCCCGTCTTGGTATTTCTCCTGTGGATTTAGCCCGTCCGTATTTCTCCTGTGGATTAGCCCGTCTGTATTTCTCCTGTAGATTACCCGCTGTATTTCTCGCGGTGATTAGCCCGTTTGTATTTCTCGTGTGGATTAGCCCGTCTGTATTTCTCCTGTGGATTAGCCCGTCCGTATTTCTTCTGTGGATTAAGCCCGTCTGTATTTCTCCTGTGGATTAGCCCGTCTGTATTTCTCCTGTGGATAGCCCGTCTGTATTTCTCCCGGTGGATTAGCCCGTCTGTATTTCTCCTGTGGTATAGCCCTATGTATTTCTCCTGTGGATAGCCCGTCTGTATTTCTCTGTGGATTAGCCCGTCTGTATTTCTCCTGTGGATTAGCCCGTCGTATTTCTCCTGTGGAAGTAGCCCGTCTGTATTTCTCTGTGGATTAGCCCGTCTGTATTTCTCCTGTGGATTAGCCCCTGTATTTCTCTGTGGAGTAGCCCGCTGTATTTCTCCTGTGGATTTAGCCCGTCCTGTTATTTCTCCTGTGGATTAGCCCGTCTGTATTTCTTCCTGTGGAGTTGCCGTCTGTATTTCTCCTTGTGGATTAGCCCGTCTTAATTTCTCCTGTGGATTAGCCTCTTAATTTCCTCCGTAGATTGCCCGTTTGTATTTCTCCTCTGTGGATTAGCCCGTCTGTATTTCTCCTGTGGATTAGCCCGTCTGTATTTCTCCTGTGGTTAGCCCGTCCGTATTTCTTCCTGTGGATTAGCCCGTCTGTATTTTCCTCCTGTGGATTAGCCCGTCCGTATTTCTTCTGTGGATTAGCCAGTCTGTATTTCTCCGGTGATTAGCCCGTCTGTATTTCTCCGTGTTTTAGATTAGCCCGTCTGTATTTCTCCGCGTAGATTAAGCCCCGTCTGTATTTCTCCTGTGGATTAGCCAGTCTGTATTTCTCCGGTAGATTAGCCCGTCTGTATTTCTTCCGGTAGATTAGCCCGTCTGTATTTCTCCGGTAGATTGCCCGTCGTATTTCTCCTTGTGGATTAGCCCGTCTGTATTTCTCCTGTAGGTTAACCCGTCTGTTTTTTCTCCGGTAGATTAGCCCGTTGTATTTCTCCTGTGGATTAGCCCGTCCGTATTTCTCCTGTGGATAGCCCGTCTGTATTTCTCTGTAGATTAACCCGTCTGTATTTCTCCGGTAGATTTTAAGCCCGTTTGTATTTCTCCTGTGGATTAAGCCCGTCTGTATTTCTCCTGTGGAATTAGCCCGTCTGTATTTCTCCTCCCTGTGGATTAGCCGTCCGTATTTCTTCTGTGGATTAGCCCGTCTGTATTTCTCCTGTGATTAGAGCCCTCTCTGGTAATTTCTCCTGTGGAATTAGCCCGTCTGTATTTCTCCGGTGATTAGCCGTCTGTATTTCTCCTGTGGATTGCCCGTCGTATTCTCCTGTGGATAGCCCGTCTGTATTTCTCCTGTGGATTAGCCCGTCCGTATTTCTCCTGTGGATTAGCCCTCTGTATTTCTCTGTGGATTAGCCATCTGTATTTCTCCGGTAGATTAGCCCGTTTGTATTTCTCCTGTGGATTAGCCCGTCTGTATTTCTCCCTGTAGTTAGCCCGTCTGTAATTTCTCCTGTAGATTAGCCCTCTGTATTTCTCCTGTAGATTAGCCCGTCTGTATTTTCTCCTGAGATTAATCCCGTCGTATTTCTCCGTGTGGATTAGGCCCGTCTGTATTTCTCCGGTAGATTAGCCCGTCTGTATTTCTCCTGTGGATTAGCCCGTCTGTATTTCTGCTGTGGATTAGCCCGTCCGTAATTCTCCTGTGGATTAGCCCGTTTGTATTTCTCCTGTGGATTAGCCCGTCTGTATTTCTCCTGTGGATTAGCCGTCCTGTATTTCTCCTGTGATTGCCGTCCGTATTCTCCTGTGGATAGCCGTCTTGTAATTTCTCCTGTGGATTAGCCCCGTCTGTAATTTCTCCTGTGGATTAGCCCGTCCCGTATTTCTTCTGTGGATTAGGCCGTCTGTATTTCTCCTGTGGATTAGCCCGTCTGTATTTCTCCTGTGGATTAGCCCGTCTGTATTTCTCCTGTGATTAGCCCGTCTGTATTTCTCCTGTGGATTAGCCCGTCCGTATTTCTTCTGTGGATTAGCCCGTTCCGTATTTCTTCTGTGGTTAGCCCGTCTGTATTTCTCCGTGGGATTAGCGTTTGTATTCTCCTGTGGATTAGCCCGTCTGTATTTCTCCTGTGGATTAGCCAGTCTGTATTTCTCCGGTAGATTAGCCTCGTCTGGTATTTTCTCCTGTGGATTAGCTCCCGTCTGGTATTTCTCCTGTGGATTAAGCCCGTCTGTATTTCTGAGTGATTACCCCGTCTGTATTTCTCCCTGTGGATTAGCCCGTTTGTATTTCTCCTGTGGATTAGCCCGTCTGTATTTCTCCTGTGATTAGCCGTCCTGTATTTCTCCGGTAGATTAGCCCGTCTGTATTTCTCGCTGTGATTAGCCCGTCTGTATTTCTCCTGTGGATTAGCCGTCTTGTATTTCTCTGTGGATTAGCCCGTTTGTATTTCTTCTCGTGGATTAGCCCGTCTGTATTTCTCTGTGGATTATGCCCGTCTGTATTTCTCCTGTGGATTAGCCCGTCTGTAATTTCTCCTGTGGATTAGCCCGTCTGTATTTTCTTCTGTGGATTAGCTCCGTCTGTATTTCTCTGCCTGTGGGATTAGCCCGTCTCGTATTTCTATCTCGTGGATTAGCCAGTCTGTATTTTCTCCGGTAGATTAGCCCGTCTGTATTTCTCCGTGTAGATTAAGCCCGTCTGTATTTCTCGGTAGATTAGCCCGCTGTATTTCTCCGTGATTAAGCCCGTCTGTATTTCTCCTGTGGATTAGCAGCCTGTATTTCTCCGGTAGATTTAGCCCGTCTGTATTTCTCCGGTAGAATTAGCCCGTCTGTATTTCTTCCGGTAGATTAGCCGCGTCGTATTTCTCCTGTGGATTAGCCCGTCTGTATTTGCTCGTCGTAAGATTAACCCGTTCTGTTTTCTCCGGTAGATAGCCCGTCTTTTTGTATTTCCCTGTGGATTAGCCCGTCCGTATTTCTCCTGTGGATTAGCCCGTCTGTATTTCTCCTGTAGATTACCCGTCTGTATTTCGTTCCGTAGATTAGCCGTTTGTATTTCTCCTGTGGTTAGCCGTCTGTATTTCTCCTGTGGATTAGCCCGTCTGTATTTCTCCTGTGGGATAGCCGTCCGTAATTTCTTCTGTGGATTAGCCCGGTCTTATTTCTCCTGTGATTAGCCCGTCTGTATTTCTGCTGTGGATTAGCCCGTCCGTAATTCTCCTGTGGATTAGCCCGTTTGTATTTCTCCTGTGGATTAGCCCGTCCGTATTTCTCCTGTGGATTAGCCCGTCTGTATTTCTCCTGTGGATTAGCCCGTCCGTATTTTTCCTGGGATTAGCCCGTCTGTATTCTCCTGTGGATTAGCCCGTCCGTATTTCTCCTGGGATTAGCCCGTCTGTATTTCTCCTGTGGATTAGCCCGTCCTGTATTTCTCCTGTAGATTAACCCGTCTGTATTTCTCCGGTAGATTAGCCCGTTTGTATTTCCTGTGGATTAGCCCGTCTGTATTTCTCTGTGGATTAGCCCGTCTGTATTTTCTCCTGTGGATTAGCCCGTCCGTATTTCTTCTGTGGGATTAGCCCGTCTGTATTTCTCTGTTGGATTAGCCCGTCTGTATTTCTGCTGTGGATTAGCCCGTCCGTATAATTCTTCCTGTGGTTAGCCCGTTTGATTCTCCTGTGGATTAGCCCCGTCCGTATTTTCTTGATTTAGCCCTCTGTATTCCGTGATTAGCCGTCCGTATTTCTCCTGTGGATTAGCCGTCTGTATTCTCCTGTGGATTAGCCGTCGTATTTCGTAAGCCGTCGTATTTCTCCTGGGATTAGCCCGTCTGTATTTCTCTGTGGATTAGCCCGTCTGTATTTCTCCTGTGGATTAGCCCCGTCTGTATTTCTCCTGTGGATTAGCCCGTCCTGTATTTCTTCTGTGGATTAGCCCGTCCGTATTTCTTCTGTGGATTAGCCGTCTGTATTTCTCCTGTGGATTAGCCCGTTTGTATTTCTCCTGTGGATTAGCCCGTCTGTATTTTCTCCTGTGGATTAGCCCGTCTGTATTTCTCCTGTGATTAGCCGTCCGTATTTTTCTGTGGATTAGCCAGTCTGTATTTTCTCCGTCGGTAGATTAGCCCGTCTGTATTTCTTCGGTAGATTAGCCACGTCTGTATTTCTCCGGTAGATTAGCCCGTTGATTTCTCCGGTAGATTAGCCGTCTGTATTTCTCCGGTGATTAGCCCGTCCGTTTTCTCCGGTAAATTAGCCCGTCTGTATTTCTCCGGTAGATTAGCCGTCTGTATTTCTCCTGTGGATTTAGCCGTCTGTATTTCTCCGGTTAGATTAAGCCCCGTCTGTATTCTCCGTGTAGATTAGCCCGTCTGTATTTCTCCGGTAGATTTAGCCCGTCCGTATTTCTCCTGTAGATTAACCCGTCTGTATTTCTCCGGTAGATTAGGCCCGTTTGTATTTCTCCTGTGGATTAGCCCGTCGTATTTCTCCTGTGGATTAGCCCGCTGTATTTCTCCCTGTAGATTACCCGTCTGTATTTCTCCGTAGATTAGCCCGTTGTATTTCTCGTGTGGATTAAGCCCGTCTGTATTCTCCTTGTGGATTAGCCCGTCCGTATTTCTTCTGTGGATTAGCCCGTCTGTATTTCTCTCTGTGGATTAGCCCGTCTGTAATTTCTCCTGTGGATTAGCCCGTCTGTATTTCTCCGTAGATTAGCCCGTCTGTATTTCTCCTGTGGATAGCCCATCTGTATTTCTCCTGTAGAAGCCCGTCTGTATTTCTCCTGTGGAATTGCCCGTCTGTATTTCTCCTGTGGATTAGCCCGTCTGGTATTTTCCTGTGGATAGCCCGTTGTATTTCTCCTGTGGATTAGCCCGTCTGTATTTTCTCCTGTGGATTAGCCGTCGTATTCTCCTGTGGATTAGCCCGTCTGTATTTCTCCTGTGGATTAGCCCTCTGTATTTCTCGGTAGATTAGCCCGTCTGTATTTCTCCTGTGGATTAGCCCGTCTGTATTTCTCCTGTGATTAGCCGCGTCTGTATTTCTTCCTGTAGATTAGCCCGATCCTGTATTTCTCCTGTGATTAGCCCGTCTGTATTTCTCCTGTGATTAGCCGTCTGTATTTCTCCTGTGGATTAGCCGTCTGTATTCTCCGTGTAGATTAAGCCCCGTCTGTATTTCTCCGTGTGATTAGCCCGTTCTGTATTTCTCTCCTCGGTAGATTAGCCCGTCGTATTCTCCTGTGGATTAGCCCGTCTGTATTTCTCCTGTGATTAGCCCGTTGTATTTCCGGTAGTTAGCCCGTTGTATCTGCTGTGGATTATCCTCGAATTCTCTGTGGATTAAGCCCGTCTTGTTATTTCTCCTGTGGATTAGCCCGTCTGTATTTCTCCTGTAATTTAGCCCGTCTCCGTAATTCTCCGTGGAGATTAGCCCGTCTGTATTTTTCTGTGGATTAGCCCGTCTGTATTTCTCCTGTGATTAGCCCGTTGTATTTCTCCGTGGATTAGCCCGTCTGTATTCTCCTGGGTGATTAGCCCGTCCGTATTCTCCTGTGGATAGCCCGTTTGTTATTTCTCCTGTGGATTAGCCCGTCTGTATTCTCCTGGGATTGCCGTTGTATTTCTCCTGTGGATTTAGCCCGTCCGTATTTCTCTGTGGATTACCCGTCGTATTTCTCCTGTGGATTAGCCCGTTTGTATTTCTCCTAGGGATTAGCCCGTTGTATTTCTCCTGTGGATTAGCCCGTCGTATTTTCCTGTGGATTAGCCCGTCTGTATTTCTTCCTGTGGATTAGCCCGTCGTATATTCTCCTGTGGATTAGCCCGTCTGTATTTCTCCTGTGGATTAGCCCGTCCTGTATTTCTCCTGTGGATTAGCCCGTCCGTATTTTCTCTGTGGATTTAGCCCGTTGTATTTCTCCTGTGGATTAGCCGTCTGTATTTCTCCTGTGGATTAGCCCGTCTGTATTTCTTTTCTGTAGGATTAGCCCGTCTGTATTTCTCCTGGATTAGCCCGTCTGTATTTCTCCTGTGGATTAGCCCGTTTGTATTTCTCTGTGATTAGCCGTCGTATTCTCCTGTGGATAGCCCGTCTGTATTTCTCCTGTGGATTAGCCCGTCCGTATTTCTCCTGTGGATTAGCCGTCTGTATTTCTCCTGTGGATTAGCCCGTCTGTATTTTCTTCCCTGTGGATTAGCCCGTCTGTATTTCTCCTGTGGATTAGCCCGTCTCTGTAATTTCTCTCTGTGATTAGCCGTCTGTATTTCTCCTGTGATTAGCCCGATTGTATTTTCTCCTGTGGATTAGCCCGTCTGTATTTCTCCTGTGGATTAGCCCGTCTGTAATTTCTCCTGTGGATTAGCCCGTCCGTATTTCTTTCTCTGTGGATTAGCCAGTCTGTATTTCTTCCCGGTACGTATTAGCCCGTCTGTATTTCTCCGGTAGATTAGCCCGTCTTGTATTCTCCTGGTAGATTAGCCCGTCTGTATTTCTCCGGTAGATAGCCGTCTGTATTTCTCCGGTGATTAGCCCGTCTGTATTTCTCCGTGTGATTAGCCCGTCTGTTTTCTCCGGTAGATTAGCCCGTCCGTATTTTCTCCTGTGGATTAGGCCAGTCTGTATTTTCTTTCTCCGTGTTAGATTAGCCCGTCTGTATTTCTCCGGTAGATTTAGCCCGTCTGTATTTCTGCCGTGATTAGTCCGTCCGTAATTTACTCCTGTGGATTAGCCCGTCCTGTATTTCTCCTGGTAGATTACCCGTCTGTATTTCTCCGGTAATAGCCGTTTGTATTTCTCCTGTGATTAGCCCGTCCGTATTCTCCTGTGATTAGCCCGTCTGTATTTCTCGCTGTGGATTAGCCCGTCTGTATTTCTCCTGGTGATTAGCCCGTTGTATTTTCTCTGTGGATTAGCCCGTTGTATTTCTCCTGTGGATTAGCCGTCTGTATTCTCCTGTGGAATAGCCCGTCTGTATTTCTCCTGTGGATTAGCACCGTCTGTATTTCTCCTGTGATTAGCCCGTCTGTATTTCTCCTGTGGATTAGCCCGTCTGTATTTCTCCTGTGAGTAAGCCCGTCTGTATTTCTCCTGTAGATTAGCCCGTCTGTTATTTCTCTGTGGATTAGCCGTCCGTATTCTCCTGTGGATTAGCCCGTCGTATTTCTCTGTGATTAGCCCGTCTGTATTTCTCCGGTAGATTAGCCCGTTTGTATTTCTCCTGTGGATTAGCCCGTCTGTATTCTCCTGTAGATTAGCCGTCTGTATTTCTCCTGTAGATTAGCCCGTCTGTATTTCTCCTGTGATTAGCCCGTCTGTATTTCTCCTGTAGATTAGCCCGTCTGTATTTCTCCTGTTGGGATTAGCCGTCTGTATTTCTCCGGTAGATTAGCCCGTCTTGTATTTCTCCTGTGGATTAGCCCGTCTGTATTTCTGCTGTAGGATTAGCCCGTCCGTATTTCTCCTGTGGATTAGCCCGTCTGTATTTCTCCTGTGGATTAGCCGTTCCGTATTTCTCCTGTGGATTAGCCCGTTGTATTTCTCCTGTGGGATTAGCCCGTCTCGTATATCTCCTGTGATTAGCCGTCTGTATTTCTCCTGTGGATTTAGCCCGTCTGTATTTCTCCTGTGGATTATACCGTATCCGTATTTCTGTCTCGTAGATTAGCCCGTCTGTAATTTCTCCTGTGGATTAGGCCCGTCTCTGTATTCTCCTGTGGATTAGCCCGTCTTGTATTTCTCCCTGTGGATTAGCCCGTCTGTTATTTCTCCTGTGGATTAGCCCCGTCTCGTATTTCTCTCTGTGGATTAGCCCGTCTCGTATTTTCTGTAGATTAGCCCGTCTGTATTTCTCCTGTGGATTAGCCCGTCCGTATTTCTCCTGTGGATTAGCCCGTCTGTATTTCTCCTGTGGATTAGCCCGTCTGTATTTCTCCTGTGGATTAGCCCGTCTGTATTTCTCCTGTAGATTAGACCGTCTGTATTTCTCCGTGATTAGCCCTTTGTATTCTCCTGTGGATTTAGCCCGTCTGTATTTCTCTCCTGTGGATTAGCCCCCGTCTGTATTTCTCCTGTGGATAGCCGTCCGTATTCTTCTGTGTTAGCCCGTCTGTATTTCTCCTGTGGATTAGCCCGTCTCGTATTTCTCCGGTAGATTAGCCGTCTGTATTTCTCTCCTGTAGATGTAGCCCGTCTGTATTTCTCCTGTGATTAGCCCGTCTGTATTTCTCCTGTAGATTAGCCCGTCTGTATTTCTCCTGTGGATTAGCCAGTCTGTATTTCTCCGGTAGATTAGCCCGTCTGTATTTCTCCTGTGATTACCCGTCTGTATTTCTGCTGTGGATTAGCCCGTCCTAATTCTCCTGTGGATTAGCCCGTTTGTATTTCTCCTGTGGATTAGCCCCGTCCTGTATTTCTCCTGTGATTAGCCCGTCTCGTAATTTCTCCTGTGGATTGCCCGTTGTATTTCTCCTGTGGATTAGCCCGTCCGTATTTCTCTGTGGATTAGCCCGTCTGTATTTCTCCTGTGGATTAGCCCGTCTGTATTTTCTCCTGTGGATTAGCCCGTCTCGTATTTCTCCTGTGATTAGCCCTCTGTATTTCTCCTGTGGATTAGCCCCGTCCGTATTTCTCTGTGATTAGCCCGTCCTATTTCTCTGTGGATTAGCCGTCTGTATTTTCCTGTGGATTAGCCCGTCTTGTATTTCTCCTGTGGATTAGCCCGTCTGTATTTCTCCTGTGGATTAGCCCGTCTGTATTTCTCCTGTAGATTAGCCCGTCGTATTTCCTCTGTGGATTAGCCGTCGTATTTCTCCGTAGATTAGCCCGTCTGTATTTCTCCGGTAGATTAGCCCGTCTGTATTTCTCCGTGATTAGCCCGTTTGTATTTCTCTCGGTAGATTAGCCCGTCTGTATTTCTCCGGTAGATTAGCCCGTCTGTATTTCTCCGGTAGATTAGCCCGTCTGTATTTCTCCTGTGGATTAGCCAGTCTGTATTTCTCCGGTAGATTAGCCCGTCTGTATTTCTCCTGTGTTAGCCCATTTATAAGCCCGTCTGGTAATTTCTCCTGTGGATTAGCCCGTCTGTATTCTCCTGTAGATTAGACCGTCTGTATTTCTCCGGTAGATTAGCCCTCCCCGTTGTATTTCTCCTGTGGATTACCCGTCTCGTATTTCTCCTGTGGATTAGCCCGTCTGTATTTCTCCTGTGATTACCCGTCTGTATTCTCCTGTAGATTAGCACCGTCTGTATTTCTCCGTGTGGATTAGCCCGTCTGTATTTCTCCTGTGGATTAGCCGTCTGTATTTTCTTCTGTGATTAGCCCGTCTTATTCTCCTGTGGATTAGCCCGTCCTGTATTTCTCTGTGGATTAGCCCGTCTGTAATTTCTCCGTAGATTAGCCCGTCTGTATTTCTCCTGTGGAGTAGCCCTATCTTGTATTTCTCCTGTGGATAGCCCGTCTGTATTTCTCCTGTGGATGTAGAGCCCGTCTGTATTTCTCTTCGTGATTGCCCGTCTGTATTTCTCCTGTGGATTAGCCCCGTCCTGTATTTCTCCTGTGGATAAGCCCGTCTGTATTTCTCTGTGTGGATTAGCCGCGTCTGTATTTCTCCTGTGGATAGCCCGTCCGTATTTCTCCATGTGGATTAGCCCGTCGTATTTCTCCGTGTGGATTAGCCCATGTATTTCTCCGGTAGATTAGCCCGTCTGTATTTCTCCTGTGGATTAGCTCCGTCTGTATTTCTCCTGTAGATTAGCCCGTCTGTATTCTCCTGTAGATTAGCCCTCTGTATTTCTCCTGTAGATTAGCCCGTCTGTATTTCTTCCTGTAGTCGTAATTAGCCCGTATCTGTATTTCTCCTCTGTGGATTAGCCCGTCTTATTCTCC
>CM068955.1:180225637-180247674 GCA_035128595.1 Eptatretus atami | reverse complement strand
TCTATTCCATTGATTTACACGCAACGATGGAGGCCATCTATTCACGTACACGCAGAAGGGCAGGTGGAACGGGTGGTGCATAACAGGGGAGGTTGGAGTGGTTGAGGCGGGGTCGCGCACACATGGATGTCTCAAGTCGGAAGGGGGGGGGTGGGGTGCCACATAATCCAGAGGTCCACTTCACAATATTGGGGAGTTTGTGCAATACCCCCATGGTCCCAAAATGTGTCGCACCGCTACGCTAAGAGCAAAAGAGGCCGAGCGGATTCTCCCTGACAGTCGTAATGGTTAACCTTGTACTACGGATATGCACGAAATAAAGGATGCAGCCAATCCTGTTTAAAATATAATATATGCAACACTTGATTAAAATTAAAAGGATAAACTCCAACAATGCGCAAACTGCAGAAAGCAGATTATTTATAAAATACACGTGTTACAATGGCGGTAATAAATGATACCCAAATCAAAGTCAACAAACATGTTAAACACTCTCGTTATCCACCAATCCTTAAACGTGTGACACTTTGCACTCCCACTCCCAGAAAACACAAATGTGGACAGATAAACAAAACCCAGATGGACAAGGGTTTTGTTGTATTTTTTTGCTTCTTTCTTTCTTTGGTTACAATACCCATATTTGACAGGCAGAGGGACCGAGGGGAGAGAGAATGATTGAATTTGAGTGTGATGGAGGGAAACGCCTGGTGCCAGCAACGCTCAACCGCAAGCGAAAAGGGAGCACGATTGTGCGCACGTCAGTTACAGCAAGGTGAAAAGAACCCAAGCGAAAAGGGAGCACCGATTTGTGGCCGCCTCAGTTACAGCAAGGTGAAAAAGAACTGCAAGGGAAGGGGAGCACTGATTTGTGGCCACCTCAGTACAGTACGGTGAAAAGAACCGCAAGCGAAAGGGAGCACGATTATGGCCACCTCAGTTACAGTAGGTGAAAAGAACACATCGCGAAAGGGAGCACCGATTGTGGCCGCCTCAGTTACAGCAAGGGTGAAAAGATCTGCAAGGGAAAGGGAGCACTGATTTGTGGCCACCTCAGTTACAGTACGGTGAAAAGAACCGCAAGCGAAAAGGGGAGCACGATTTGGCCACCTCGTACATAGTACGGTGAAAAGAACCGCAAGCGAAAGGGAGCAGCGATTGTGGCCACCTCAGTTACAGCAGGGTGAAAAGAACCACAAGCGAAAGGGGAGCAGCGATTTGTGTGCCACCTATATTATGCAGGGTGAAAAGAACCACAAGCGAAGAGGGACACGATTTGTGGCCACTCAGTTACAGCAAGGTGAAAAGAACCGCATGCGAAAGGGGAGCACCCATTTTTGGCCACCTCAGTTACAGCATGGTGAAAAGAACCGCAAGCGAAAAGGGAGCACCGATTGTGGCCGCCTCAGTTACAGCAAGGTGAAAAGAACTGCAAGGGAAAGGGATCACTGATTTGTGGCCACCTCAGTTACAGCACGGTGAAGGAACCGCAAGCGAAAGTGGATCACCGATTTTGCCACCCCAGTTACAGTACGAGGTGAAAAGAACCACAAGCGAAAGGGGATCACCGATTTGTGGTCACTTCAGTTACAGCATGGTGAAAAGAACCGTAAGCGAAAGGGGATCACCGATTTGTGGCCACCTCAGTTACAGCAAGGTGAAAAAGAACCGCAAGCGAAAGGGGATCACCGATTTGTGGTCATCTCAGTTACAGCATGTGGAAAGAACCGTAAGCGAAAGGGGATGACGGATTTGTGGCCACCTCAGTTACAGTACGGTGAAAAGAACCACAAGCGAAAGGGGATGACGGATTTGTGGCCACCTCAGTTACAGTACGGTGAAAAGAACCGTAAGCGAAAGGGGATCACCGATTTGTGGCCACCTCAGTTACAGCAAGGTGAAAAGAACCGCAAGCGAAAGGGGATCACCGATTTGTGGTCATCTCAGTTACAGCATGGTGAAAAGAACCGTAAGCGAAAGGGGATGACGGATTTGTGGCCACCTCATTACAGTACGGTGAAAAGAACCGTAAGCGAAAGGGGATCACCGATTTGTGGCCACCTCAGTTACAGCAAGGTGAAAAGAACCGCAAGCGAAAGGGGATCACCGATTGTGGTCATCTCAGTTACAGCATGGTGAAAAGAACCGTAAGCGAAAGGGGAGCACTGATTTGTGGCCACCTCAGTTACAGCAAGGTGAAAAAGACCACAAGCGAAAGGGGATCACCAATTTGTGGCCACTCCAGTTACAGCACGGTGAAAAGAACCTCTGTAGGCCTTAATCGTGCCCGGTGTTGTGCCCGGTGTTGCTCATGGTTGTTCACGGTGTTGTTCCCAGTGTTGCTCATGGTGTTCTTCACGGTGTTGTTCCCGGTATAGTTCCCGGTGTTGTTACCATTGTTGCTCTCGGTGTTGTCCCGGTGTAGTTCCCGGTGTTGTTCATGCTGTTGTTCCCGGTGTAGTTCCCTGTGTTGTTCATGGTGTTGTTCCCGTGTCGTTCCCGGTGTAGTTCCGGTGTCGTTCACGCTGTGTTCCGGTGTAGTTCCCTGTGTTGTTCCCGGTGTTGTTCCCGGTGTTCGTTTCCGGTGTCGTTCCCGGTGTCGTTCACGGTGTTGTCCCGTGTCATTCCTGGTGTTGTTCCGTTTGCTCACGCATGCCCTTTGAGTGGACTCGGTGGACCGTCTCAGGTTCGTCACCATATTCCATATTTGTTCTCCATTCAGCGTTTTCGTGCCATCAAATCCAGCTCGGTTATTTTATCCTCGTTTGCAACATTGTTTTCTTCGCTTGTTGCCAAACTACCACCGCATGCAGTGTGTGTGCTCGGGAAACAGCATCGTCATGTCTTCCATGGGGTAAATGGGAGCTGGGACAGGATTCTTACGTCAGGGTTGAACCTGCGTGTGTGCTCTCCACGTTGAAATTTCAAAAACTTGGTCTACACTTCGTCGTCTCAGTGTGAACATGTTTTTATCCTTAAAATCTAAACATCATTAGCGTCTAATGTTGTGATACACAGGTCACAACGTTCTGTAATCCTCACACTCAGTTTGTGTTTCAGTGGCTGAAAGTCGAACAATTAACCACATTTGCAAGCCTGGTGTTGGCTTAGCGGTTAGGGTGGGCTGGCTCAAGATCTCAGGCTCTTGAGTTTGAGCCCCGTTGGCTGCTGAATTAACACGGGGTGGTTGACTCAGCCTGTCATCCATCTGAGGTCAGTGAAATGAGCACCAGTGTACTGGTAGGGGCACAGCTGTGCTTCCAAGAAATGATAACTACCTGGCAGCCAAGCTGCCATACGCAAGAACAGAAGAACACATTTGTAGTGGAATATATATGAGTCAAAAAGGCTGCAAATGATGAGAGTTTCAAAAGATGTTCCTTCATGTCACAAATCCTTGAACTCATTTCCTGTCCATCCCCCGAGCTCCTTATGACAGTCTTTGTCCACTTCATTCACCCACAGTCCATCCCATGGACTCATCATCTCATGCATTCCCAGTCCATCACACTCACTCCTCATCTCAATCTTTTCCACCTCACTCACTCCCATTCACTTTGTCCATGACATTATCCCTGTCCATTTCACTCCCTCTTAGTCATCGCACTCTCTGTCCACCCTATTGCTCCTTGTCCATCCCACTAACCCTTCTCATCTTACTCTCTATCTGTTTGCCTGGTGTGGCTTAATGGTTGGGGTGGCAGGCTTTGGATCCTAGGGTCCTGAGTTGAAATCCGCTCAGCTGTTGAATTAATACCAGGTGGGGTTGACTCTGCCTGTCATCCTTCTGAGGTCAGCAAAATGAGTGCCAGCTTGCTGGTATACTGTGTCGGAGTGGCGACCCGTCCAGGATTGTACCAATAGTCAAGGAGACTGCTTCGGCAGCACCAACGCTCTGTACAGAGTATGGTCCCATCTCCTCCTCCTCTTCTATCTGTTCACTCACTCCTCATCTTACTCTATCTCTTCCACTCACTCCTCATCTTACTCACTATCAATCCACTCTTTGTCCAACGTGTTTTTTCTGTCCTTTGTACATATTCACTCCTTGTCATCTCACTCTCTGTATATCCCACTCACTCCAAGGTCCACCCACACTCGTCCCTTGTCATTGTCCTCATTTGGTTGTCCATTGCACTCCCCGTCTCACCATCTCATGCATTCTGTGCATTGCACTCACTCCCAGTCCATCTCTGTCGAAGTCTATCTCACTTTCTCCGTTTACCCCATTCACACCTTTGCACATCACACTTTCTGCCCTTTAACCCTCAAACCTTCCTGTACATCCCTGGATCTCACACAGCTCACTCGAAGATATCAATGGGTAGGCATTCTATGTCCGGACCTTAGACGCGGATTTATTTTAATATCCGTCCATCTGTGTACGAAATGGATGCGTGAAATCCCCTCATCCCGCGGTCACTGTCCACTCACGCTGCGGCTCATTGTCTCAACCCCTCCCAAGCACCAAGGGACGGCATGATGAACGGCCATTCAATTACCTTCTTATCCCGGATATTTCCTTCCTTTATCCTCGATTTCTTCGGCTCTCTCTCTCTCTCTCTCTCACCTGGTAACCGCCTCGAACGTGTGCTTTGGCACCGACGCTGAACGTGGTGACGTTGAGCTACCCACTCTTCCCCGCCTCTCCTCCCTCTCCCCCACCATGTCCCTCCTTTTGTCCGTTTCCCTCGTCGATCTCTTCTTTCACAGAATTCTTCTTGGTTGTGTTTTTTTTTCTCCCCTCATTTCCTTTCCTTGTCCCTCTCGATTTTTCCCGCCCAGCATTGCCATGTTTCTGGTTTTGATCCCTTCCCGGTGATGTTTCCCGGTGTAAAGCAGGATTGAGTCCTTATTCCCTTCCGTTAACCACTTTACAGTCGTGGTCACTGTATTGGGGTCCACGTGCAACAAGTCTAGGTCATTCTTAAGTCGCAAGTCCTCTGTGTCTCGTATCGAGCCACCACCTGAACTTTGGCGACGACTAGCTCACCACCTTTTAACCAATGCCTAGTAACTTGGTTAACTGTCTTTAAAGGTGTTTCTTCTGATCGAGTGCAGGACTGTAGTATAATTTGAGGAAAGAGATTTATTCGATAATTGATTTAATTTCCACGCAGGTATCTGAGCCAAACTCTTCGAGCAAGTTTCTTCGGGAAAGTGGTGGGAAAGCAACATTTTATTTGGACTTCAAAGGCATTCCTAGGGGATTCGAATCTGTGAAGAGGCAAGGAGACGGAGAAAAGGAAGGAAAGTGGAACAACTCTCTCTTTTTTTGTTTTTTTTACATGAATTGACAATGTTAATCTCGATCAGATGATGTCCATGAACTGACAATGTTAATCCTCCATCAGATGATGTCCATGAACTGACAATGTTAATCCTCGATCAGATGATGCACATGAACTGACAATGTTAATCCTCCATCAGATGATGTCCATGAACTGACAATGTTAATCCTCGATCAGATGATGTCCATGAACTGACAATGTTAATCCTCCATCAGATGATGTACATGACCTGACAATGTTAATCCTCCATCAGATGATGTCCATGAACTGACAATGTTAATCCTCGATCAGATGATGTCCATGAACTGACAATGTTAATCCTCCATCAGATGATGTACATGACCTGACAATGTTAATCCTCGATCAGATGATGTCCATGAATTGACAATGTTAATCCTCCATCAGATCATGTCCATGAACTGACAATGTTAATCCTCGATCAGATGATGTCCATGAACTGACGCTGTTAATCCTCGATCAGATGATGTCCATGAACTGACAATGTTAATCCTTGATCAGATGATGTCCATGAACTGACAATGTTAATCCTCCATCAGATGATGTCCATGAACTGACAATGTTAATCCTCGATCAGATGATGTACATGAACTGACATGGACTCCTCATATTTTGGAACCCAATGGAACGACTGGATCGTCAACTCCATGAAAGAGCCGTTTCATGGCCCTCACACCGGGTGTGAAGGAGAAACTGAAACAACCAAACAAACAAACAAACAAACACGTTGTTCGATCAAACTGTTTGAAAACCTTCTCCATAATCGGTTAATGTGACTTGTGGGGTATGTTTAGTATCAAAAGTGGGTTCCTTCGAAGAAAATCTCAGATTATAAAATGTCAAGACTATACCCTTTGTGCTTTTGGCTTTTTCGTAAAATATTGTTACGGCTCTGGAAATTCGCAAACACCATAAAGGTCCCGTAGGTGAGATATATTTCTTAAGTACATGTGTAGTTAGCCCAAACCCATTGTATAGAGGGAATTAATGTGATTCATTCGGGCTGCGATCCTTTGAGTTAGGCGTTTTTCTATTCTACCTTTGTTTTGATACAACAACAACAACAACGCCAGCAGCCAAAAACCTACCTTCACCACTCGCTACCGCAAACCTCACATCACCGCCATTCCAAACAGCTCCATGGCCATCGGACACCGCCGAAAACCCTCCACCACCTTCTCCTACGGCCATTCCCGCACCACCTGTGGACGCCGAGCGTCGAGCTGTCTTCAGCGAGACACGCGAGACGCGAGTGCAGATGGCGGGTTTTCCGAGGAGAATTCGGATCAGGAATGATACACGCCCACATCTGATCCACCCAATCAGGAAGCGCGGGCGGCTTGGCCCCGCCTCCAGACGCGCCTGACGAAAATCGGCATAGCAAATTTGAGGATCAGGAATGATACACGCCCCCTTTTTCTCCGTCCAATCGGCGAGCGTGGCTCCGCCCCTGAGGTCGTTTGGATCCGAGAATTTGCATATGGTGGGTTCCCGAAGCCGATAAAAAGGCGAGCGCAGTGAGGAGCTCGAGCAGTGTCGGTGGAGCAGCAGATCGGTGAGGAAGTCAGTTGGGCTGGGTCGTTGGAGACGGAGCTCGAGGAGATCGGTGGGGCAGACGGCTGCGGAGGCGAACGGCTGAGGTGGACCTGGAGGCTCGCGTCGCGGGATTCGAGCAAGCCAGCCATACTCCCTCCCCAGAGCATCAACAATTCCCCCCTTTTCCCCGCGCTGAGAGAGTGCGACAAGGGGCCCGTTCCCACTTACACCAGCAGGTGCCCACGGAACGCCGTGCAGCGACATTCTGCGGCTCGCCACGAGGGCGCGGGTAGGACCCTTCGGTCTCGTGGGCCTGGCCGCTCATCCAGGTCCCACGCGCATTAGGCCCACGGGCCCAGTCTGACTCCCTTGCCTGTGAGGGGGTCTTTTCTTTGCTTCGGTGTGAATGCGTGTTGTGGCGCCGTGTCTTGTAAGGTAGTAACTGTATAAGTGGTCCGTGTGTCGTGTAGTCGGTTTTAACTCCTTTTATATGTGCATTTCTTTTGTTCAATGTGATATATGTGCAATCGTTAATTGTGACTGTAAATACGTGTGCTATATGTGTGCTCCGCGTGCCGCGGAATAAATGTGCATTGTGTGAACTGTTTTCCCGTTCGCTTCGTCTTTTCTTTAATTGAACCTCCATCCTGCTTCACGTAAAGGGTTCGTAGTGGGTGCAAAACGCCCGGTAAATAATCTGAACCGTCGAGGTCGACGATAACACCGCTCGGTTATCCCGATAGTACGGAACGGCCCGCCCAAGCGGCTCGTGTCCGGAGTCGACCTGCGGCGAGGTACGATCGCCCGGTTTACCATCCGCGTGGGTACTTAGGTAGGTCGAATTTGGCGAACAACCCTATCCTACGCGGGTGGCCGATTGGCACGATTGTGGTGAGGTCGAAAGGCCCACCCGTGACTGGATCCCGGCGTTAGCCGGGAGGGTCACGACTGAATTGTCCGTCCGGTGGGCGAGGCGGTCGCGGTTCGAGTCGCGTGGCCGATCGCACGCCGACGGGCGCGAATTCGCAACAATATCTACAAATACTGGATGGCGGGGTGGCGTTAAAAGTGTACGCACTCAGCTTTGACCTGTCTAGCCGAGGTTCGAATCTTAACCCAGCTATAAACTGCCGTCCTGGATTTTCGCATCCAGGGGGATTCATAGACGTGTGTGTGTGTGTGTGTGGTGTGTGTGTGTGCGTGCGTCGTCCCTCGGATGATCGTGAAGCCGGAGGTCCAGTCTGCCAACACTGATTAATGATGGACGTTCAAGATCCCACGGTATGTTGTTGGGGGAAGAGTAGTGATGTTATCGCCGGCACCCTGAGCAAATTATACATCTTTAACTGACTGTTGGGAAGGCAATGGCAAACCACCCAGCATAAGCCTTACCAAGAAACTGGTTCAGTTAGTTGTACTGACACTCTATCAAGAGTATGGCAGGTACACTGATGATCTACAAGAAGTGTGTGTCCGATCTTTATAAAATATCAACTTTTCGTAGAAGGGCTTTAACCAAGCAAAGTTAAGTATCAAAGTATTCTCCAAGATTGGTGTTGATATAAACTTTTACAAACATTAAACGAGGTGACTATTCCACACTCGCCCTTTGGAGTGGTGATCTTTGACAATACACTGGAGATATGCACCACTGTATTGACCACCACCCTAACATCTTTGTTTACCCACCTATGGTCTAAATAATCATTCTATAAATCGAGAAGTGTTTGTTTGTTTATGTAAGTTGACTTGTATAGTTCTTTGCACTCCAGAACCGCTGGATGGAGTGAGTTGTAAACTCTGGATGTACTCAGAGGCTACATGGGAATGTTTAGTGGGTTAAAATGTTTTAGGCCCTAAAACATACCCCCTAAAATGTAGGGGGTTAAAAAGTTCATAATCCCTGGGATTCAGGGTCGGATAAGTACTCCAATTCTATACAAATACACATGGCAGAGCGTAACTCTAGGTGGGAGGGGGTATTACAAGTCATACGAACACACCATTTCTGGGGGGATTAACCCGTCCGTGTTTATGGGGGGGGGAGGGGATTAACCCATCCGTGTTTATAGGGGGAGGAGGGGATTACCTGTCCGTGTTTATGGGTGGGGGGGGGGGATTAGTCTGTCCGTATTTATGGGGGGGGGGGGATTGGCCCATCCTTATTTATCGGGGGGGGGGGGGAGGATTAGTCCGTCCGTATTTATGGGGGGGGGGGGAGATTAGCCCATCTGTGGAATGGGGGGGGGGATTAGCCCGTCCATATTAATGGGGGGGGGGGGATTAGCCCATCCATTTTAATTGGGGGGGAATTAGCCCATCCGTATTTATGATGGGGATTCGCCCGTTAGTATTTATGGGGGGGGGGTTAGCCCGTTTGTATTTCTCCTGTGGATTAGCCCGTCTGTATTTCTCCTGTGGATTAGCCCGTCTGTATTTCTCCTGTGGATTAGCCCGTCTGTATTTCTCCTGTGGATTAGCCCGTCCGTATTTCTTCTGTGGATTAGCCCGTCTGTATTTCTCCTTGTGGATTAGCCCGTCCGTATTTCTTCTGTGGATTAGCCAGTCTGTATTTCTCCGGTAGATTAGCCCGTCTGTATTTCTCCGGTAGATTAGCCCGTCTGTATTTCTCCGGTAGATTAGCCCGTCTGTATTTCTCCTGTGGATTAGCCAGTCTGTATTTCTCCGGTAGATTAGCCCGTCTGTATTTCTCCGGTAGATTAGCCGTCTGTATTTCTCCGGTAGATTAGCCCGTCCGTATTTCTCCTGTGGATTAGCCCGTCTGTATTTCTCCTGTAGATTAACCCGTCTGTTTTCTCCGGTAGATTAGCCCGTTTGTATTCTCTGTGGATTAGCCCGTCCGTATTTCTCCTGTGGATTAGCCCGTCTGTATTTCTCCTGTAGATTAACCCGTCTGTATTTCTCCGGTAGATTAGCCCGTTTGTATTTCTCCTGTGGATTAGCCCGTCTGTATTTCTCCTGTGGATTAGCCCGTCCGTATTTCTTCTGTGGATTAGCCCGTCTGTATTTCTCCTGTGGATTAGCCCGTCCGTATTTCTTCTGTGGATTAGCCAGTCTGTATTTCTCCTGTATATACTTGTGTAGATTAGCCCGTCTGTATTTCTCCGGTAGATTAGCCCGTCTGTATTTCTCCTGTGGATTAGCCAGTCTGTATTCTCCCGGTTAGATTAGCCCTCTGTATTTCTCCGTAGATTAGCCCGTCTGTATTTCTCCGGTAGATTAGCCCGTCCGTATTTTCTCCTGTGGATTAGCCCGTCTGTATTTCTCCTGTAGATTAACCCGTCTGTTTTCTCCGGTAGATTAGCCCGTTTGTATTTCTCCTGTTGGATTAGCCCGTCCGTATTTCTCCTGTGGATTAGCCCGTCTGTATTTCTCCTTGTAGATTAACCCGTCTGTATTTCTCGGTAGATTAGCCCGTTGTATTTCTCCTGTGATTAGCCCTGCCCGTCTGTATTTCTCCTGTAGATTAGCCCGTCTGTATTTCTCCTGTAGATTAGCCCGTCTGTATTTCTGTTGTGGATTAGCCCGTCCGTAATTCTCCTGTAGATTAACCCGTCTGTATTTCTCCTGTAGATTAGCCCGTCTGTATTTTCTCCTGGTGGATTAGCCGTCCGTAATTTCTCCGTGGATTAGCCCGTTGTTTTCTCCTGTGGATTAGCCCGTCTGTATTTCTCCTGGGGATTACCCCCCGTCTGTATTTCTCCTGTGGATTAGCCCGTCCGTAATTCTCCTGTGGATTAGCCCGTCTGTATTTCTCCTGTAGATTAAGCCGTCTGTATTTCTCCGGTAGATTAGCCCGTCTGTATTTCTGCTGTGGATTAGTCCGTCCGTAATTCTCCTGTGGATTAGCCCGTTTGTATTTCTCCTGTGGATTAGCCCGTCTGTATTTTCCTGTAGATTAGCCCGTCCGTAATTCCCGTGGATTAGCCCGTCTGTATTTCCTGTGGATTAGCCGTCTGTATTTCTCCTGGGGATTAGCCCGTCTGTATTCTTCCTGTGGATTAGCCGCCCGTAATTCTCCTGTGGATTAGCCCGTCTGTATTTCTCCTGTGGATTAGCCGTCTGTATTTCTCCGGTATTAGCCGTTTGTTCCCGGTAGTTAGCAGTCTGTATTTCTCCGGTAGATTAGCCGTCTGTATTTCTCCGTAGATATTAGCCCGTCTGTATTTCTCCGTAGATTAGCCCGTCGTATTTCCCGTGGATTAGCCCGTCTGTATTTCTCCTGTAGATTAACCCGTTGTATTTCTCCGTAGATTAGCCCGTTTGTATTTCTCCTGTGGATTAGCCTGTCCGTATTTCTCCTGTGGATTAGCCCGTCTGTATTTCTCCTGTAGATTAACCGTCTGTATTTCTCCGGTAGATTAGCCCGTTGTATTTCTCCTGGGATTAGCCCGTCTGTATTTCTCCTGTGGATTAGCCCGTCTGTATTTCTCCTGTGGATTAGCCCGTCATTTTCTCCTGTGGATTAGCCCTCTGTATTTCTCCTGTGGATTAGCCCGTCTGTATTTCTCCTGTGGATTAGCCCGTCTGTATTTCTCCTGTGGATTAGCCCGTCTGTATTCTCCTGTGGAGTAGCCCGTCTGTATTTCCTTGGATTACCTGTCGTATTTCTCCTGTGGATAGCCCGTCTATTTCTCCTGTGGATTAGCCCGTCGTTATTCTCCTGTGATTAGCCATCTGTATTTCTCCGGTAGATTAGCCCGTCTGTATTTCTCCTGTGGAGTAGCCTCTGTATTTCTCCTGTGGATTAGCCCGTCTGTATTTCTCCGTAGATTGGCCGTCTGTATTTCTGCTGTGGATTAGTCCGTCCGTAATTCTCCTGTGGATTAGCCCGTCTGTATTTCTCCTGTGGATTAGCCCGTCTGTATTTCTCCTGTGATTAGCCCTCCGTAACTCCTGTGGATTAGCCCGTCTGTATTCTCTCTGTGATTAGCCCCGTATTCTCTGTGATTAGCCTCTGTATTTCTCCTGTGATTAGCCGTCTGTATTTCTCCTGGGATTAGCCCGTCTGTATTTCTCCTGTGGATTAGCCGTCCGATATTCTCCTGTGGATTAGCCCGTTTGTATTTCTCCTGTGGATTAGCCCTCGTATTTCTCCTGTGGATTAGCCCGTCCGTATTCTCCTGTGGATTAGCCCGTTGTATTTCTCCTGGGGATTAGCCCGTCTGTATTTCTCCTGGGATTAGCCCGTCTATTTCTCCTGGGGATTAGCCCGTCTGTATTTCTCTGTGATTACCGTCGTATTTCGCTGTGGATTAGCCCGTCCTAATTCTCCTGTGGATTAGCCCGTTGTATTTCTCCTGTGGATTAGCCCGTCTGTATTTCTCCTGGGATTAGCCGTCTGTATTTCTCCTGTGGATTAGCCCGTCCGTAATTCTCCTGTGAATTAGCCCGTTGTATTTCTCCTGTGGATTAGCCCATCTGTATTTCTCCTGTGGATTAGCCCGTCCGTAATTCTCCTGTGGATTAGCCCGTTTGTAATTCTCCTGTGGATTAGCCGTCTGATTTCTCCTGGGGATTAGCCCGTGTATTTCTCCTGGGGATTAGCCCGTCTGTATTCTCCTGTGGATTAGCCCGTCTGTATTTCTCCTGTGGATTAGCCGTCGTATTCTCCTGTGATTAGCCCGTTTGTATTTCCTGTGGATTAGTCCGTTGTATTTCTGTGGATAGCCCGTCTGTATTTTTTCCTGTAGATAGCCCGTCTGTATTTGCTGTGGAATTAGCCCGTCTGTATTTATGATGGGGATTAACTCCTCGGTAATTCTGGAGAAATTCTTCACGAGTTCCCATTGCTTGTTTTGACATATTTTGGATACATTGAATCCATTTGTCCACTCTACTGTACTCGAGCACATTCAATCTGTCACAATTACTTCAATGTTGCGAGTACATAATTCCTGAGAATGGTTGAATTTTTAAACAATTTCTTCTTTGTGATGTCAGACAGAAATCTTGTCAAATCATTCTTTTGTTTCCAAATATTCTTTCTCAGCTCTCTCTCTCCCTCCTGTTGCTGAATATAGTAGTTTGCTGTTGGTGAGTTTCTCCACTGCTGCCTTTTATTCCTCAATAGTATCCTTTCGGCTACTGAACTTGGTACGATAAAAACAATTCTGTTCGAAACTTGCTATTTAAATGTGCTTTTGGTTTCATTGCCAATATTTAACCTGTAATGCTGTACAGCCTCAGTACAGAATGATGACCAAATAACGTTGTTTGTTGCTCCATCTTATGATCCTCTTTAGATGTGGAGTTAGTCTTACATTACACAAGATCATCTCCAAGTAACACAGTTCCTCACTAAGTCTGACCTTTTGCACAACCTCCAAGGCCTTTGTCCATGGGTCAATGGAATACGACTGTACTTTCCCCGATTGGGGTTGTGCCCCCGCTTCACACCTGTTTCTCCTGAATGCTGCGGAATCCAAATCTGTTAACATCATTGACATCGTCCCACAAAGCAGCAGAAGTACAAGGCCTGGTTTCTAATCACAGACATGTTGGTGGCCTCAGTTTTTCATCCTCAGCTCACCCTGGCCACCTCTGTCAGACCCTGCCCCTCTCCTCCAACTCTGCATGATGTGATGGGGAATGAAGGTTAATATTACTATTACATGATTCTATTTGATTATAAATCTTTATTATGTTTCTTGAATTCTGCAGTTCATGGCCGTTTCTCTTTTTCATATCGACCAAGCTTAATTACTGTGTACTACAAATAAAAACAAAGTGGAATGGCACTCGGTAGAGGGAGTGAACGCCGGAATGAACAGTTTATGTTTTGTATCCCTCTGATAGGCCATATCTGCATCCGAACCTGGAACAAAATCGAAACAGCTTTTTCTTGTCACCTACTCAACTCATCCACCCAGTTTTGTCAGAATCCATCCACAACTTTTTCAGATATCATGTTATGTATCGTTTTTGATATAATCTCTCAATAGTGAAGAATCACTTCAAAAAATTATAGGATCCGGATCCGGATCTTCACCAAAATTGAATCAATTTGTCCTCGTCGCACACCCAATCTATTCACCAAGTTTTGTCCGAATCAGTCTTTTTGAGATATCCTGCTCACAGACAGACAGACAGACAGGGGTGAAAACAACCTCCATCCACCTTCAGTGGTGGAAGTAATAAGGAAAGAGAAGGTTGTCGTCTTGGTTAAATTACAACACCCAAGCCCCTGCAGGTCAGAAGTTTTTGAATATATATATATATATATATTTTTTTTTCAAACAAGGCCGGAGACCTTTATGTTCTACATCCTCCTCACTGGTCTTGCTTCTCTCTGCTGTTTCAACCATCTCAACCATCCAGCTGTTCCAGTCCCTCCAGGTCACATGTGTTCTTCAAGCAACTCTCAACTCCCAAAATTCAGGCTGACTGCTCACCTCTACTCCTTTATCCCTACCTTGTTCCACTTGTGGGGCTTCTTTCCTTGGTCTATTCAATCCCACCCTTCCATCTAGGGCTTCAACATTGGCAGTACGCTACCATCTCGGACCATCCTCAATCCCAATTCCGATCTATGATATTTTCTATCCTCATTAACCCTCCCCTACCTCTCTCCATCTATTTGCAGGTTGCTGTGTTTTCTTTTCTCTTCTCTCTCTCTCTCTCCTCTTCCTGTTCATTCATCCCTTTGCATGCACACGTATTCCCACTATTCCCGTCGGTGTATTGGCTCTATTCTCTGTCACCTCATTTTCCCTTGAGTCGAGATTTTGTTTACAGAATGAAAGAAAAGTCAGTTTCTCCACTGCATTGATGTTTTCCATCTTCAAGATGGATCGAGTTCAGCATTCAAGTGATGACCTTTTTTGTCAGGAATTAATAGATTAAATTTTTGTATTTCTTTCCAATAAATTCAAGCGGCTCCTGAATCCAGCCTGGATGCACGACAATGTCAAAAGTGAAAGCTCAGACTTGGTAGAAGATTAAAAATTGTGGTTCATGTCACAGTAGGAAGAGCAACACCCTCGACCATCATTGTCTTTCGAGCTATATTCCTATTGGCAGTTGGATATCTCTGCAAGCATATGGACAATACCAAAAGTTTCATCCAGAAGCCACCTAATTGGGAAGCCAGAGCACCACCCTTCATTCTTCTTACGACTCCAGGAAAAGGTACTTGTATAAATCTTAAGACTACCTTATATAGGACATCGTCACCGAGCCAGCCTCCAGGTGAGTGATTCTCAAAATACATCAGGATTTGGGTTCTTATTCTTCGAGATGAATCAACAGTGCAGAAAAGCAACATCACATTACATCAGTAACTGGAGGGTTGCATATTGTCAGGTCAGGTCAGTCATAAGATCTGTGACTTGCTACAGGTAACATGTAAACCTGCACTAACCTGCTCCATGGTCGGGTTGGCGGCGACTAAACCGTCTCCCCACCAGGTTTTCTCGTGAGGAGGGTGTATGATATGGACACCAGCAGGATTAAAGAAAAACGTCAAAGGGCGGAGAAGCTCCTTGTGAGCCAATGGCCATCCATATCTAGCACCCAACTGTGTCTGCGGACATCCTCCTGCAGTTGGGTTACTTCTTATTAGGAGATTGGTGGCAGGATTTGAACTCCAGCCACGCGTAAAACCTTCATTCCGAAAACATTCTCGAAGCACAAAAAAATCTGAAAACCCATCCATGGGAGTACCTCCTGTGCAGCTTCCCTTCACAGGGCAGTTCACCAGATGATGGATTGGGGCAAGACCTTTTAGTACCCCAATCTTTGATGATAGGAAGGAACCACGGGGTAACCTTCCCGGGTCAGATTGCGGGAGAGTGTGTCGGAGTGGGGCTAAGGTGTTGTCCACCAGATGGTGGTCTCCTTGAGTTAACCTGAGGCTGTCCCTTCAGGTGGGTGCCTGGAATGTCCTATCCCGAAGAGAGGATGATCACCTGTCTCTGTTATCATCTGAGCTCAAGCGTTTGGACATCGGTATTGCAGCACTCTCTAAGGTTCGGAGACCGGATTGCTGAGATCATGGTGGGTGGTTACACCTACTATTGGTCTGGTCGCTCTGATGGTTACCATGCCCAAGGAGTTGCTGCAGCTGTGTCCAGTAAACTGAATCCAATGATAATTGAGGCAACACCGGTCAACGAGCTTATTATGAGATGAAGGATCGTCACTCCTTGGGTGTCGTTTACCTGGTCACTGTAAATGCTCCGACTGAGGCGAGTGATCTCACCGTGAAGGACGCATTCTATGCGATGCTCGAGTCTGGTTGATCAGTGCCCCAGGCGAGATACTCTTCTAATCTTGAGGGATTTCAATGTATCGACTGGAACTGATAGGGATGGTCATGAGACGTGCGTTGGTCCCCATGGGTCAGGAACTGTGAACCAGAATAGCAATATGTTCCTTGACTTTGCAAGAAGTCATGAACTTAGGGTGGTGGTTCATGGTTTCAGCACCCACAGGCTCATCGCTGACTTTGTATTCCCACGCTGGCGGTGTGGCAAAGGAGATTGACCATGTGCTCGTTGATGGTCGCTGAAGATGATCCAGAACTGCAGGGTCTACCGGAGTCTCAGTTCCTCAATACTGACCACAGGCTTGTTGTAGCAACTCTTAAGTTTCACCTTAAATCCAGGAGAATGGTTCCATACCAGCCTAGGCTGGATGTTGGCAAGCTCAAGGATGAGAGCATAGCTGAGGAGTTTGTGAACAAGCTGAGTGGAGATTTGGGGGTCTGGGTGCTTTGGGAGATCCTAAAGAGTTGTGGAGTGCCTTCAAGACCACCATCCTTGATATTGCCAGTGGATGTCTTGGAACTCACAGTCGGGTGAAGAAGAATTTTGTCTCTAAGGGACACTGGATACCATTGACCAGAGTCGCAGGGCCAGGCTTACTGGCAGAGCTGAGCTGTTCAGGGAGCTGAGGCGTAAAACTGTACGTGCACAAAGAGTGGACAAGGAGGCCTATGTGGAGGAATCTGTGAGGGGGTGGAGTATCACCTGTGGTCAAGTGATTCTTGTCTGCTTACAGGGGAATTTGTGCATTCGTTCATCCAAGCCCATCCCTTGTGTACTGTGCAGTTAGAGCAGAGGGTGGTGGGCTCTTGACAGAGGATCCGAAGTGAAGTCCCGCTGGGCCGGTAACTTTGAGCGGTTGTACCAGGCTAATCCACCAGCTGTCGAGTTGGACGTCAGGGGTGTTACAATCCCTGTTGCTGACCCCCCATCAACTGTGGTCCACCTTCGTTGTGGAAACACTGGTGAACCGGTTGAAATTGGTAAAGCTACAGGGATCTGTGGCATCATCTGAATTTCTCAAGGCTGGTGGAAATGCTGTACTCGTGTCGTGCATGCAGTTCGGTGCTCTGCCCGGAACACAGGCATCTTCCCAACTGACTGGAAGAGGGGCCTTGTTGTCCCTCTCTGGAAAGGAAGGGTGATCGCCCAGACTGCAACAACTACCGAGGGGTGACGCTGCTCTCAGTGCCAGGCAAGATCTTTGCTCGGATAATTCTTGAAAGGATTCGCCACCATCTGCTTGAGCACGAGCACCCAGAGCAGTCAGGCTTTACACCAAAGAGGTCAACGATTGACCGTATCCTTGCTCTCGTGTCCTCACAACGCAGACGAGAGTTTCGGCAGGTGCTGCTTGAGCCTATGTTGATCTCTATCAAGCTTTCATTCAGTGAATCGGGATGCCCTCTGGAGGATTCTTGGTCTTTGTGGGGTGCCACCAAAAGGATCCATCTGATGTCTGGTCTACTCTGGTACTGAGAGTGCTATAAGATGTGGTGGTCCCATCTATGACTTATTTCCAGTTGTTACTGGAGTTTGGCAGGGGTGTATTCTGGCCCCCACACTTGTCAGCACTATGGACTGCATTCTGTGGAGGATGTAGGAGAGATCAAGCTGTGGTGCATCGTTTGGGAATGTCAAGATCTCTGACCTTGATTTCGCAGATGATGCAGTCATCTTTGCGGAGACTTTAGATATCCTTTTGGGCCCCTCTGAGGTGCTGAATGAGGAATTGGAGCCGCTGGGATTACAGGTTTCCTGGGTCAAAACTAAGATCCAGGCTTTCAATGACATCTTGGATGCTGCTGTCCTCTCTGTGCCGATTTGTGGTGAGGATGTTGAGGTCGTGGAGAGATTCACTTACCTTGGCAGTGATAGTCATGTCTCTGCTGGCTTGAGTCTGAGGTCAACAGACGTCTGGTTCGGGCCTGGGGAGTCATGGATTCACTGGATCATGGGGTGTGGCGCTGCGGTACCTGTGCGGGAGGACGAAAGTCCGAGTCTTAAGGTCCTTGGTGCTTCCAGTCTTGCTCTATGGATGTGAGACTTGGACTCTGACCAAGGATCTGAGACGGAGACTTAATTCCTTTGGTACTAGGCCTCTTCGGAGATTCACTGGCTATCGGTGGACGGACTTTGTGTCCAACGAGCGGTTGCTGAGAGAGACTCAAATGAGATTTGTTACCTGCATAGTCCGTGAGCATCAGCTGCGGCTGTATGGACATGTGGCTCGTTTTCCTGACGATGATCCTGCTCACCCGATTCTCTCAGCGAGGGAGTCTCGTGAGTGGAGGAGGCCAATGGGCCGACCACGTGCCTTGTGGTTGCAGCAGGTTGATCAGCATCTCAAGGAGATGGGGATTGGGCCAGGCATCTGCCTGGGGGATGGCCAGACAGAGGCCCCTGGAGTACCGGCAGAAAGTGGACGCAGCTACGCGCTGCTCTGGCACATGCTCCCATACCTTACCTGAGGGTTGCTTATTTTGTGAATGCCAAATAATGTACAAGTCACGTACTTAACAGCCAAGAAGCAGTGCAAAAGCAAATCATTAAAAAAAAATTTTTTTCTTTATGTGCAATAGCACATACAAGGTCTTTAGGAGGATTTGAACTTTCTGTGACCTTGGAACAATTTGGATGAAAAATTAATTTCACAATTGCTCCTTTCTGTGGACACTGCTTAGGTGTGAATGCACTGTGGAAGTCACAGAGAAAAACTAGAAAATATAATGACACGATCACGAGTCGGTGGGCACGTGTCCGTCCACGTTCAGTGTCAACCCACTGTTACATTTGATCTCAAAGGTCATGTGAGAGAGAAAAGAGAAATAAGTAGAAGTGAGACATCAGATGCTTCGATCTCGAGTTGTGGTGTGCAAAATAATTTTCAAACATTGCCTTACACCTTTAACCTTTTGAATCCAAAATGGAATCAGTTAAACATTGCAATATGGTTGAAACGTGTGTCAAGTTTGGTTGAAATCCCGACATGGGTTCGAAAGTTGTCGTGGTAACAAAAAAAACCGATAGCGGTCGTATGCACGGATGGACAACCTGAAAACGTGCCTCTGGCCTTCGCTGTGGAGACGTCAAAATGAAACAGTACTTCGTCGTCGGTGAAGCGAGGTGAACTTTCACCATCACACGCGTCACCGACACAAATCGAAAATACACAAATCAGTGTGAAATCATTATTTACTGTGGATGAAGGCACCTTAGTGTCCAACTGACATTGGCAGTGCCACTCAGTTTCAGCATTTTCTAATGAGTCTTTCTTTTGATACAAACAAGATGCACAGCACCAATTACACTCCATCTTAAGGGACCTCGAGTCACACATGCACTTGTCTACATAAGTTTTGAATGATTTCATTTTGCCATTATATACAAAATATTAATCTATATCATAATAATAATAATCATAATAATAATAATTAACAGTATATTGTACTTGCAATGGCAGAAAATTGGAGTTTTCTCAAAGCATCTGATGTTAGTACAAATAACTTGCTTTAAATATGAATAATAAAAATACATACTGTATGTCAACTTATTCATCACAATATAGACTGTAGTACTGGATTAATAATATTAAAAAATAATCCAACAGTAACAATAAAGAATAATTAACTGCAGTCATTTTCAGCATCAAACGACGAATAAAAATTTAATGTTTCAGATCATGTGGTGACTTGGGCTGGCAGGATAGCCGAGAGGTACCCACACTCACCTCAAAGCTGTCTCGCCTGCTTAGAATCCAGGCCTAGCTATAAACTGTCATTCTGGTGATTCATCAATGTGCGTGCCCTTCCTTGGATGGACGTTAAACAGGCGTCCCATCTGCCGACATTAGTCGGTGGACGTTAAAGATCCCACGGTGTCGTTGGCGAAGAGTAGCCGAGCTCTAGCTGGCACCCTGAACAAATTCCAAATTCCTGCCCTAACTACTTTAGTCGAGCATCAGGCCTGGCCAGCCAGTTTGTGAAAGACTTGGGCCAAAAGCTTTCTCCTGGCTGATGCCACAACAACGTGGAATAACTGTGGCTGTTACAGAAGAATAAGTGATCTTGCAGTGACCACATGGGTCAGATGATCCAATGGCATGGAGAAGATCTCAATCAACCTGGATGGTCAACACTTTACTCGACTTGAGTAGGCTTTCATAATTTGTCCAGAATAATGGCATCTCAATAATCAAGATTGCAGAAGCTTAAAAATGAGCGCAAAATCGACAACCTTCAGAATGACAATTTTTTTTTAATAATGCTACTTTTGTACTAATCTAAAAATTGGCCCTTTGCTGCAAAGTGGCAAAATGATCACGTTGGCTCAGCAGCTAGTTTTGTGCATAGCTGTACAAGTTATAATAGTGCTAATTAAATATTACTAGCAAAGTCCTATATTTACTATTTAAAATAATTTTTCAAGAATAGAGCATCAGACGTAAAAAATATATTACAGCATTTGAAGTTTGGAGTCGAACAAGAAAGATGGAGACAAAAAAACATGGAGTAAGCTGTGCCTTTGTCCCAGTGATGCTGTCATGCCGTACATCTTGTTGCAATGACAACGGCCATGATGCACAGTGGGAGCAGTGAAAGGTAGTTTGAGCCTGGAATACAGAACGGATCGGTGGGAAGGCAAAGTAAATAAAATTGAGAAATCCATTACAGGTTTAGTGCTGGTGGGATTTTGTTTGTTTACTTTAGCCAATGCAATGGTACTAAATAGAGGCCCCTGTGTGTGGCTGTAAACTGTGTATATGCACGTCAGGTTTTAAAACCATCCAATAATCAATTACACATCACCCAGAAGTTTCAGTTAACTGGATACATTGAGCATTTCCATTATAAGATGTGCAGGAGGCCGATTCATTACCATTGCCTTAATATGAGAAACATTTTGGTTGTCACACTGAAGTTATCAAAGGAAAAGGAATAGATTTCTTTCATGTCTTATATGCTGTTCCAAAAAAAAATAAAAAAAATAAACACTGGTTAAATATCTATTACTGAAACATGTGACCCCTTCCCCATCCCCCACACTTCCATTCTAAAGGGTTCCTGCTGCCTAGAATATTAAACATGGTACCGTTGGAAAGCTGATAATCGACAAACCGGGTTGGAAAGCTGATAATCGACAAACCGGGTTGGAAAGCTGATAATTCGACTTACCGGTAGGAAAGCTGATAATCGACTTACTGGTTGAAAGCTGATATAATCGACTTACTGGTTGGAGAGCTGAAAATCGACTTACCCAGTTGGAAAGCTGATAATCGACTTACTGGTTGGAGAGCTGAAAATTGACTTAACAGGTTGGAAAGCTGATGATCGAATTACCTGGTTGGAAAGCTGATAATGGATTTACCTTGTTGGAAAGCTGATAATCGACTTACGAGTTGGAAAGCTGATATAATCGACTTACTGGTTGGAGAGCTGAAAATCGACTTACCCAGTTGGAAAGCTGATAATCGACTTACTGGTTGGAGAGCTGAAAATTGACTTAACAGGTTGGAAAGCTGATGATCGAATTACCTGGTTGGAAAGCTGATAATGGATTTACCTTGTTGGAAAGCTGATAATCGACTTACCTGGTTGGAAAGCTGATAATGAATGGACTTACCTTGTTGGAAAGCTGATAATCGACTTACTGGTTGGAAAGCTGATATCGACTTACTGGTTGAAAAGTTGATTATCGACTTACCTGTTTGGAAAGTTGATAATCGACTTACCCAGTTGGAAAGTTAAAAATCGATTTACTTGGTTGGAAAGCTAATTATTGATT
Source organism: Eptatretus atami (assembly GCA_035128595.1). NCBI lineage: Eukaryota > Metazoa > Chordata > Myxini > Myxiniformes > Myxinidae > Eptatretus > Eptatretus atami. The sequence continues at coordinate 180,225,761 of CM068955.1, read as the reverse complement.
TACTAGTGATACACTACATGGCCAAAAGTATGCGGACACCCCTCCTAATGAGTGGATTCGGCTATTTTAGCCACACTCAATGCTGACAGGTGTATAAAATCAAGCACACAGCCATGCAATCTCC
>CM068955.1:180206041-180224554 GCA_035128595.1 Eptatretus atami | reverse complement strand
GAGCAGGTGTCCACATACTTTTGGCTATGTAGTGTAGGAAGCAAACAGTGGCTGTGAGTGGGAGGATGTCTGGCTGGGAGGATGTGAGGCACTGGTGGGATCAGTACTTGGACCATTATTATTAATAATTTACATTAACTATTTGGACAGTGGGGAAAACAGTCAGCTTTCTAAATTTGTCGATGACACAGAGCATGGAGGTAAGGTAAATAACAGAGAGGGGGTTAATTCCTATTCCTTCTGCACTGTTTTCCTCTACCCACTAAGTAAATAAACTGTGACATTGGATTAATGTCATGTTGATGTGGCACATGCATGATGGGCCAAGTGTCTTCCTGTGTTAAAGTTCCTTGCATTACTATCGTGTCCTTTGACATCAAAACTCACAGAAGACTCTAAAGGTGGAAATGAGACCGTCTTCTAAATGACCCTTTATACTTCCATCAGAGCTTGGTCACCGCAAAATTACAATACTGATGTAGTTACAGTGCTCATGTCTGGTACATATCAAGTTAATCCCATTCTATTAGTTTTGTTTCAGGAATAAAAATTATGGCATCGAGCATCAAGAAAGTGGTCATTGCAGAAAGTTTCTTTGTAGAACACATCCAGAGTCCAGACTCTTGTTGGTGGGTTTTAAAAGGAAAAAGATCCACCAAGCTTCGAGGAATAAGTTTTACAACTGCTGAGTAGGTTAACACTCTACAGTCTACATCCACCATGTTCAGGACTCTTCAGAAAGAAGGCTTCCATACTGCGATTTTTTTCAAAGAAGAAACTGCAAACCAACCTCATGAGCATTAACAACATAGCAAACAGACTGTTATTTGCTGGCAGCGAGTAATAAGCCATACAGACCACCCTGGACATGCAAAACATACACGATAGCTGACTGCAAAACCCAAATCGAAGAGATGCAGACCCAGTTCACTCACACCAGTGCCCCCTCCTTATGAAAATAAACTGTGTGCAATAAAAACATTCATCGACTTTGACTTTGATCAAAACCACAGGCAATGGAGCAATGGATGATGCAAGTAATACTGTATATAATGTTAAAACCTTATTGAACAATAACAAGTGATTAATTAATAAACATGGCTGACATGAGACTTGAGATGAAGGCATTTACCGGCACTGTGAAGATCTCTCAACTTGGTTTGAATCGATCGAGGTCCTCCTCCTGTATGTGAAGAAAATGAGAAGGTAAAAGTAAATTTATTTTGACCACAGAAATTGTTTACTGCATGCTTGTGAAAACGCATCGATACTGGATGTGGATGTCTGCAGAGGTGGATACTTTGAGACGTGTGTGTGTGTGTGTGTGTGTGTGTGTGTGTGTGTGTGTGTTGGCAGGATAACTAGAGGTACCTACTCTCACCTCTAAGCTGTCCAGCCTGGGTTTGAATCCCGACCCAGCTATAAACTGTCATCCTGGTGTTTCACAGGCAGGGTGGTTCATCAATGTGTGTACCATCCCTCAGATGGACGGTAAACATGGTGTCCCGTTTGCCGGCATTATTTGCTGGACATTAGAGATCCCATGGTATCCTTCGCCAAGAGTAGGTGAGCTATCGCCGACATTAACAACAAATTACATAAATTCTTGTTCTAACTATTGCTGGGAAGGTATTGGCAAACCACCCAGTGTAACCTTGCAAAAAACACCCGGATTTGGCAGCTCTGATGCTCTGTAAAAGTAAAATGGGGATTAAGGGTCGTAACGGGTCGAAATGGTCTCAGAGATCTTCTGGGTCCTTGGGTTATTTTGGGTCTTTGGGGTGTTCAAGGTCTTTTGGGTCCTTGGGGTGTTTAGGGTCTTCTGGGTCATCTAGTTCTTCGGTGTCTTTTGGGTCCTCTGGGTCTTGTGTGTCTCAAAGGGTCTTCAAAGGCCGAAAGGTTCTCAGCAGTCCAAAAGGGTTGGAAGCTACATTCCAATAGTATGTAATTAATAGACATAAGTGTGTGCAGTCAGGGTGCAACCAACGTTCAAACAGTACGTAATCAATAGACATATATTCAAAGTTACACAACTTCACTGTGAAAGGTACATTCCATTAGTATGTAATTAATAAATGTGCAGTATGTGGAGTCTGCAACCGACGAAACGGTACGTAATTAATAGACATATTGTCACATGGCTTCACTGTGAAAGTATTCTCCAATAGTACGTAATTTATAGACATACTTGAAGTCTACAACCATTTTTTCAAGTTCAAACAGCATGTAATAGTCATATAGACGGACGGCTTCACAGACCTTACTTTTCGCTTTTACAGACGTAGATCCAGGAAAGTAATCCTGGTGTCTGCTTACGATCATAGGGTCTTGAGTTCAGCCCCTGTCCTGCTGTTAAACAACACCAGGTGGGTTGACTCAGCCTGTCATTCTTGGGGTTGGCAAAATGAGTACCAGTTTACTGGAAACAGGGGGCACCGCATCAGTGGCACAGCTGTGCTCCCAGCATTGATGCCACGAGCAGCCACAGGAGAGGAGGAGGAGATTGGGACCATACTCTATGCAGAGAGTTGGTGCTGCCGAAGCAGTCTCCTTGGCTATTGGGCACAATCCTGGACGGGTCGCCACTCCGACACAGGATACCAGCATGCTGGCACTCATTTTGCCGACCTCGTAAGGATGACAGGCAGAATCAACCCCACCTGGTATTAATTCAACAGCTGAGCGGGATTTGAACTCAGGACCCTAGGATCCCAAGCCCACCACCCGAACCATTAAGCCAACACCAGGCATAACAGCCACAGGCGGGCATACAAATACTACAACTACGACTACTTCTACTACATTTTATGTTGTTAATAACCCTTTCATTCATGAAAATAAATATCACAAAACCGATGCACAAACATGTTAATTGAAGGTACAGTTTGGACAAATTTTAATAACGTTCAAGTCGCTCATCCGATTTTCACCATTATCCCCTAAATTTGCACATTTGCGGTTCACTTTCAAAAATGTAACACCCGCGAACGGCAAGGCCTCTCTGTACGCTGTTTCGCACAACACTGTGCGGGGTATTGTGTTCTGTGAACTCTCTAATTTATTTATTTATTTAAAAATGATTCTTCACCATTGAGAGATGGGATCAAATTCGATATATAGCACGATATCTCAAAAAGTTATGAACGGATTATGACAAAACTTGATCGATGAGTTGGGTTGGTGATGCGATCGAGCCGATTCGATTTTGGTTCAGGTCCGGATTCATACCCGACACATCAGTGGGATACAAAATGTAAACCGTTCAGCCTGGTGGAGCTACGTGCTCTACCGAGTGCTGTTCTAGTTAATGCACGAAATGCTCGATTTGGGAATGCAGTGGCAGCAGAACCAGGAGATGGGATTAAATTTGAGTTAGTTCGGCACCTCGGAGCATTGGGGGGGAAAAAGGGGGTTCGTTGATATTGGCAGTGATTATATACACTCATGGTTATGGTGATGGTGATGGTTGTGAGAGGGTCATGTCAAAAAGTAAAGCTGCTGTTGATGGTTTTTTTTTTAACCCCTCACCCCGCAACCCCCTTCATCCACCCCCCCCCCAACCTTTCCCCAAAAAATAAAAACACCCCGGTGATGACCCTAGACCTACCTCACTCTAAAGGGCAGGCGTGATAGGCCAAATAGCCTGCTCCCGTGTCCAAGTTCCTTGTATACCTGTGCTTTATCCACACCCCATTAACTTAATCAATTCGTTTATTCATCATCTATGGTACTAACTCAATGTTTACCATTAAGAAAACCTTTCTTGTGCAATTGTATCTCGTTGCATACCTGCGTATGCCATGTATGCGTACATACTTTGTGAATGTATGTGTGAGGTCAGACATTACTCAGAGAGATGCATTCCCTTAGTCTTGTTGTTGCTTATTTACTTTTTGCGGTATAATTTGTGCATTGACAATGAATGAGGAATACTGTATTCAAGACCAAGGCTATAACCAATGGGCATCAAAGCGAAATGTGGGCCAGAATTTCGCGATCGGACCGAGTTGAAGCCAAAAATTACGATTAATGAAGGCAACCAGCTCTGTCTGGAATGGCTCGAACCTGCTAATGGAGAGAAGGCATGCACATGGGAACCAATAATGTAACTGGATTTTTAGCACAGGCTTGACGGGTCAAATGGCTACCTCCTCCATCAAAGTTCCTTGTGTATCCGAACTACATAAGTACAAGATCAGAAAGTCCAGGAATATTAGCACATTTGGATCAGTGTTCTGCCACGTTCAGTTGAATAAGAGTTTGATTTGGCAATTGGCAGGGTGTTCATAACGCTTTTGCCACACCAGTGTGTGCCATGATTCCGCCCATTGTCTGGAATTAGCGCCGGTGTTTCCTGTCGCTTTAGCCATCAATTTTAGTCCGACAGGGTGGTGCAGGGGGTGCACAACTACATTTGAGCTGTCCAGTCTGGTTTTTGTCAGCCAAATGATGAATTGACAGATTGATGCTTTGTGGGCACGGCGTAACATCACACGATGAGCCATCCGTCAGGTCAGGTATGGGAGCACGCGCCGGCACAGCGCATCGCTGTGTCCACTTTCTGCCGGTATTCCAGAGGCCTCCGTCTGGCCATGCCCCAGGAAGATGGCTGGCCCATCCCTATCTCCGGAGATGCTGATCAACCTGCTGCAACCACGAGGCACATGGTCGGCCCATTGGCCTCCTCCACCCACAAGGCTCCCTCGCTGAGAGACACTGGTGAGCAGGATCAGCATCAGGAAAATGAGCCACATGTCCATACAGCTGCAGTTAATGCTCACAGACTATACAGGTAGCAAATCTCATCTGAGTCTCTCTCAACAAGTGCTCATTGGACACAAAGTCTGACCAGTGATAACCAAGGATTCTCTGAAGAGACCTGGTACCGAAGGAGTTAAGGCTCCATCTCAGATCCTTGGTCAGAGTTCAAATCTCACATCCGTACAGCAAGACTGGAAGCACCAAGGACTTTAGGACTCAGACTTTCGTCCTCCCACAGAGGAAACGACAGCGCCACACCCCATGATCCAGTGAATCCTTAACTCCCCAGGCCCGACGCAAATGTCTATCAACATCTGGCTCACAACATGCAGAGATATAAATATCACTGCCAAGGGAAGTGAATCTCTCCGTGATCTCAACATTCTTGCCACAAACAGGTACAGACAACATAGCAGCATCGATGATGTCAATGAAAGCCTGGATCTTAGTTATGACCCAGGAAACCCATAATCCCAAGGGGCTCAAAACCCCTCATTCAGCACCTCGAGGGCCCCTTAAAGACATTCAGCATCTCCGCAAAGATGACTGCATCATCTGCAAAACCTTCCTAGGTTGGGTTGTAGTGGTGCATGTCGTGGTGGTGCTGAGGTGCCATTCACCAGACGGTGTCTCCTCGGGTTAACCTGAGGTGGTCCCCTTGGGTGGGTGCCTAAAATATCCTCACTCCAAGAGGATGATCACCTGTCTCTGCTATCATCTGAGCTCCCGTGGTTTGGACATCAGTATTGCAGCTCTCAGAGGTTTGGAGACCGGATAGTGGTGAGATCATGGCGGGTGGTTGCACCTACTACTGGTCTGGTCACTCTGATGGTTACCATGCCCAAGGGGTTGCTGGAGCTGTGTCTAACAAGCTGACACCCATGATAATTGAGTAACACCGGTCAACGAGCATATTATGACACTAAGGATTCGTCACTCTTTGGGTGGCATTTCCCTGGACTCTGTATATGCTCTGACTGAGGCGAGTGATCTTGCTGTGAAGGAGATATTCTATTCCGTGCTCGAGTCTGTGGTTGATCGGTGCCCTAGGCGAGATACTCTTCCAGTCTTGGGAGATTTCAATGCATTGACTGGCAATGAATGGGAATGGGTTATGAGACACGTGTTGGTCTTCATGGGTCCCCAGTCTGGAACTGTGAACTTGAATAGCACTAAGTTCCTTGACTTTGCAAGAAGTTGTAGACTTTGGGTGGCTTGTTCATGGTTTCAGCACGCACAGCTTCATCGCTGGACATGGTATTCCAATGCTGGTGTTGTGGAAAAGGAGATTGGCCATGTGCTCGTTGATGGTTGCTGGCGGATGATCCAGAACTGCAGGGTCTACCAGAGTGCCCAGTTCCTAAATACCGACCACAGGCTTATTGTAACAACTCTGAAGTGGCAGCTGAATTCCAGGAGAATGGTACCATCACAGCCGAGGCTGGATGTTCGCAAGGTTAAGGATGAGGGGGTAGCTAAGGAGTTTGTGAACTGGCCAAGTGTGAATTTTTGGGGTCTGAGTGTTTTGGAGGATCCTGAAGAGTTGTGGTGCGTCTTCAAGCCAACCACCCTTGATGTTGTCGGTGGTTGTCTTGGAACCCACCGTCAGGTGAAGAAGAAATTTGTCTCCCAAGGGACACTGGATACCATTGACCAGAGTTGTGTGCCAGGCTTGATGGCAGAGCTGAGCTGTTCAGGGAGCTGAGGCATAAAATTGAATGTTCGCTAAGGGCAGACAAGGAGGCCTCTGTGCAAGTATCCTGGGAAGGGGTAGAGCATCACCTGTGATCTCATGATTCTCGTCCTGCTTAGAGGAATTTGTGCATTGCATTCCTAAAAGCCCATCTATCGGTGTACTGCTGTTAGAGTGGAGGGTGGAGGACTCTTGAGAGAGGAGTCTGAAGTGAAGGCCCACTGGGTGGGTTACTTTGAGTGACTGTATCAGCCTCACCCAACAGCTTTTGAGTTGGATGACAGATGTGTTACGATCCTTATTGCTGACCCTCCAATCAACTGTGATCCACCTTCGTTTGTGGAAACACAGGCCTGTTGAAAGGGGGTAAAGCTCCTGGGATCTGTGGCATCCATTCCGAACTTCTCAAGACTGGTGGAAATGCTGTACTCGTGTCATTGCGTGCAGTTCTGTGCTCTGTTTGGAGCACAGGCATCATCCCAATTGACTGGAAGAGAAGCCCTGTTGTCCCTCTCTTGAAAGGGAAGGGTGATCGCCAGGACTACAACAACTACCGAGGATGACGCTGCTCTCAGTGCCAGGCAAGGTCTTTGCCCGGATAATTCTTAACAGGGTTCACCACCATCTGCTTGAGAACCAGCATCCAGAATCGGGATGCCAATTCAGTGAATCTACCCTCTCATCCTTGAGCATGCGAACATCCAAAACATTTGATTCAGTGAAAAGGGATTCCCTCTGGAGGATTCTTGGTCTGTGAGATGCCACCAAAACGGATCAATCTGATTTCTGAACTATACTCTGGAACTAAGAGTGCTGTGAGGTGTGGTGGTTTCATCTCTGACTTATTTCCAGTTGTTACTGGAGTTCTTTAGTAGTGTGTACTAGCCCCCACACTTTTTAGCACTTGTATGAATTGGATTCATCCCTCAGATGGACATTAATCTTCGTGTTGTGTCTCCTCTGTGTGCAGCACAAGACTGTGTGTATCATCCTCGGCTGGGGGCGTGGCTGTGCCGCTGATGCGGCGCCCCTTTTACCAGTACGCTGGAACTCATTTTCCTGACCTCAGAATGATGGCAGGCTGAGTAAATCCTACCTGGTGTTAATTCAATGGCCCAACAGGGGCTTGAACTCAGGACCATAGGATCCTAAGCCAGCCACCCAAACTGCCAAGCCCACATCAGGCCTAGTGTCCTGTCTGCTCATATTAGTTGATTTAAAGATCCTACGTTGTCTTTTACAAAGAGTATGAGAGTCATCCCCAGTACGCTAAACAAATTCCACGTCCCTGCCCATATGTAGTTCCAAGCGAACGTCGGGGCTGGCCAGCTCGTTTATGAGAGACTTGGACCAAACCTGTTCTTTGGCTGACCCTACAAGAAAGTGGGAATAATTGTGGCCATTAAATAAGTAACAGTAGTAGCAGCAGTGGTAGTAGTAGTTTTAGTCCTTGTAGTGGAGTTCAGCCGTGAAAATGTTAAATTTCAACTACGGTATTCTGTTTTGTTTGTTTTGGCTGTTGGTATAACCATCTCAATTGGCACTATCCAGCTTGTATCCTGATCTTGGTCTCCATCTCATTTGAGGAAAGAAAATATCTTTTTAATTAGTCGTGCCGGAGGAGACGATGGTGGGTTGGGATAGGAAAGAAAGGGAAAATACCGAATAGATAATAAATAATTATGTACAATGAGGTAAAATAAATCTAAAGCAACCAGGTGCCACACTCCGGACTCAATCACACAGTGAAGGGGAGAAACTGGGGGACTCAGCTTTGGGGCAGCAGGGACGAGCAGGTGATGAGGAGGGATGAGAGCAGGATGATGAGGTGAGCAGACGACGGGGAGACGAACAGGCAAAGGATGAAAACAGGCACAGGCTGGCAGAAGCAGGCAGGCAGGATGACCTCTTCAGAGAAAGCTCAGAGACTCTATTCTTCTCAGCAGTCTTTTCTCCCATTGTCAGTGCAACTCTCTTTCTCTCGTCTTCGCCTCAGACTTCCAACTGCCGATTTTGCTCCTTCCTCCTCTCTCGGGGCAATGCTCCGCCCCTTTGGGAGGCGTCTAAAACTCTGCCCCCCCCTCCACTCTTGGGAAACGCTCCACCCTCCCAGGTGATCCATCGCTTGCCCCTCGGGAGGAGTTCATAGCTCCACCCCTGCCTCTTTTGTGCCAAGTCTCCCAGCGACCCCTGGTAGCAGTTGACATAGAGGTTGTACACACAATTTCTTACCATAATCCCTCACTAATTATTACCACGCACCACCCTCTGTGTGTGTCACACATGCAAACAAGACAATTCTTAAGCTGACATTCCCACTTACACATCGAGTGGCCATCCACTCGCACACGGACCATGCTACACTATACATTCCTATCTGCTCTATTGTGATATCTAACCCCCATCACAAACGTAACGATATGATTGACTAGCCATGGGGAATCTAGTCTGAATTTTTTTTTTCATATTCACCTTCATTAACACAATTTAACCTAAATGTGCAGACAAGTGGTTGGTAAATATCCTGAGAGTTAATCGATAATGAATAAAGCTACGGCCAATGGCAATGTGTGTGACATCAAAGAGTGAATGGATGATACGGTTCTATGGATCATAAGAGTAACGTGTTAAGTTAACGCGAGTACTTTTGTTCAGAATGTGTGCAAAGTCAGACTGCGCTCTACCGAGTGCTATTGTAGTTTATTGTAGTTTTTGAACTTGTAAAGTTACAATTTTTGTTAACCGTGCATTTATTGCTTGCCACTCTGCCACTCAGGCTGTGCCCTGAAACATGGCTTGTGCTGGTTTGCACTTGCTCTACAGCTAGGCCACGGGTTGCCTTTTTGTCTTTTCATTAATTCCTTGGTGTTTCTGTATTTGGGAAACTAAGCTTCATTAAGTATGCTGAGGATAATTTTTAAATATCCATAATAGCAATATCAATGTTTATTTCATTTTTTTTATTTTAAAAAATCTGCTTATGCCCTTAGGTTGAATATTTCATTGTTATGGTGAACTGTATCTATTCAGTTTACTAATAGTCCACTGTACTATAGAGAGTTTGGTTGGGGGGGGGGGGAAAGGGAGGTTGGTGGAGTGAGGGATGGGTAGGAAAAGGAAAAATAAAACTATGAAGGAGATGAGGAGGAGGAGTCAGATTTTCAGGAGAAACCAGCCTTAGTGGTTATACCACTACATCTGGGCTCTGAGAGTCTGGAAGGTTCGAACCTGACCATGGCCAAGTCATACCAAAGACTTTTTTTTTTTTTTTTAAAGGTACTTGCTGCTCCCTTGCTTGATGCTCAGCATTTAAAAAGGATAGATCACAGACAAACAACCATAGGTTGGATGGGAACCATTCTGCAGGCTTTGATAGGCCTAATGGCACCCTCCTGCATTGAAACTCCTCGTCAGGGAAGTCGTGTTCATTAATTTTATCACCATTTTGCATTTACAACATATTGTCGTGTCCAGAGAGTTAGCCCTTACCTGGACGAATAGTCAAATAGTTCTCCCTTGGAGAGGAACACGTGATCCTTGGAGATTATGGCACGCGTGGGAAGGAAGGGCGGCAAAGGCACGTAGCAGACGGAAGTACAGCACAGGGGTTTATACTCGAACCCACGACAAATAGACAACACATGCAGATTAAATAAATAAGGGGTTTAAAAACAGAAATCAAATGTTTATAATGGAGATAAATCAAAATGGGACAATGAAACGTGAGGTAACCTAAATCTAATTTTGAGGAGTATCCACACAGGCTTTAATACAGACAAGGGGACAATAAATAAAAGAGTAATCCTCCCTTTCTCGTGGCACTTCGCTGTGTGCCCAGACATGAGTTTCTGGAGCTTGAAGTTCGCCAAACCACGTAGGTCACTGCATGGGAAAAAGCGCCCAAAAAATGGCAGCCACTCTCTCGGCGGGAAGCATACGGGAGGTAGTTCGGGCAGTGATATTCAACACCAGGGCTCAGAATGGTCCCTTCATTAAGGGCCCAGAAGTTGTCGTGAAAGTTCCTCCTCACAATTCAGATTGCCGATGCCGCTGTTCTCTGCAAAATGGCGCCACCGCCTTCCCCAATGACACAACATGAGGCTTTGAGGCGCGATCTCACACAACCCAGCCGAACAGTCAATGGCTAACGTCTTGCTCCATCACACAAGCAAATTCGCCTCGGCACCAATACAAGAATCATGCCGCCTTTTTCACCGTGTCGAGAGAAAGCGAGCCATAATGCCCTTCCCTTCCAACCGCTGTCTCCTCGCTTGCTTCTGTCCCACACCATCCTTGTGTTCCGACTCCGATCCTAACTCCTTCATCCTCCCTGACATCACACCCATTAATCATCCACTCCAGGGACATGGTTTGCTAGTTGTCATTCCTGGAGGTGGGGTTTCCGCCTGCTTGGAAATGTCCGGCTCGGATGTTGTTTTGAGGACGTGATTCCTTTTTAATCGCCGGTATTGGAAATGCAAAGACATAGTAAATGGTCACAGGGGGCAATCACATACTGGGAGAAATTAGCCTTAATCCCTACCTAATTGACACAGAACCATCCCCCGTGTGGTGACACGAAACACTTAAGCTCAGTTTCCTGACTTAATTTACATTAAGATGTCTCCTACACGTCCACAGACCAAGCTACTCCACACAATCCTATCTTTCCAATGAAACTCCTCCATCTACCCCACAAACATCACATGTACAAATGTCTACGGAGGAGGAGGAGTTTGGGACCGTTCTCTGTTCAGAGTGTTGGTGCTGCCGAAGCAGTCTCCTTGGTTATTGAGCACAATCCTGGACCTTTCACTCCGATACAGTATACCAGTATGCTGGCACTTATTTTGCCGACCTCGGAAGGATGACAGGCAGAGTCAACCCCACCTGGTATCAATTCAACAGTTGACCGGGATTTGAACTCAGGACCCTTGGATCCAAAGCCCACCGCCCTAACCATTAAGCCAACACCAGGCATAAATGTCTACGGGTGGACAAATATTGGTTTGTTTTAGCTGACTCGGAGTTGCTGTCAGGCTACGGCTCTGGAATGTTGATAAAGGAATTAAATATGCAGAAGAACTCAATCATATTGATTCCTGATTTTTTTTTCTTCTTTCTTTCCTTCTTTCTTTAGTGCAAAGCCCATAAAAAGGAGGCACATATATAACACAGACAAAAACATGAGAACAGAACTGATCAAGTTAATAAACAGTACAGGACATGCAGTCTGAATTTGTTCCCTTTGGATGCTCAATGCTCATAGCATTAGGCCATCCAGACCATTCAAACTTTATTGTTGTAGTGCAGAAATAATACAAGGATAACTCGACACATGAATAAGGCAACAGGCCCATCTTGGCTGTGCCAGATGAACACACCGCCCCTCCCCACCCCGATATCAACCAGATCATCAAATCCACGTACCACCCGCACCACAGATGTAATCCAACAGGCCATCCACTCAATGTGGAATGTGAGGGTGAAGGGGTAATGGGTACATCAAACGCATGACATCGACAAACAGAACATTTGGGGATTTTTTTTTCCTTCTTCAGAGGGTAAGAAGATGACATATGAGCCTGACAACATCAACAACAACGAGAATCAATATCTCAAGATTCCAAGACAGCACAACATGCACACAATGCCCATGCACAGAACAGCAATTGAAGTCTACTTTACCTTCAATGTCTGCCGATGTCACTATAACCCTCTATTTCCTTTGTTTCTCCGTACATAACCAATTCCATTTCAAGCCTATGCTTCCTCGTCCCATTGTTCAACCTGGTGAAAAGCTTTTCTGCATCTATCTTATCGATGTCCAATTATCTTAAACAATCCAATGAGACTTTTTCGTAATCGTCTTCTTGCAAAAGTAAAAGTCCAATCTCCCTCAATCATTTATCCCACCTTAGTCTACCTACCTAGACTTAGAACCAATTTGGTAGCTCCAAGCTGAACCCCTTCAATGACAGCGATATATCATTCCTCAAATACTGAAACCAAAACTGAACACGATAATCGAGACTCGGCCTTACTAAATTCCAGAACAGGGTTAACATCACCACCTTCGATCCATAAACTGTTCCCCTGTGAATACAATTTAAAATCCAATTAGCTTTTTCCCATTACTGCTTGGCACTGCGGTGACTTATTAAGCCCTGCATCTACAAGCACCCCTCAATCTTTCCTAATGCGCTACAATACAACCCTCTGCATGATGTACTCCCTATTTCTATAATTCCTGCCCAAGGCATACACCTTGCATTTCCTAACATTGAATAAAGGACTTTCAAAATGACAAATGAATACTAAAGGAGGCCTTTAGTGCACACGCTGTGTGTGTTTACACTGACTCGGTTCTGCTCACCGAGAACTTTTAACCCACCATTGCGAGCACAAAATCTGTCTTTCAAGTAGTCTTTTAAAGGCGCTGTCACACCTTGACGATTTAGCCAGCAATGGCAACGTATAAAAAAGTATTAACGTGTGGCGTACGCTGAAATTTTGATGTTTTTTTTTTTAAGTTTTGGTCGTATTCATAACGTGTTGGTCGTATGCATAAATATTATTAACGGGCACAGAACGTTTCATTGTCTTATAGATAACTTATCCAACGAATGCTTAGCCTGTTGGCGGCGTTCACAACCTATGCCCAACGATAGTTTAACTTAGGCATAGCGCGCTGCACGTATCGCCGACGATCTCGTGGCGTAGCCTGTTAAAAACCTGCCGCACGCCGATTTAAATCATAACCGCCTGAAAATTGAAATTGTCAACCACGCAGTCACACCTTGACGATTTAGCCAGCGTATGCCGACCTATAAAAATTTGCCGACACAGCTGGCACACGTCGAATACGTTATGGGTAAGTTGTGTATACGTTAAGAGCACGCTGAAAAACGATGAAGTATGCAGTCATATTTCGTGGTACGTCTCGTACGTCGTGAAATTTCAAGCATGCTGAATGGCTCACACGTATGGCTCACACGTTCCGCTACGCTGGGAATAAGTTGTAGGCACGATATGCGATCGTTGACACACGTCGACACAAGTTCCTTGTAAGTTACTCATAAGTCGAAACACGTCGAGGTAAGTTTAGCATACCCGAAACTTATTTTCTCCGTCAAGGCACATTTTCTTTTTCTTTCCTTGGCTCCGTGAAGGCACGTGACGAAATATCTGAAGTGTTGTTGTGTTGTTTATTATTATTATATTATTATTATTATATTTTAGTCTATCACGAATTTTAAAATATATTCGGAACATTTGCTTTTAAGTTTCGACGTCGACGTGACAATATCCTCAAACAGAAAATATTCACAGAGGAGGAACTAAGAATAAGACATGAGCAAACTGAAGAGGCAATCGGACGTGACGTAACGGCACGTGACGAAATATCGGAAGTTATTGTTGTTTTTGTTGTTTTTTAAACGCTGCCAATACGCCATTATACAGTAGGTGTAAATTAGAACACGTTCAGTAAGTTCTGTGGTCGTCCGGAAGACGTCAATCAAATACGTCTACATACGTCAATATGCGTTGGAGGTATGTTACACATAGGTTCAAAGCACGTTACTCATAGGTTAGGGCCTGTCACACCTTGACGTTTTAACCAGCAATGGCAACGTATAAAATGGATGTAAAACGTTGGCGTACGCTGAAATTTTGGTTTTTTTTTTAAGTTTTGGGCGTATTCATAACGTGTTGGTCGTATGCATAACATATTAGTAACGGGCACAGAACGTTTCGTTGTGTTATTGATAACTTTACCAATGAATGCTTAGCCTGTTGTCGGCGTTCACAACCTATTCCCAACGATAGTTTAACTTACGCATAGCGCGCTAAACGTATCGCCGGCGAACTCGTGGCGTAGCCTGTTAAGAACCTGCCGGACGCCGATTTAAATCATAACGCCTGAGAATTTGAAGTGTAACATCGCAGTCACACCTTGACGATTTGCCAGCGTATGCCGGCCTATGAAAAATGTGTCTAAAAGCTAGGCGCACGTCAAATACGGGATGGGTAAGTTGTGAATACGTTAAGAGTAGGCTGGAAACAATGAAGTACGCTGTCATATTACGTGGTACGTGTCATACGTCGTGAAATTTCAAGCATGCTGAAAATTTACGAAGTACTCGGCGTATGGCTAACACGTTCCGCATGCGTTGTCATATGTTCCTGGCACGCTCCGCGTTGTTTACACAACGCGACACACGTTACTTGTAGGTTACTCATAAGTCGAAATACGTCAAGGTAATATTTAACATACCGCAACCTAATTTTCAACCAATGGGTAACGTCCTTTTAACCTATGAGTAGCTGCTCTGAACTTATGTTTAACGTGCTTGAAACCTATGAGTAACGTGCATTGAACCTATTTGTAACTTGCCTTGAACCAATGACTAGGTGCTATGAACCTATGAGTAACGTGCGTTTAACTATGTGTAGCATGCTTTGAACCTAAGTATAATGTGCTTCAACCTTGAGTAACATGCTATGAACCTATGTGTAACGTATCTCAAACGCACATTGTCGTATGTAGACGAATTAGATTGACGTCCTCCGGACGACCACAGCACTTACTGAACGTGTTTCTAACTTGCATCTACCGTGTAATGGCGTATTGGCAGCATTAAGGGAATTGGTATATACAAATGGGCTTCACAAGAGGAACCCATCATTGTTCCAGACTCCATGTTGAGTAGATGTCAATGCAGTAGTATCAGTAGTAGTAATACTATTAGCAGTAGTTGGTGTGCGTGACAGTAGTAATAGTAGTAGTAGTTGTAGTAGTAGCATTGGTAGTAGTAGTATGTCTATGTCAGTAGTAGTAGTAGTAGTAGTAGTAGTAGTAGTATGTCTATGTCAGTAGTAGTAGTAGTAGTATGTCTATGTCAGTAGTAGTAGTTAGTAGTATGTCTATGTCAGTAGTAGTAATAGTAGTAGTAGTAGTATGTCTATGTCAGTAGTAGTAGTAGTAGTAGTAGTAGTAGTATGTCTATGTCAGTAGTAGTATGTCTATGTCAGTAGTATTAGTAGTAGTAGTAGTAGTAGTATGTCTATGTCAGTAGTAGTGTGTAGGTCCATGTCAGTAGTAGTAGGTGAGCGTGATGGGGAGGGTGTGGGTGATGATGGATCCTCTTATCGTCCACGATAGGAGACTACTTTGCACCAATGTTCGATGTCTTTTCGGCTAATTTTTTTTCCTCATTCCCACGATGAATATTTCTTTGTTTTACTTTTTAAAGTATTAAAAAGACTTTGAAAAATGCATAATGTACTAGTAATGAACACAGAACGCTCGATAACTTATATATAAGTTATACCAACGATTGTTTATCGTGTTTAGGCATCCACAACCTATGCCCAACGATAGTCTAGCGTATGCATAGCGTAATAATTCCCAAGCACGTTATTCATAGGTTATAAATAAGTCACGGGTACCCTAAACATTACTTTGATGTGTTTCGACATATGAGGAACTTTCAAGTATCGCGTTGCGAAGTGTGACAACGTTCGTGTAGCGTGCTTACAAAACGTTACTCATAGGTTAGAAATAAGTTTCGGGTACGGCGAATGTTACCTCTACGTTTTTGACTTATGAGTAACATACAATTAACGTGTGTCACGATCGCATAACGTGCCTACAACTTATGGCCAGCGTAGCGAACGTGTGAGCCAACGCCAAGTACGTCGTAAAATTTCAAGCATGCAAAATTTTTTGGACAACCAAAAAGTACAACGTTTTAAACCAGCGTAATACGACCTATGGTAGTGTTTTTCAGCGTGCACCTAACGTACACAAAATGTACCCATAACGTATTCGACGTGTGCCAACGTTTTAGACAAATTTTTCATAAATCGGCTACGCTGGCTAACGTCAAGGTGTGACAGCCCCTTTTGAATAAGTTTTGGGTACGCTAAGCATTACCTCGACGTGTTTCGACTTATGAGTACTTACAAGTAATGTGCCTCGACGTGTGTCAACGATCGTGTAATGTGCCTACAACACGTTACTCATAGGTTATAAATAAGTTTCGGGTACGCTAATCATTACGTCGACGTGTTTCGACTATGAGTAACTTACAAGTAACGTGTGTCAACGATCGCATAACGTGCCTACAACTTATGGCCAGCGTAGCGGAACGTGTGAGTCATACGCTAGCATACGTCGTAAAATTTCAAGCATGCTAAAATTTGAGGACAACCGTAAGATACAACGATGAAAGCCAGCGCACTACGACGGTATGCAGTGTTTTTCAGCGTGGCTCTTAATGTATACAAAACTTACCCATAATGTATTCGACGTGTGCCAGCGTTTTAGACAAATTTTTCATAAGTCAGCATACGCTGGCTAAATCGTCAAGGTGTGACAGCGCCTTAAGAAGCAACCAAACCAGATATTGTGTCTCTCTCTGGGAAGTCCACCTGGATGTTGGAAATTGCGGCACCGTCTTATTGTAGACTCCATTAAATAAAGTTCACCTGAGATAATCCTACAAGGTTCAAAGTCCACTCACTGACAGGGATGATCGGGGAGGTTGGGTAGAACGTGCCCGTCCACAGACCTTGCACGAGCACACATCGTCGGGAGTTTTTGTAGTATAGGCTGCAAGATATCAACGTTTAGGTCGAATTCAGAAAATTCTCCAAATATTTCGTTGTGCAGAGGCACACCCTTTCTCTCAGGTACGTTTCCAAGTATTTTTGGCTTATTTTTGAAGCTTTATGAGCCATTTATGTTACAATCCTTGGCTGGCATGCATGAAAACGTTTGGCCACCGAGTGGCCAAAAATGGCCAAAAAAAAAAATGAACCTTGTTGCTGGGGTTTTCTGCACATTCTGCACATCCTAGGGCGGATTATGTCATTTCAAAAGTCGTGTATTGCATCTGTTAATTATTTTATTTACTCTGGGGGTGGAAGAGCTATGACAGAACAAAATGAGGACACAACACAACAAAGGGAACAGCAGAAGAAAGGGGAAAACACCAACAGCAAGGCGGAGGGAGAAATTAGATGGAGACGGACAAACAAGGGATACAGATAACGATGACAGGTAAGGAAGAACGCAAAAGGTGGACAATATGGATACGTAAGAAAAATTTTGAGAGGGGTGCAGGGTGGTTTAACGGGTGTAGAAAATATCATGATTTTGGATGGGGGATGACTTGGGATGGTGGTGAACAGCTCTCTTGATAGTCCGTGAAACATCGGTTCGAAAGCGTCAAGTCTGTGGCAACTATCGTGGCCATACATTTCGATGACAGTTTACATTTCATAATTTGATCAAGCCGCCATCATTAAACTTCCACAAGCATGAAAATGTGGCGAATATTTAATATTTTGCAAGGAAGGTTGACCTTTTTCACTCTCATGCAAGGAGCGCCCGGGTTGTGATGAAGCCTGACAGCAGAACTAGTTGTAGACCGACACACGGTTGCTGTACGCTACTGACCAATCAGAGCTAGACTTCGAATCACATGATAAAAACATGCGTGGTTTCCCAAGCAGCACGATGAATGAAATTTCATCAGTAGTGAATTATGTTTGAACATGCGTTACATCATTCATGTAGTTGACGTGCAATCGGAAAGTCTTAAGGTTTCATTGAGTAGCTGGGTCAGAGTGCGAGATTTCACTTCTAATGGAAAGATGTTGGAGAAACGGTCGAGCTGAAGTTTTCATTGCCAATCCATCCTAAAACTGGAAGGTGCAATCTCACTATCTATCTCTATCTCACACTGTCTGTCTCTCTCTCTGTGTCTCTCTCTGTTCTCTCTTGTTGTCTCTCTCTGTGTGTGTCTCTCTCTCTTCTCTACATGGGGTCGATCGCTACGTAAAAGTGGAGAGGACATTATAAGTGTAAATCGCAAAACCAATAGTGATGACTGGGCAGGTTTTGCCCCTGTAAGTTGTTGATTCTCGACGTTCTTTTCTGTGATACTTTCTGAGCATTTAAATCCGACCACCTGTCATGTTTCTTTAGCACAATTTAACTATTAAAAGGGCGCTTTTATTTCGGCTTTATGTTAGTGCCAAAGTTTATT
>CM068955.1:180175920-180190388 GCA_035128595.1 Eptatretus atami | reverse complement strand
GATGATGATGATTTCAACGTGTCCGACGAGTTATTCGCCCAGCTGGAAAGATTCACGTGCGAGTTGTATGGAAGCACAGTGACAAACATCAATGTTCGATATAGGACATTCTGTTTGGAGACTGCCGAGGACCACAGCTTGCCGAGGACCACAAGGACGCTTTGCGACAGCATTGTCTTCATGCAAATTATCAGGCAGGCATCCACAAGTGAGCCCTGAATCGGACAATTGATGCTACTTCTCCGAACGGTCACGGTTGGACTGTTGAATCCACCTCAATCTCTGTTGTGCAGATGACTCAGGATCCGGCCCCGATGTAAATTCTCAGCTATGTACACTGTGCATGCAAACATGGCAAGTGTGACAACCAAGAGATGTTCTTGTCACACAAGTGACTGCTCTGACCTGTGTGGACGCCTTGCCTGTGATGATAATTTCACGACGACAGAACTGCCATTCAACAATGCTGCGGACATGAACGAGTGTGACGATGAGTGCGTTTAGGTGGAGCGAGTGACGGGCAACTTCATACTCACCATCCGTTTGATCCAAAACCGAACATCACAGTTTGGACGTGATATGCATCCTCACTTTTTGTCCCAATCATGATCCACCCAAATGAACCTTGATGTAAAGATGAATTGTACATCGACTAGATTTGGAGCTTGTTTCCAGCTCGCTTTTGTTTTTTTTTTTGGTCAATGAGTAAATATTTGCCTTGTTGACGTTGGATAATATATTTACCTCAAATAAAGCTTGTTGTGTGTCTGCCTGTTCACTGTGTGTGAATAATGTTTGATTACTCATTATTTATATTCATCAGAACGCTTTGTGACACATTTGTTTATATACTGCATATGAACATGGTCACCATTTCGCTTGGTGACTTGTGGAGTGGGTAGTCACCATGATTCGTATTTACAATAAAGACGGGCTGCTAAACCAACAAGGCGATAAGCCATGAAGGTCCCAGATGCACGAACAGGTTGCAACGATATTACCCAACACCATTGTCATCAGGATTGAAGTAGGTTTATGAAAGTTTGTCGGTGTTCGACACTTCTATGCCTGAGATACACAAAATCTAGTAATATCTGAGTAGCATTCCACCTTGGATTCAACCACCCACAACTCAAAAATAAAAACTTCATGATTGTCGTCAGAATGTTTCTTGATATTCATTCATAACCATATAACTGCTAATGATGTGGTTATCCGCATATTTTCAAACACTACACTGCGGTAAAAATACATGTCGGAAGTTGCTCCGTAGGCACTTAAAACACCTCTTAGCGTCAAATAGCCACATTAAATTGGTTGTGCAAGGTCGAATTCGGATTCCTCACCTCAAAGTACCTCAAAAACATCTACTTTCACATATGGCCCAGATAGTTGCCACAAAAATCGATTTCTCGGCCCTTTTTGACCTGTCGTCTCACAGTCTATGAAGACCTGGATGGAAGCATGATATTTAACAGAGTATGGAACATGGTCCCACAGGCTGGGAAAAATAAGGAATAAACCAGTGGAGGTGAGCAGTGGTTCTGGATTGAGGCAGTTTCACCAGCAGGGGGTTGCTGGTGGACTGCATGAGTCTTGCAGATACTTGGGGGGCAGGACAAAGCAAGGAGAGGGCAGAGGGTGCAAGTGCAGAAATGAGGCAGAAGAAGACAGAGAGACCACTGACGTGTCGGCAATGGCGAAGTGATAGGCTCATAGACTCAAAGTCATTGCGAGAGATTCCAATGATGTTGGAGGCCTTTGTTTCCACAGCATCAAGCTGAGGAAGATGTGAGACAGGGGAGCCAGCTCAGAGGGGAGGGCAGTATTCCATCGAGCTGCGGATGAAAGCCTTGTAGGTGCATAGCTCAGGTGTGCCAAGGAAGGACTTTGCACAACGGAGGATGCCCAGTCAGCGTCTGGCTTTGGAGGTCAATTTTGAAATGTTGCTTGCCCAAGACAGATCATGGCTGAGAGTGAGACCCAAGAGTATGAGTGACTGAACCTCTTCCAAAGGGTTGTTGAGAAAGTAGATAGAAGGGTTTGCGGTATGGTCCTTTTGGAGAGAGAGAGTGTGTGAGGGATCTCAGGATTGAAACACATATTCCAAGTGTTTGACCAGTTTGTGATTTTTGTCAAGGTCTGAGGAGAGGGAAGAGACCACTGCCGGTCTATCAGAAGGATGAGGGATGTCACGGCAGAGTGTGGTGTCATCAGAAAAGAGATCAAGAGGATTTTCCAAAGATTCAGAGAGATCGTTCATGAATATCATGAATAAGATGAGGCCAAGAACACTGCCTTGGGATACTCCAGCCTTGACAGGGAGAGGAGAAGAAAGGGTTCCGTTAAGAGTCACAAGATGTCTACGGGAGGGGAGGAAATCAGTAATCCAAGAGTGGAGTCAGCTTTGGATTCCATCGGCAGAGAGTTTTTGGAGAGTAGAGCAGGATGCCAAACTGTATCAAAAGCTCGAGATATGTCCAGAGAGCCGGCCCAAACTCATGTCTGACATTCAGGGCCTCCATCCATTGTTTGGAGAGTGACCAGGTCTGAATCTGAATTGATGAACTGAGATATGGCTGTTGATGAAAAGGAATGATTTTATGTCAACTGTGATGATGGATTCCATGACCTTGGTGATGATTGGAAGGAAGCTAATTGGTCTGTAGTTAAGGGGATCTGTTTTTGCACCATTTTTGTTTAATTCTGTGATGTTGGCCGATTTCCAAGCAGATGGAAGATGAGCTATGGTAAATGACAGGGTGAAAAGAGCAGAGAGAGGAAGTGCAAAAGGAGCAGAGCGGCTTTTTAGGACACGTGAGCTAATGCCATCCGGTCCAGGTGCAGGGTCAGAGTTGAGGGTTGCCAGAAATCTTTCCACCTTTTCAGGTGCAAAAGACACATCATTCAGGAGCAGTTGGGTATGACTGGGAAGGATGGGTGGAGACAGAGATGAGTACGGGACACAATATTTTGAAGCAAACACAGAATTGAAGCATTCGGCCTTCTCACGAGTGGAATCGGCTGTGGTGCCATTTGAAGTGAGGGATGTGGAGCATACACTAGAGACGGACTTGACAAGACACCACCAGGTTTTAAAGGAGGGAGACAAGTTTGAAAGCTCATTCTTGAGATTGGACAAATGTTGTTTTCTGGCTCTCTTCAGAGTAGACACACACTTGGTTGCGGGCTTTGTGGAATTATCTGAGGATGCCTTCGGTCAGATTTCCCTTCCAGGAGAAGAATGCAAATTGTTTTAAAGCAACTGCCTCAGTATAGGATTCCAAGTATCAAGAGTGGGAGGATGGTGAAGATAACTGAAGACAAGGTGGGATGAATCGGTGCATAAGAGAGCAGGTTTTTGCGGAAGAATTCTCAGGCTGAATTAATATTAGTGGCGGTGGATATAGGAGACCAGTCCTGAAGTGTGATGGATGCTCGCAGTCTCTGCCAGTTTCCTTGATTGAACTGCCAGACTCGCCGGCACAGAGGCTGTTCTCTGAGAATGGCCAGAGAGATGTTGATCTTCACAAACGCATCATCAGAAGAAGCAATTGCAGAAGAGGACGAGCAAGGTACATTGGCAGGGAAGTCGGTCATCACCAAATCATTTCTAAAAGTTGCTAAAATCTGAAGCGTACGTGTGTGGGTGTTATCTCCATGGCCAATGCTTGAATGTACTAACAGTAAATGGTATAAACACGACACCTCTCAATCACAGATATTTCTCATGTTCCTATGTTTCCGTGAGTCTGATTCGCATTCAGGAAGAACAATTATGGTTAACCATCTTGAAATTGCCACCCTTTCATCTAAATGCTGAAATTGTATTTAGAGGACTATTTGAATCACAGATTTCATACCAGCAATAGCAGGTTAAAAGTGCCCTGCGAGACAAACTGTCACTGAAAACACATGTACAGCGCATGCACAAAAGGGTGTGTGACAAGGAAGAATTGATTCAATTTTTGTGACGACCCGAATATGATAATTTTTTTTATTTTTAAAAGTGATTATTCACCATTGAGAGATGGGGCCAAAAACGATAGAATACTGTATAGCATGATATTTCAAAGTGTATTGGGCCCGATATGTTCTCGTGGATGAGGCATTACGTGGCGGAGGTTTGCGCTCTACTGAGTGCCCTTCTAGTTTACTCTGTTTCATGCAGCTGAATGCATTTCCAATATTGGAGGAAAATGAACGAGTGTGTATAGATATGGTTTGTCAGGCAGGGCGTGAGAGGTTTGAGAAAGGTACAGCACACCGTATATTGTAAGTCGAAGGTGAGCTTCTGCACTTCCGAGCTGGTTCTGTGCAACACAGTGAAACAGCGAGCCATTGAGAGAGTGAAGGGTGGTGGGAAGGTCCAGGGAGCGGCCTACGTGCTGTGTGCGACCACCGGGCAATAGGCCGCCCACCCGTGTCCACGTAAATGTAGGCTCTGGAAAAGCACCCAACTGTGGTACACAGATGTACACATAATCAGGTTAAAGGTTGGAGCTCTACAAATGTTGATGAACAGACAGTGGAACAGTCACTAATCAAGAAATAATTAATAAAAATAAATACGGTCACAATGACATAACATTGGTGTGGACCGACTAATCAAGAACAAACACACTCACAAATACAACAAAGGTATTGTAGACACAACGTGAAGGGGAACCCAAACACAATTTTTTTTATTTTTAAAATCATTCAAAATCATCACTTTTTAATTGATGTAATTTGAAAGAATTTTTTTTTTTTGCCAATCACAAAGTGTAAAAAAAAGCCCTAAAGTGTCGATTTTCGATTTTCACCAGTGACATCACACCTGGCAGCCACCTTCATCCAAATGGCGGCTTGCAGAGAGAAACAGTGTATTTCGAGCTCGGATTCAGATACTTATTCCACCGTCATTAGCAACTCTGAAGGTTCTCAGAATGTTGAAACTGATCAGTGGGATTGAAGAAACGGTCGGAGACAAAATTAGTGATGGAAACGTTTTCGGGGGAATTGTGGAGCCGTGACGTTTCGAACCTTGTGCGAGTGATTCGGACGAAGATGGTGACAATGGAAGTGTTAGTGAAGATGAAAAAGCCGGTCACAGGTTTTGTTTTTTCCATTTAATTGACAGTTGTAAGGGATTTTGTATTCATTGATAAATCAGTTATATTACTCCCGCAAAAATACCCGTCATCGTCCGACGGCCGACACCGCCCAGGCACACCGACACTGACAAAATGGGTGACTAATGCTTTGCCCCACCATCACAGGCTGACCAGGTGCCCTGTATGTTACAAGATCGTCCTGTTTCATACTTTCCTGGATGCCATTTGTGTGTGTGGTCATGCCATGTCGTGTCCCGCCATCATGTTAGTGCTATGTTGTGTCCGTGTCACATCCGTGCCGTGTCGATGTCCAGTCCCAGTGGAGGGGCAGAGGGGGGGGAGGAGTGTGGTGGTGGTGAGTATTGTTCGGGTGATGGTTGTTGGAAGATTGCAGGAGGATGGTGGAGAGAGGTGTGAGATCGTGGTGGGTATTGTGGAGGGGGGAGTGGAGCACATCTAGAGATGTGAGACCGGTCGCCAGTAGGCCAACACAGGTGTTTGATTCACCGCTCAAATCCCCCATGTACATGTGCCAGTAGCTCTGGAGAGATGGTGTTACAGTTTTGGGTGATGGCTGTTTCTTCCGCTTCATCGTGGGGATGGCATCCTCTCTCTCAATCGTGTCAGATAACCACAAGATCTGGCCATGCCTGTTGTTTCATAACAGTGCTCTGTAAAATGTTCCGAGCACAAAACCAAACATTTTTGTCGGCCCGATCCACATGCGGGTATTATGGACAAACCTCGTCCAATTTCTGGCAACCCTCGGATCTTTTGGCCGGTGGTGTAGCATGAAACCATCTGTTTGTATTACTGCAATCACCAAGGATGCGTCAACTAGCCATATTTGAGGAAAATCGAAAATTATTTGCCGTTTGAGTTAAACCATACCGCGACGTAACCCAGAGACAATACGAATCTGGCAATCAACTTCCAGGTGGGACATCACAGCTAAACGTGAAGAAGAAGATTTCGACTTTTAATTGCAAAATTGCTTACTTTATAAATCAGGAAAGACATCATATCCATTTTGTGGGGTGTCAAGGGATGGATTATTATCGTTGAGGTGGTCTGAACGTTTGGGTTCCCCTTTAAGGGACTAGCAGGACATCGTAAGTACAGATTTCAAGTGAACATGTGACAAGTGAAACAGGTCCCGAACAGCCACCCATGTAAGTACAGACAAATGGGGAGATAAATGAGGGCAGCAAGCAACATATGAACAAAAAAGAAAATAAAAATATATCTGAATGATGAGAGTGATAAACCAACGAAAGAGCAGAAATACAGGTGAAAGAAAAGGTGGACATTTAAAAGACGAGTTCCCAGGGACTCGGTACACACTCCCATTTTTGACCATACCACATGTGACTCTTGAATGATCAAGGTGATTGGCTGGCCCTCCAGGGGGCGCTGTGGCTCGGTTAATATGTGCAGGGATTGTGGTGCTGCTATGAGGACATGGGAAGGGTTGAGAGAAAAAGGAAACACTGGCACGTAAATATGGTCTCCAGAAATGGCATTTACTTCATATTGGAAGTTAATAAATTGGTTACCTTTTCATGACAAGCCAAAAATGAACAATTAATATCATACAAGGCTCATATAAAGTGCGAGTCATGCATTTAGATGAACAATACTGGAGTGAAGCATTTCTGCCGGCATTCAACAAAAGCAATCATCTCAAATGAATGGACTGTGCAAGGGTAAAGTTAGAAATCATAAATGTTTGTACGTTATTCAAGCCAATCATGGTGTTGTGGAATGGAGTTCTCGTGGATTAAAGATGCTTACTATAGCACAGTTATTTCCTCAATAAGTGTCTCAGCATAAGCGTAAATGTAATAGTCAATCTTCCCTATTGTGTGTCTCTGAAATTATCAACGCGTTTGACACCATTTTAACCGTTCTCAGTTCTGTTATCTGTCATAAATGTTTCTCTTTGTGTTTTCGGAAGGCCTTGGGGTGCTAGTTTAGGTGGAGAATCACATCAAGCAGACCAAGCTGGGCTGTGGCCGTGCTCCGCCTCAAGGTGAGAGGTCACTAGAGGTGTAGCTTTGCCCACCGGGCCGAACGTACGGACAATGGTGATTGAGAGGGGCATGGCATGGAGCGTCATCGGTGACGTGCGTTGTACATGGCCGAGCTCATCAAAGGTGAGGGCGAGAAGGAAATGGGAGGAGAATGGTTGCACTGCGACGGAGCTCCCACAAGCCAAGCCACACCTCATCAGTTCACAGTCATGCATCACTCTCTCTCCTCCTCAAAGTCGTTCCTATCCAGAGCAGCCAGGACTTTCCAGTCCACGGAACTCGCCGGGTTTTCCCGACCATCTATTTCAGTCTTGTTGAAACCCCTCTGTCTCTCTTTCATGTATGCATGAGGCCTTAATGTATAAATAATTAAGGATCCTGTTCGTTTGCGGCGCATATTCGCTTAGTGGATCAAGGGGTTTGTTTCATTATTGATTACTGTTGCTCGCTTACTTGTAAATTCCTTCACAAATGCATTAATTATCTCCACACTTTTTGAAAAAACAACTAGGGGAAATTGTAAACATATCTCTGTCTCTGTCTCTGTCTCTGTCTCTGTCTCTGTCTCCTCCAAGCTGGTTGTGCAAAAATTCACAAAACTTGGTAGTCAAGAGTCAAGACCACCACATGGCACAAAGGTGCAACAGCAGTGTCATTTTGGCCTCATCCCCTGGGGTGAGGGCAGAAGGTTAAACACCAAAAAAATGCAATTGCTGGCACATTTTAAAACTTTTTCAAAAATGAAACCTTTAAAGCCTGGTGTTGGCTTCAAGGTTAAGGTGGCTGGCTTAAGATCTTAGAGTCTTGAGTTTGAGCCTCTGTTTCTTCCATTAAAATAACACCATGTCGGTTGACTCAGCCTGTCATCCTTCCAAGGTCAGCAAAATGAGTAAGTACCAGCTCACTGGTAACAGGGGCACTGCATCAGCGGCACAGCCACGCTTCCAGAAAATGATGCAAGCAGCAGCCACAGGATGCATATGAAACACCAACATGAAACTTTGCACGTGCAATCAAGATTGGGGGATGCATG
This sequence comes from Eptatretus atami, assembly GCA_035128595.1. Classification (NCBI taxonomy): domain Eukaryota; kingdom Metazoa; phylum Chordata; class Myxini; order Myxiniformes; family Myxinidae; genus Eptatretus; species Eptatretus atami. The sequence goes on along the minus strand of CM068955.1, from coordinate 180,182,226 downwards.
ACATATTTAACATTTTTTGTCGGATTTGACCCGATTTGACCAAGCTGCAGGGGATGAGGACTTGGGGTCACAGGGTCAAAACTCAAAATTTGATCTTGGGTCATTCCTAGCGGAGCGTTTTGCCATCTTTCAACCTTGCTTTTGGTGGGAAGCTACACAAGGAATGTGAGGATTTGTGATGGCAGGCAATCAACTTTGCTCGAGTTGTTATTTATTCAAATACACAGTCTCAGGGGTGAATTCATTCTGTGGTGGCTGCTTGATTGGGTGGCTCTATAAAGACCCGCTTAGAGAAATATAATTGATCTTGGTCTCCACATCCATAATAAGAACACGTCACGTGACTTAGTTTGCTCAGCCTAAGATGAGATCTAGCCATGTGATACCTGGTGTTGGCTTAATGGTTAGGGTAGTGGGCTTGGGATCCCAGTGTCCTGAGTTCAAATCCCACTCAGCTGTTGAATTAATACAAGGTGGGGTTAACTCGGCCTGTCATCCTTCCGAGGTCGGCAAAATGAGTGCCAGCTTGCTGGTATCCTGTGTCGGAGTGGCGACCTGTCCAGGATAGTACCCAATAGCCAAGGAGACTGCTTTGGCAACACCAACGCTCTGCACAGAATATGGTCCAAATGGATGGATGGATGGATGGATACCAATTGGCGCAACACCGGGCTGCTTTGTGAAAAACCCCTCTGCACTGTAACTTAGTCACCAGATGCAGATCCAGCAGGGAGGTCTCGAAGTGGTCACTTTGACACAATCCGCCCCATTCTAATCAGGCAACCGGAACGATCCGCCGGCTGTTACAATATGGTTGTATGCTCAACATTCATGTGCCAGTGATCACATATTGACACATTTCACGTAACAATCCAGCAGTTAAAGAAGGTAGAACTAGGCCAGCCTGCAGGACTTTTAGTCATCACAATGAGTTATCGTAGAGTCTCACCAAGAGTCCGCTCGATCCTCATGGGCATTGAGAGTGCAGGGTGTTGGATCTCACAGGAGAAAAGTGCTTTGTCATCCGACCGGAGGTCAAATACCCAGCTGAGCCGCAATCGGACTTCCACAGAGCCGTCCCGGCCTGGAACAGCTGCCCGCCTTAACGAGTAGCCTGGTGCGACTGGCAAAGGATGCGACAGTCCTGGAGGCAGCTAGCAAAGAGAGAAAGGACATATAGTTTAGACAAAAGTGCTTTCATTGAGCCTCACTTAAAGGACTATGAGATCCATAGCTCGAGAATAGGCCCAACACCCTGAATCTCAGCTGTACTGGACTTGGCCATCCAAAATCACGACACATCAAGTAATTTTGACCTGAATAAATTCGAGTTTTGGGAAAGGGCTTGGTAACCATCATGAGTAAGTCACCAATTTTGATTGAAATACTGTGATTAACACATACAGTAGTTAAGTAATGCCCAAAAAGGCTGCTTTTTGATCTTTTGAATTAATTTGGAACCACTTAAAAAAAATAGTGAGTTGAGGAGCGGCTTCAACAAACCAAAGAATGAGGAAGTACTCCAACAAAGGTCTCTGCCACGTTTTTTTTTTGGTCCGTTTGGTCTCACCATCTGCGCACGTAGTTCATGATACTGGGATTCCATGTTCAAATCCCATAGTGTGCGTTAATTTGATAATTGTCTCACTTGTAACCCATAGAGAAGGTCCAATTATATCTCTTAATACCTTGTCCTATGTGTGATATAACATGTAAGCTTCTCCACAAACCTTTGGTGTTTAGAAAAACAAAATCCCCACAATTGGTTTACTGGCTAGCAGGATGGCCGACAGGTTTGCACACTTGCTTCTGAACTATCTGGCCTGGGTTCAAATCACGACCGAGCTATAAACTGTCACCCTGGTGTCTCACAGCCTAGAGTCTCACAGGCAGGGCGATTCATCAATGTGTGTGCTGTCCTTTGGATGAATGTTAAGTTTGGTGTCCCCTCTGCCGGCATTAGTTGGTGGGTGTTAAAGACGCCACAGTGTCTTTCGTGAAGAGGAAGTGAGCTATTGCCCAACAGCATAAACAAATTAAAAATCACTGCTCTAACCTACAGGGGGCACTGCATCAGCTCTAACCTACAGGGGGCACAAAATGAATGAACAAGGATACACAATGAACATGGATGTCGGAGGACATTTGGCTAATCAAGCCTGTGCTAAGCATATCTCCTCCATATCAATTCAATTGAATAGTTTATCAACTTCAATTCACTGGGGACGGGATGTAAGGGGTGGAGGTGTGGGGATGAGAACAATGGGGAAAGCATAGACATAAGTGGAGTGTTTTATACACATATTATTTTTAAAAATTTTTTATCATTATTATTATTTCATTTTGTCTTTTGTTCTTTTCTGGGGGTTGGCATTTATGAGGGGAAGGGGTGAACACAAGTTGTAAGGTGAGGAATGAAACACAAACAATGCATTCACCTTTTGATGAGACCCTCTCACAGGCATCACATTCCTGACACAGGCATACAATCATCCATCCATACGTCAGCTACCTATCACTCCTGCCAATGTCCTTGTCCACTTCAATTCCCAATGCTTCAAGGTACTTAATTTATATTTAAACCTATCCCCTGCCACACTACCATCTTAACTCCAGCATACAAATGAGATGACCTCTGCTCCCCCCCTCCAAACTACTGTACATAAATCGCTCCATCGTTTAGACATTTGCACAGTATTGATAAAGATACAGATAACTCTTATTATTTACTCTGAAACTGTGCCCCCTTATCCTATCAGTGTCCATTTTAATGAAAAATTCTTCATCACTTATCTTGTCCACACCTTTCATGATCTGAAACATCTCGTAATCATGTCCCTTCCAACGTATAAAGCCCTGTCTCCTTCAGCCGCTCCACGTAGCTTAGTCGAGCTAGGCTCGGAATAAATCAGCCGCTCCACTGTGAGCCTTCTCTATAGCAACCATGTTCTTCCTTTCGATGTGGTGACCAAAACTGCACACAATATTCCAGATGAGATCTCACTGAACTCCTCTACCTTGCATGTGGAATGCAATCGGTCAATCTATTGTGGAATGCAACTTGGTGTCAAATTTTTACAAAACAACAGAACAGGTCTTCGCGGTACTTTTACAACATTTTCCATGACATTAGGGTGGGAAACAAAGAGATGGACAGCTTTCAAGATTCCACCTCCAGGCAAAAGTTTAACGGTTAAAGAAAAAGGTCAGTTTAGTGTTAAGAGTGCGTCGAATGTATTTTGATTACAAATTTCAGAATCTCTCAGTAATTATGATGATATGATGTGTAATACTGGAATGGCACGAGGTAGATCGCGTACCTCCATCAGGCTGAACAGTTTACGTTGTGTATCCTACTGGAGGTCGGATCTGGATCCGGACTTAAACCAAAATCAAATGGGCTTGTTCTTCATCCGCAGAGTTTCATCCAAATCCATCAACAACTTTTTCAGATTATTGTGGTTTTAAAAATCATTTTTTTAGCCCCATCACTCAATGGTGACGAATCACTTCCAAAAATTCCAGTATCAGGATCCAGATCTTCGGTAAAATCGAATCAACTTGTCCGTGTCATACACCCAAGCCGTCCACCAAATTTCGTCCGAATCCATCTACAACTCCTTGAGATTATCCTGCTCATAGACAAACAAACCGAGTATAATATCATAGCATGAGCCTCTGGTTCCAATACCATCGATACAAATGACGTCCTTCGTTTTGCTAGCTCGTCTTCATTTCCAACTTATGACATCGTTGCCAGTTGTAAGATGAATAATCCATGAAAACTTCATCAGTTCTGGACAAGGTGTTTCAAAATGAAGGCAATAAACCATGCACTTGAACCCAAGTTCTTCATCTTACTAACATGCCTTCACTGCCTAATTATCCATCGTTATTGCGTGCAAGGGTGATTAATCACCCATGGAAATTTCATCGTGGCAGCAGGATGGAGCCAATCTGATTGCATGCTCGCCTCTGAAATATCTGGGGTCAGGGTTCGTGGCAGATTTACATCCAAGTGAAAATGTCATCTGGGGCATTGCCAGGAATGAGAAATGCATCGTCGAGTATGCCATTCCCCAAAAGAGATGTTAAACCGGCTGATGCATCGTGGAGTATGCCATTCCCCAAAAGAGATGTTAAAGTGGCTGATGCATCGTAGAGTATGCCATTCACCAAAGAAGATGTTAAAACCGGCTGTTGCATCGTAGAGTATGCCATTCCCCAAAAGAGATGTTAAAGTGGCTGATGCATCGTAGAGTATGCCATTCCCAAAAGAGATGTTAAACCGGCTGTTGCATCGTAGAGTATGCATTCCCCAAAAGAGATGTTAAAGTGGTTGATGCATCGTAGAGTATGCCATTCACCAAAAAGAGATGTTAAACGCGGCTGTTGCATCGTAGAGTATGCCATTCCCAAAAGAGATGTTAAAGTGGCTGATGCATCGTAGAGTATGCCATTCCCCAAAAGAGATGTTAAACCGGCTGTTGCATCGTAGAGTATGCCATTCCCCAAAGAGATGTTAAAGTGGCTGATGCATCGTGAAGAGTATGCCATCACCAAAAGAGATGTTAAACCGCTGTTGCATCGTAGAGTATGCCATTCCCCAAAGAGATGTTAAAGTGGCTGATGCATCGTAGAGTATGCCATTCCCCAAAAGAGATGTTAAAGTGGCTGTGCATCGTAGAGTATGCCATTCCCCAAAGAGTGTTAAAGTGGCTGATGCATCGTAGAGTATGCCATTCACCAAAAGAGATGTTAAACCAGCTGTTGCATCGTAGAGTATGCCATTCCCAAAAAGAGATGTTAAAGTGGCTGATGCATCGTAGAGTATGCATTCACAAAAGAGATGTTAAACCGGCTGATGCATCGTAGAGTATGCCATTCCCAAAAGAGATGTTAAAGTGGCTGATGCATCGTAGAGTATGCCATTCACCAAAGAGATGTTAAACCGGCTGATGCATCGTAGAGTATGCCATTCCCCAAAAGAGATGTTAAAGTGGCTGTTGCATCGTAGAGTATGCCATTCCCCAAAAGAGATGTTAAATGGCTGATGCATCGTAGAGTATGCAATTCCCCAAAAGAGATGTTAAACGGCTGTTGCATCGTAGAGTATGCCATTCCCCAAAAGAGATGTAAAGTGGCTGATGCATCGTAGAGTATGCCATTCCCCAAAAGAGATGTTAAAGGTGGCTGATGCATCGTAGAGTATGCCATTCAACAAAAGAGATGTTAAACCGGCTGATGCATCGTAGAGTATGCCATTCCCCAAAAGAGATGTTAAACCAGCCATCCAACTTGCTTGTGGAGTTAAACATTCTATGGTAACTTAAAAAAGTATGTACTGTACAGTATTTTGGATGGTATTCCGGCCAGTTTTTAAATTCCCTGAATATGTAAACCATGCTACAGGTTTGATCACTTTGCCTTACTGGAGACCTCCCTAATTAATGAACAATGCCACAGCCTAATGAATATTCCGTCTCCAACTGGAGATCAACTCAAGGAATTGTTATGTCTGCGGTGATGAAGTCATGGGACGCATCATGTTTTCAGGTTGTCCGTCCGGCTGTCCGTCCGTGCATCCACGGTAACTTAAGAACGGCTGAAGGTATCCAAGTCAATCTTGGTCCAAGTATGTACGGTGATGTATACGTAAAATGATTAGATTATGGGGTCAAGAGGACAAAGATCAGAGGTCATGTAAAAAGGTGATATTTGAGAACAGCTGAAGGGATTGAAATCAAACTTGGTACAGGTATTATAATGATGTGGGTGGAAGTACATCTGTCGACGTTGCGACGTCGAAGAGTGCCGTTCAAGTTCATTTACACTTCTCTCATATGCAGCACAAGGCTGTGAGTAACATCATTGGCTAAGACCATGGCTGTACCACTGATGCAAGTTCGGGCAGGAATTTGAAGTTTGTTCAACGTGCCACAGATAACTCGCATACTCTTCGCGAAGGACACTATGGGATATTTAACGTCCACCAACGAATGCCAGCAGATGGGACGCTCGGTTCAACGTTCATCCAAGGGAAGACACACACATTGATGCTTTGTCCTGCCTGTGAAACACTGGGACGACAGTTTATAGTGTTGTGGGGCCGGGTTTCGGTGGCGATAAACGACCACTAGGTGGAGCAGTAGAGCCGTCTCCCACTGAACACCCGGAATTTAAAGGTCATCACCCCGGATAACTCCGGATCAGACGGATCACTATAAGCAGTGGTTCTCAACCTTTTGGAGCCGCAACCCCCCAAAAAATTTAAGTTGGGGTTCGCGACCCCCCTCCCGACTCACA
>CM068955.1:180143850-180156503 GCA_035128595.1 Eptatretus atami | reverse complement strand
TTTTTTTTTTAACAAGATCTTTAAAATCATTATTTTATTTAAATTGAATTATACACTTAAACATTGCGCAGGGTAACATGTTCTCTGAACTCCCAAGTTTGATCATTTTGTTGTGCTTTTTATAGGTCTTTTTTGTCTACATCGTCCACATCATTTTAACTCTTCCACCTATTCTTCATCCCCAGGTTTAATATGCTCACACACAATCACGAAAAGACAGGAATTACCCTCAGCTGCTCTTTCTCCGCCACCTTACTCTTTTGCCATGACACTTGCGTGGGTGTGTGCCGTCTCCCCTCCGCATCCTGCAACGCAGCCAAAGCCAGATCTCCATCTGGCTTGGTGTCATCTGGTACAGGATCAGGTGGCAGCACGGGATGATGGCGGGCTTGGGTGTTGGGAAGCTGCCTCAGAGCAGCGGGTGCAAGCGAGACAGGTGACTCCTGGCTACTCTCCGATTGCAGTAGATTGCCATCGCGTCTGAAATACACCTAGCAAGGAAGATGCAGAGTGTGAAAAAGAATGTGTGGAGTTATGGAGTCCCAGCAATGCAGTGCAACAATAAATGATGTTTCAACATAAATGACATCTCCTATTTTAAAATATTACTTAGAAGGGCCGTCTGCTCGTTGTGTACACAAATGTAATGGAACTTTTGGCCCCTACCCTTTGTATGTCTCATAAACTTCCCTTATTCCCTTCCTCCTTATTCCTATCAGTGTTACATCCAAACCTTCTCTACCTTCCTCCTCAACTCCCCTACCCTCACTTTTTCCACTATCGCTTTCCCTTTTATTTATTTATTTTCTCATGTAACATTCAATTGAAATTAGATTGTACTTTGATCATATTATTCTGAATAATAAAACTGAGAAATAATTATCCCACTTCCCCCCCCCCCCCCCCCCCCCCCCCCCCCCCATTTGTCCATTGCATTTGTAATATGTACTACATGACCTTTTATCATGTCATGCAGGTGTAAATTAGGAATGCATGCACTCTTCACCTCATGCAGCACACCTGGAAACAATGAGTTTTCTCGGTTGCACCTGTCTCCTACTTGCCAACCCCTAGTGGTCCATTGCCTGGATAAAGTGGTAATTCCTCCTGGATTTTATTCACCTTCTCTGAACACACAAGGTTTTGCAATGCCGCCACATGACATAGCGTTACATAACAATAATTTTCACTTAAAAACGAACAGACTAGCTCAGCAGTGGGCGAGCCATCACCAGCACCCTGAACAAATTCCAAAATTCCTGTGTTAACCTACAGAGGGCTTCACATCAGTGGCACAGCCGCACCCTCAGCAACGATACCACTACCAAGCCTTGTGCTGCATACGAACGGTGAAGGTATATCGCGCAAATCCGAGAACTTAAGCCAATATGGCTTAACAACTTTAAGCCAATTTTCGGGACAATCCATGCACACTCGAGATCGTTGTATGCCAGCAACAATGTACCTTCTCACACCACGATCCATTTCAGGTGCAATTTCTTGAAATAAAGGAATTGTGCAGCATGGTCCCAATGTAAATACGTCATGTCACAAAACCACGCTGCACTATCATCAAGCAACATCATAAAAATTGTTATATCTGAATTCTTTAATTACACCTCAAAACATTTCACTCCCTAGGATGTGTCGGTCCCCTGAACCACAGAAAGCAATCACATAACATGCACACATTATATCACCGTACTGTGGGTGCTGGCTTCCCGCCAGGTACGATGCAGACGAGTGTCAGGTTATGTGACGTGAGGCCATTGGAGGGTGTAGGTACATCTGCTGCCAGGAGCGAGATGGAGGATGGTGGAACTACGAGGTGGTGGCGATAAGAACAGGGTGATGGGATAGAAAGAGGGAATGAACCTGTTTGTACCAATCCATTTTTACATGATTCAGGGTATGGATGTTACTGCTCCGGATCGGTTGGGGTCACTAAGTCAAATTTATCTCTAATGTACAAGAATGATCAGCCCTTTTTGTTCAAGGCATGAACACAGAGTGAGGAAGAAGCCAATTTTCCTACTTTCCTTATTGGAATACATCCTTCGTTCGTTTAAATACATATCAGACGTACATCATTGCTCTTTTGAAAAAGAGCAGGCCATTGTGTGATGGTACTCTGGTCAAATTACTGTCCTGAACTTACATTTGCAAACCACTCAGGGTTCCCTTGCCCATATATTGATACAGGATGACATTTTATAGATAGGTCAGGATTCAAATCCAGGCTAGACAGCTTAGAGGGGAGTGTGCATACCTTCGTCAGGCCATCCTGCCAGCCTACTTTGGACAATGAAACAATACTACCAATCAGATCATGCATTACACCTAATATGGTGTATAACTGCCTTGGCAGCCCCATATGCAACTCCATGAATGGTGGTGAGCCACCAACAGGACATGGGCTCAGTGTCAAGACACCCAACTATATTTCAACAGATTATGTAAATTTATTAATAACAAGAAAGAAAAGTAAAAAAAAACGAACGCAAATGATAATTTACTCAAAACACAGTAGCCGATGATAAAACAGCACTTTCTTACTTACGTAAAGTAATACAGTACAATGATTGTTAAAGACAGAGAATTAATGTGCAGGTGTAATTCATGGTGGAGTAAAACTGCATTGTGATGTATTCATGGTTTCAGCATCCCTCCCTATTATTAAGGGACATTTCCACCGCAATGAACCGACTCAGGAAGGATGAGAGTACTGGATATCTCCAATCAAGATCCAGAACAGGCCGCTCGCTTTATATCACCTGGCTCGTGACCGAAGGAAACCAGTCAGTCGACTCATTCTCTCCAGAGTGGAGGAAACAGTCTGCAAGTGGGTATATGTAGTGCTTGGATGTTTGTATGACAGTTCAAACAGGGATTTATAATTGGTGTGAGAAGATCAAACGGAATACAATTTTGTGTGAACGTGCCACGGGACGTGTTACATTTACCTGAGCTGTGGCACGCGACTGTCTAGATTAAAGCACCTCACCACCCTCAACGACAACTTTACATTCACCCACAAAGTCAACTGAGCAGACAACAAAAAATAATACAGTAATCAGCCCATCTGCCCGTCTAGCAAGACACGGGGCTTGCAACTGTGTGTGCGTGCGTGTGTCTGTCCAGGCCATAACCTTCGTCATATAATTTTCATCGAACCCTTATTATGAGAATATGGAGAAGATTTATTAATAATTGGGTCAAAATGTCAAAGGGCAAAGTCAAAGTAAGTACAAATAGGCCTTAATATCCCGTCCGCCATGCGGGTTTTGTTATCGCTTCCGTGTTTCTTTATTTTGTCCGCTTGCATTTTGAGATGCTTTCTACTTTACCAATTGAGGTTTTGTCATCAAATTTTCAACAAAATCTTTATTATGAGAATATTGAGAATGCTAATTGATAAATTTGAGATTTTTTGGTGTTTTATAATTTATAATTTTTTATTTTTAGCTGTTTTCGTCAAATTTCGTTCGAGTGCAAAGTGGACGCGGACCTGCTAGTTGCATTTTGAGATGTTTTCTCATGAATACAATGCTTTTGAGCCAAATTCAATCGAAACAACCCAGTCCTGAGTATTTCGGTTAACAAACCAGTTCAACATCACTGAACCATTTCCAAGCCAACGCAACAAAGAAAAGTTTGAGCTGCTGTTAAGATTTATACCGAGGTCCTCGTTACATACCCATGACGTTGAGAAAAAGGTGTCCTGTCGCCTCCAGCATCTGGCTGTGATCCTGAGCTACGACTTCACATTGATAGGACCCGTGATCATGAGGCCTCACCTCAGCCAGCCTGTGGGACACTTAGATATAAAATATTCCGCACAATAAATAAATAAATAAACAAACACCGGCGTTATTCTTTTAAACGAGATGAGCACTTCAGCAATTAAAGCAATGTCCCATCAACTGTCTTCTACTTCTATATAAACCGCATTTCCTGCTGTACTCCACACCTGTCTCTGTAATGCTCCCATTGCTGCACCTGAGGCTCGTGTGGTGTGTGGTAGCAGTGCGCCGCATCTCCTCCGAGTGGTTATGTGGCCGGATGGATCCGTAGGTGAACAGAGATTGACGCTGTGCTCCACCGGCCTGAAGCTGTTCGAGATGAGGGAATGAAGAAAAGTAGGGAAGGAGACCATGGATACAATGGAAGGAAAGGATGCATTTCATGAGAGATAATCGATACACAAGTGCAACTCATTTATTGCCCTTGCCTTCCCCCTTGGACTTTTCTTAATACTTCACTGCCCTTCACTCCGAAACAAGGTGCACATAATACAGGTGTACGTGCTTATTCCATTCGGTTTCATCCTGAGCAGCGAACAAGTAAATCGCTCATGGCGGGTTATCCCACATCCAAGGCCAGCATCTGCGAGTACATGCCAGCAATCTTTCACCGTCAGTATGGCTTTGGTGCCAATGGCAGTTCTCAACATTGAAGTCGATACTAATCCTTGGCCAATGGGACTTGAACGGGATTCCAAACGGGAACCCAAACTTTTCTCGTCATGTTGATCGAACAGCCTGGTATATTTCTCAGTGGCTCAACTGTGAACGTCACATTCATATTGTCATGCTTATAGTTGGAGCCTACAACACACGGCGTGCTTTGTCTTCTCATTTAGCACCGTTTGCTGAGGGTGCAGCTCTCCTGCAGATTCAGTGCCCCATGCAGGTTAGAGCAGGAGTTTGGAATTTGTTCAGGTTGAGGGGCGATAGCTCGCCCACTCTTCGTGAAGGACTCCGTAGTATCTCTAACGTCCACATTGATGAACCCCCCACTGCCTGTGAAACACCAGGACGATGGTTTATAAGTGGGTCGGGATTCAAACCTAGGCCAGAGAGTTTTGAGGCGAGTGTGGGTACTTTGAATGCCTAGGCCATCCTGCCTGTGCGTGTTTTGTGTAATAATGTAAGACAACCGAGCCCGTTCAACTATACAGCACAAACACGGTGCATTTCGGGTCTTGATGTTGAATGCAACGTTTTGATTACACCTTCCCAATCCTCTTTGCCTCTCTCCCCATCCATGCATTTTTCATACAGCCAATAAATAACGTACAAAACTCGGACCAATTACACCGTGTTGTTGCCCAAGAGGACAGACCAAAGCCAAAAGCCCATGGTCTGTGCTCGTCATTTCAAATGTTTCTTTGCCCGGATAACTCGGATAGAATTCCCATTTCTTAGCGGCTGCATTAACATATCTTGAAAGTGAACAAATTCAATCGATTCCTTGCACTTTCGAGTTTCCAAAGAGAAGATTCCATGCCCATTCCTCATCGCGTCATTTGACATCGCAATTTGGAAGTCGTTCATTATGTGTGCGTGCATGGCTTCTGAGCTGGGAAAAGAAAACAATGCATTTTATAGATATGTGGTGCGACAGGGTCACTAAGGTGCACAGCTGGCTACTGGATATAGAACGGGCATGCAAGACATGCAGTGACATCATTAGTGATAAAGAGCGATGGTTGCCAGCACCTATTACGTTGCTAGGTCTGAGTGCTGTAATGCTCTTGAAAATATCTCCCTTGAGATACACAATGATACACAGGGAACCTTTGGCGAAGGGTGTGGACATTCGGCTCATCATGCCTTGCACAACAACAACACCAGATACCATCACGAATCCGCATACAAGCTCCCGACAAGTCCTGCCAATATCTCCAAACCCATATTCCTCCATCTCCAATGCATCCAGTTCCTATCCAATTCCCATTTAAACTTATCGACCCCTTCTACTGCCACAACCTTTCTGGGGAGACCATTCCATGCATTAACCACTCTCTGACTGAAAGAGCCCTTCCTTAAAAGTGTCCAAACTCTCATCTTCTTTAACCTCCAGCTGTGGCCCCTGGTCCAAACACTGTCCATTCTGCTGAAGAACTCCAATTAACCGATGTTGTCCACATTCTTCATCATCTTAAACATCTCTATCAGATCCCCTCACAATCACCTCCTTTCCAATCTATAAAGTCCTGTCTCCTCCAAACATTCCTCATAGCTTAGTCTAGCTCTGAGCTCAGACAATGAAGAGAGCCCCTTCCTCCTCTAAGGCGGATGTCCTTCCTAAGTTGTGGTGACCAAAACTGTACACAATATTCTAGATGTGACCTCACTAAATTCCCATACAATGTTTAAACCACTTCTTTTGATTTATAAATGATTCCCCTCCGAATACAGCCTAAACCCCTGTTTGCTTTACCTATCGCTGCCTGGCACTGTGCTGCCTGCTTACCTCCCGTATCTATTACCACCTCCAGATCCTTCCCCTGTGTGACACGCTCTAAGACCGATTTCTTGATGTTAAACATGCAATGAGTAGAGTGAGAGAAAGAAGAAACTTGGAGGAAGAGTTATTTTTTGAAATCTCACCTTGTACCAGGTAACCTGACAGAGCAGTCCATCCGTATGCATCCTGCAGGTGAGGGTCACCGGGTCACCAGCTGTCACAGTAATCACCCGCTGCTCTACAACCACAGTGAGATAACCTGATGAAAAAAAAAATAAAAAAATGAAGACAGGTCAGTTATTTGTTTCATCAAATCACGACCTCTCCACCATGATGAGTATCCCTGACGTTAAGGCATCATCTTCTCTTCATGTAACATGGGCTGTGACGATTGCTCTTACTAGGGCCAAACAACCTCCATGATGGTTTCAGTGAGCAATCGTAATGTCTCTATTTCCATGTACCTGTCTTTGCCCGTCTCTTGACAACAACATGAATACCTTCGCTACAAAACATGTTGACAATGCGTCCTCGTACTCGTGTATCCAATATAGCACAAACATGCATGCTCCTATAAGAAACCAGGTAGCTGCAGGTGTAAAATGTTCCTGCACCTTTTTGAAAGGCTACCTTGAAGATAAACATGGATCAGAGTTTATGGAATGTTCTATGCAGGCCATGTGACACGGCGACGGTTCACAGCTATACCTGTTCCTCAAAACAGTTTGTGCTCCAGGCAAGAATACATCGCAGCTCAGATCACTTGTAAGGCTCTTGTATAGCCAAAGTTCTTTTTCAACTATCTTCCCACATGGAGCTGCTTGTGTGCTCAATGTCACCGTAAAAGGTTGTTTCCTGCCAAACCCTTTATACAGGAAGAAAGAATCTCAGGCTTGTGAAAGTGCCTGCACATGGAGAGAAGCGACTGGCACGACGCCACCAATGTTGTCATGACCTTCAAAGCTAAAAGCTGAATGAACATTTGCCTCAACCTCTGAGATAATATATCAAAGACATAACACTGATAAAAAGCTTGGGCACTTAGTATTATAAAATATATATTATGCGTGAGCAGGTAACCTCCGTGGAGGTGATGCATCATGGACGGACATCATGTCATCCTAGAAGCACTGAAGGACATTGAGTTTTAGTGATGGTGGGAAAATGAAAGTTTAGTGTCAAATGGAATCAAAGCAATGGACCAAGATGACACGACTGGAGTTGCAGCAAAGAGGACGATGGGACTGACAGGTTTGAGGGGGGTGGAAGGGGGTGGCTCCCAGCTTTCCACCCCACAATCGTGAGCCAGGAGAGTCACTTTGAGTCAAGGATATGGCTCCGCATTGGAGGGAAACGTACAGCATGCTCATCTAGTGCAGTCAATCTGTGCGGTGTAAATGGGCTATTACTGAGAAGGATCGTCCTGCATGCTGGGTGATGGACATGGAGGGTGTACAAGCTGTGCAGACACATTGTGACGTACTTTACACTCACCATCCCATTCTGATTCTTAACCAATGATTCTTGTGCCCCAATTATAGCAACCCCTATACGATAATGGATTATACAAATTAACATGAACAAGTATTGTATTTAATAAATAAATAAATAACAATGTCTTGTTTGCCTGTGACCCTCTCACCAGCACTAGATCTCGCGGGTCCTGGCAGTAGCAGCAGGAGAAGCACAAACGAGGTGAACGCGGTCACAACCCTCCCTCTGGTCATTTCTGCTGGTCTTCCTTGCCCATCCGCATGGAAAGTGTTGTTGGACAAAAAGAACGAAAAAGATAATAATAAAAAAGCTAGGTAGAAGCGGGGACAGAAAAGGTGAAAATGCAGATGGACAGCGACGAAGACACGCAGGATAGACAGACGGGTTCGGAGCGACAAGGGCACAGAGAAAATCTGCTGGAGGGAGCGCTGCGATGGGAGTCCGCGGTCCGAGAGGAGCTCTGCTGCTAGGGTCTTCTGCCTGTGTATGGAGGAGGTGGAGGAGTCAAGGGAGGAGGAGGAATGTGGAGAAGACGAGATTGGATGCAGCGAAACAGGGGGAGAAAGAGGACCGAAAGTGAGAGGGGAGGTGGAAGGGGTTCGAGATGGGAAACGGTTTTATAGCTCGAGGGGCGAAGGATGGCGAAGTGGGAAGGGATTATAAAGGAGGAGGAACAGGGGGAACTGGAGATTCGAGGGATGGAACGATGCCGCCAGTTTGGTTTTGGAATTCAGTGGTGGGGTGGGAATGTTGTAAGGAGGGAGCTGGGGCTTAGGGGTGGCAGACAAGGGGTGAAAGCGTGAAGAGGAGAGGCAAAGAGCAGGACTGTGTCGGGTCTGTAGTTGTGGGGGGAGGGGGTAATGCAGACATAATAGAGATTATAGGGATGACAGATGCTCGCATGACTAGAAAGCAAATGACTGGAGAAATTCCGAGCGAAGGTACACCGATGGTATACCAAACTCCCTAGGGTGTACCAAAATCATGGGACAATCGATTTACCAATTGTGTGTCTTTACGTCTCTTTGCTCCCATGTACTGTAAGGGGGGGTAAAAAAAAAACCTGTCTCCCCTAACTAACGAACAACTAAGTAAATAACTACCATAAATCAATGTCTTCCCGCATCAAAATCCACCAATTTTGAGCCTGCCATTCCAATCACTCACCCGCAAACAACCAAATCCGCTCCCTGATGGCCAACAAGAACCAACACACACAAATCATGTCTTCCTCCATCAAGATCCCTCAAACTAAGTCTCCTCCAACTGGGGGCTACAGGGAGGGATCATGGCACCGAGAGTTTGATTTTGGAACCCAGGAGCGGCGGCGGTGGGAACCTTCCCCAACCACCACCTACCCATCAGACGTACTCAAACAAATGTTTTTTTCTACCAACACAATGAAACCTCCATCTACCCCCATTACAGTCATCCCAAACCACTGCTACCATCATCAAGGCACCCTCGACGAACCGGTAAATTACACCCAAATTACTATTCCCCTACCAATCTCAAACCATCAAATCCATCCAAACTGTGGTGTGCTGCGGTGGACGGAGGTTAAGTTTTCATCTTTATCTGTCTGTCTGTGAGGAGGGTATCTCAAAAGGTTGTGGACGGATTTGGATAAAACTTGGTGGACAAGTTGGGTGTTTGACAAGGACAAATTGATTAGATCATGATGAAAATACAAATCCAGATCCGGGTATGGGAATTTTTTTAATACTAAAAGTGATTCTTCACCATTGAGAGATCGGGCCAAAAATGATATACATCACGATATTTCAAAAAGTTGTGGACGAGTTATGACAAAATTAGGTAAATGAGTTGAGTAGGTGACGAGAACAAGCCGATTCGATTTTGATTCAGGTCCAACACATCAGTGGGATATAACATGTAAACTATTCAACCTGGTGGAGGTATGCACTCTACCGAATAACGTTCTACTTTGTTTTGGATGCAGAGTCAAGGCTCGTGGAAGAGCGAGAACGCTGAACGGATCAGAACGTAACAGGACAAAAGGAACAGTAGAGAGAGGGAGAGGAAGGGGATTGGGGGGGGGAGGACAAGATGGATACAGAGGTAAACTCTCAGAAGGGAATAAGTGGAAATTTGGAAATAAGTAGGAGGGGGTAGAAAAGATGATGGTTTTGGATTGAGGATGATATGAGATGGTGGTGAACAGATGTCTTGAATACTTGGAAGGACAGAACGAGATTGAAGAGGATGTGGAAGTCAATCCCATAAGTGGGGGGAAAAATTGGGAACGAATGAGTGGAGGTTAGCAGTGATCCTGGATTTCGGTAGATGCACCAGAATGGGGTTAACGGTGGCCGTGTGTGCCCTGTAGAGACCAGAGGGCGCAAAGCACGGAAAGAGCAGTCAGCAGAGGATGCGAGACCAGTAAGGAGAGGCAGCAGAAGACTCTTGCCATTTGTTTGTGTGATGCCTGGTCTCTCTCATTCATTAAGCTGCAGACAAAGAAAGGAGTTGCAATGCAGGCAGGGCTTGTGTTCCCAGAGATGCTTTGTTCCTAAAACCCCAATCCACCCCTTCCATCGCATCCACACATCAAGCACCAAAGCTGAGGTCATGGCGCATTCGACCTGTGATCACAAAGGTGTCTGGTTCTGTCTCATCAAACCACCGATCTCACCACATGTATGACCGTGCCTTTTCAGATCATAAGTTCCATAGGTACAAATTTTTATTTTTTTTAAAGGTTCCAATTCCATTTATTTTCCCAGATTCCCAACACTTGCCCACCCCCACCACCCACAACCCTCTCCCCACACTTTTATACGAGGACATTATTATTCGACCTTTTTGCATCACAAGGTACATTTTCTGGAAATTTATACACGAGTTAAAACCATCAAACCATTTGTGCAAACATCTCTTTGAATTACACATCACGTATATGTGATTTCAAAATCCGTTTGTCCATTTATTACCCCTCGGGCCCATGAAGGAACCATGCTCCGGTTTACGCAGACAGGTGAACAAGCGGTTAAGGGTGAGGTTTAGAATTCGTCCCACTAACCAACACCGCGAGCGCTACAATGCTCCGAATCATTTCCATAACGACCATGGGTTTATGGAGGGTTCACGGATATCTTGGCAGATCGTCGGATAAACAAGTCGAGGCCGAATGTCTGATAAAGAACTCGATGTCTGATGCAACAGTCTCGCTCGATGTTAAGGACAATCGAAAAGTCAATAAACCGATTCGGGCTATTTAAATGGGCACGGTGATGTTATGGACGATGGTCATAGTAATTCCTATTAGTGTGGCGCAAGGGCTGGCAGGATGGCTGAGGGCCAAAAGTATGCGCATTCGCCTCTAAGCTGTCTAGCCTGGGTTCGAATCCCTACCCAAATAGAAACTGCCATCCTGGTGTTTCACTGGTAAGGTAATTCATCAATGTGTGTACCGTCCATCGGATGGACGTTAAACTGGGAGTCCTGGCTACCGGCATTAGTCGGTGGACGTTAAAGACCCCACGGTTTCCTTCGCGAACAGTAGGCGAGCCATCACTGGCACCATGAACAAATTCCAAATTCCTGCCCCTAACTACTCCTGGGAGAGGGATGGCGAGCCACCCAAAAAGTATAACCCTTGCGTAGAAACTGCTTCGCCAACACCGATGCTCAAACACGGTACGGCGTATCATAATCATAATCATAAATGTGATGTAAATCATTATTTTTCAAAAAAAACCCAAAAAAACATTCCACTCGTTGCTTCTGTTTGGAAATGTGTGCTCTTGCAGGTGAGCAAATTACAACACATTTCTTACAAACGGAGGGAGGTTGCCTCTTGCCGAAGGCAGTTCTGTTTATTTATTCATCGTGTACGGCAGCTGTGTGAGCAGTAGGTAGGAATCTGGATGTGCTCTCTCCTCATTCTGGCCATTTCCAGCAGAGTCACATGATGGTGGTGATACCTAAATTTGCAGACCACCTTCGGGTGCACACAAACGTGGAGAGTACCTTATAGTACCCATCCTGTCTTTACATGATCATTCCCAACATCCTTCTTTTCTCCACTCGTTCTCTTTTCTTTATCCTCACCTATTCTTACACCTTCCCTTGTTTTTCTTAATTTACCCCCACCATAGCTAACCCTCTTAGGTGAAGTCGTCAGATTAACGGATTATTACCCCGCGTGTGTAGTGCAAAGCGGGGTGAAGCAACTGGTTCACTCTGTCTGTTTATCAGTGGATTTCTATGATCGAGGAATTACTTCATTTCAATTGAATTCTGTATTTTGAACACTGGAGAACATGAATCGGAAGACGAACTTGCAGATTAGCAATAATTTCGTTCGGAATTTCGCAAATTGTACGGGGTCTCGTGACGATCGTGCATGCGCACCGTACGGTACAGCAATTGCTTCAGTCTGTCTGTCTGTCTGTCTGGAAGTCAAACAACATTATAAATCATCCCAAACAGGAAACGTACTGTTTTTTAATGACGTCATAAAGGACACAAACAACAGGCACAAATAACTAATGTAACGTGTTAGATAGGGTGGTGTAAAAGACGGTGCATCATTGGTAGTAAACTTTAAAAAAAAGTGTTTATTTTCTACAACACTTAAAAACTGTATTTAATTTCAACATATGTATATATTGTTGCAGGCCGGGGGTCGGTGGCGAGAGCGACCACTAGGTGGGGGAGGTTACGTCGTCTCCCACAAGACTCCCCGGAATTGTAGGCCGTCACTCTCGGATAACTCCGTGAGCCGGCGGGTCGCTGGACCGACCGTGGACGCCAATATCTCAACCGCGTAGCGTAGGGTATTTTTGTCTCGAGCCAATTTACCTAATTAACTACGCGATTTCAACTACCGGGGAACCACGCCCTCGGCAGCACCCCATCCTATTAGTGGATTTTGAATATTT
>CM068955.1:180119088-180129927 GCA_035128595.1 Eptatretus atami | reverse complement strand
TCTTCTGGTGTTCAAGTAAATGCATTACATGGCTAAACGTATGTGGACACCTGCTCGTCCAACATTTCATTCCAAAGTCATGGGCATTAATATGGAGTTTGGTCCCCCGTTTGATGCTGTAATGGCCTCCACTCTTCTGGGAAGGCTTTCCACTACATGTTGGAACATTGCTGCGGGGATTTGCTTCCATTCAGCTGCAAGAGCATTCGTGAGTTCGGGTGTTGGGCGATTAGGTCTGGCTGGCAGACGGCGTTCCAATTCATCACAAAGATGTTTGATGGGGTTGAGGTAAGGGCTCTGTGCAGGCCAGTCAAGTTCTTCCACACCGATTTCGACAAACCATTTCTGTATGGACCTCGCTTTGTGCACAGGGTATTGTCATGCTGAAACAGGAAAGGTCTTCCCCAAACTGTTGCCACAAAGTTGGAAGCACAGAATCATCTAGAATGTCACTGTGTGCTGTAGCGTTAAGATTTCCCTTCACTGCAACTAAGGGGCCGTACCTGAACCATGAAAAATAGCCACAGACAATTATTCCCTCTACCAAATTTTACAGTTGGCACTATGCATTCGGGCACGTAGCGTTCACCTGGCATCCGCCAAACTCAGATTCGTCCGTCGGACTGCCAGATGGTGAAGCGTGATTCATCACTCCAGAGAAGCATTTCCACTGCTCCAGAGTCCAATGCGGTGAGAGCATCACACCACTCCAGCCGACGCTTGGCATTGTGCATGGTGATCTTAGGCTTGTGTGCGGCTGCTCGGCCATAGAAACACATTGAATGAAGCTCTCGACAAACAATGTTGTGCTGACGTTGCTTCCAGAGGCAGTTTGGAACTCAGTAGTGAGTGTTGCAACCGACGACAGACGATTTTTCCACACTACGCACTTCAGCACATCGGCGGTCCATTCTGTGATCTTGTGTGGCCTACCACTTCCGGCTGAGCTGTTGTTGCTCCGAGACATTTCCACTTCACAATAACAGCACTTGCAGTTGACCGGAGCAGCTCTAGCAGGGCAGAAATTTGATGAACTGACTTGTTGGAAAGGTGGCATCCGATGACGGTGCCATGTTGAAAGTCGTAGAACTCATAGTATGGCCCATTCTACTGCCAATGTTTGTTTATGGAGATTACATGGCTGTGTGCTTGATTTTATACACCTGTCAGCAATGGGTGTGGCTGAAATATTCAAATCCACTAATTAGGAGGGGTGCCAAATCGCCTTCTTGGCACTTCCAAAAACCTCCAGTTTAGCAGTACTTGGACAAAAGTTTATGCTGTCTCGACCAATCAGTTTTGCTCTGAGCTCTGAGGGCGAGTTGGCAGAAGGTTCAGCATCCAGGTTTAGCTCCAGAGTGTGCCGTTGATGAATTTATCGTGATGCGGCTGTGTGAGCCCCCATCCGAGCATAAGATGTAGTGTCATGTCACTAGTAATTCAGGATTTGTGGTGCATATGTCTTGTGTTGTATAAAACAACTCTTCTTCCTGGTCAGTCATTCTGCAAAGTTACAACATTGCCTGTTTGGGTACGTAAGTTCTTCATCACTTTTCATCTCAGATCATTTGCAGCTTAGTGCTAGTCATGACCACGTTAAGACCGTGACTTTCAGATTTATAAATGTCTGTGCAGCTCATTTGATGAAACGATTTTATTTTATTTTTATTTTATTCTCCTTCTTTGAAATCTATGGCTGTACAAATTACAAATGGGAGCAAACCTGTCATGCATAAAGCACCCAATCGGCATGACAAGATAGGTGTTGGAGTTGCTTGTCTGAATGTTGGTACTTTGCGTGGTAGAGCTGGTAAGATAGTGGAAACTTTGAGCCGCAGAAGAGTGGATGTATGCTGTGTGCAAGAAACAAGGTGCAGGGGAGGTGCTGCAAGAATGGTCCCAGCTAGAAATGAAAGGTACAAACTATTTTGGATAGGTTGTGACTCTGGATCTGGTGGTGTTGAGATTATAGTGGCTGAAAAGTGGGTGGAGAAGGTGTTGGAGGTTAGGAGGGTAAATGCAGGAGTTATCGTCCTCCAGCTGCTGCTTGATAAGCATATATTAATAGTAGTATCAACATATGCCCCACAGATAGGATTAAGTGAGGAGGAGAAAGTTTTGGGACATACTTGTGCATGTTGTTTCGGGGATTAGCGAGAGAGAAGTTGTGATCGGAGGGGATTTGACTGGACATGTTCGAGAGTTGGCAGAAGGATATGAGGGTGTGCATGATGGGTCAGGTTTCGTAGTTAGAAACACTGAAGGTGTAAGAATACTTGAGTTTGGGGATGCTTTAGATATGGTCATCTGCAACACAATGTTCAAGAAGAGGCCAAGCAGACTGATCACTTAGGAGTTAAGACGTATAAAGAGGCAAATAGACTACTTTCTAATTGGAGATTAGATTGGAAGTTGGTTAAGGATGTGAAAACAAGAGGTGGAGAAGAATGTTCCTTTCAACATAGGCTGCTAGTGTGTGATGGAAAGTTAAGTTGGAGCAGGGAAAAAGAGGAAACCTTACATCCCAAGGAGAAGAGTATGGAAAGTAAGAGATCAGAATGTAAAGGGAACACATCTATTGAGAACTTCTGGAAATGAATCTTCGAAGCCTTATTGTTGGAGAGGATGTCGAGAGTTGTTGGAACTCTTGAAAAGATGTGCTGCTGTGAGCGAGTGAAAAGACATGTGGCTGGTCGAAGGGCCCAGCTAAACATGGAGACGCATGGGGTGGTGGAATAATGAGGTGGATATGGCGATTCAAGAAAAAAGAAAATTGTTTAGGATTTGGAAAAAGGGAGGGGATAAGGAGGAATACTTTGTGATAATATGTTACGGCAAGAAGGGAAGTTTACAAGGCTAAAAAACTCGTACAGGATTTACTTTCAGATGTGATAAATAATGCAGATTGGAGAGGGGAGATATTTAGGATGGCAAAGCAAATGATGGGTCAAAATGAGGATCTCATAGGAGAACAATGTGTGAAGAATGATATGGGAAATGTACTGGTTGGGCATGGGGAGATTAGAAATGCTTGGAGGAGTTAATATGTGCACCTGCTAAATGAGGAATTCCCCTGGAACAGGGATATTCTGGAGGCAGTGGAGCCTGTGCAGGGCCCACCACCTGAGATAAAGAATGAATGGGTGAAGAAACATCAATCAAATGAAAATGGTAAAGCGGCGGGCAGCACTGGTATTCGCAGAGATGCTGAAGGCATCTGGTGATATTGGAGTGAATTTAATCACTAAATTGATAAATGCAATAATAAGGGAGACATCTGTCCCAGATGACTGGTTGAAGAGTGTAATAATGAATATTTATAAAGGCAAGGGTGATGCCTTGTTTAAGCAAATATAGGGGTCTGAAGTTGCTGGACCATGGAATGAAAGTGGTAGAGAGAGTCCTCGATAAGTTGATAAGGCAGAGGTTGATGTACATGAAATGCAATTTGGTTTCATGCCAGGAAGAGGCATGATGGAGATTTTTATAGTTAGGCAATTACAGGAAAAATATCTGGTGAAGAATAAACAATTGTACTTTATATTTATGGATTTGGAGAAGGTGTTCGATAGGGTGCCTCAGGAAGTGGTGCAATGGTCCATGAGTCCAATCCTGTTCATCATGGTTCTTGAGGCTATATCACAGGAATTTAGAGGAGGTTCACCTTGTGAACTCCTGTATGCTGATGACCTAGTGCTGATAGCTGATAGTGTGGAAGAGGTAATGGGTAACGACACAGTATGGAAAGAGGGTATAGAGGCCAGAGGACTGAAACTGAATACAGGGAAAACGAAAGTGCTGATCAGTGGTGTGGGAGAAGGAAGTGTGGGAAAAAGAGGGAGGTGGCCCTGTGCTGTCTGTAGAAAAGGTGTAGGTAGCAATTCAATATTGTGTAAATCCTGCAATTGCTGGGTGCACAAGGGGTGTAGTGGCATCAGAGGTAGACTGCAGGTGGTACCTGACTTCAAATGTGCTATTTGTGCAGGTAAACATGTGACTCCAGTTCGAGCGGAAAGGATAGTTTATGGGGATACATCTCTGGAATGTGTAGATAAATTCTGTTCCCTTGGTGATATGATTATTGCAGGTGGTGGTGTGGAAGCAGCAGTGAATGCAAGAATTAGGAGTGGCTGGAGGAAGTTTAGGGAGTCGTTACCCCTATTGACATCAAGAGGGACCTCTCTCTGATTAAAGGGAAAACTGTACGCAGCTTGCGTTAGAAGCGTGATGTTGTATGGCAGCGAAACATCGGTGATAAAAAAAGAGAATGAACAGAGGTGTGAACGAAACTAAATCAGAATGGTGAGATGGATGTGTAATGTGACACTGAAGGAGAGGAAACCTAATGTGGAATTAAGAAATAGGTTAGGTAGAGAAAGCATTTGCGAGGTTATGCGTAGAGGTCAGTTGAGATGGTTTGGACATGTGGAAAGGACGTGATCGGGTGGTTGTGTGAGGAGGTGTATAAATATGAATGTGAATGGAAGGAGAGCTCGAGGCCGTCCAAGGAAAACATGGGATGTGTTGCTGAGTGATGATCTTTGAGTGAAAGACCTAACTTGAGGGCCAGCAAGGGATCGTGCAGCCTGGAAAGCAGCCATTAGGTGAACCACGGCTTACACATGCAAGCATGGAAACGGCCGTAAAACGGATGATGATTATTATTATTTTATTTTATCATATAAATGGTTAGTAATAGGGTCATTAAACACCAATCCAGATTTCTCCCAGTGGCGAATCCTCCCTTCTGGACTTGGTGATCAACTTTCCTGCAAATATCTCCTGCTCTTCCTGTGCTCCAATTGGTTCATGTGATTATATGCTTGTGAAAGTCAACATCTCTCTCGCTGTTCTCAGAAAGCTGCCTCAATGCCGGTGAGTCTGGCATTTCACTCAAGCAGATTGGCAGGGACTGCAAGCAGTCATCTCTCGTCAGGACTGATCTTCCACATCTACTGCCCCTGGTGTTAACTCAGCTTGGAATTCTTCCACAATAACCTGCTCTCTCCCATGCACAGATTCATCCCATCTCATCTTCGATAATCCTACCTTTCTTCCCGAATCCTGTGGTAAGGAAGATGCTCTGAAACAACTTGCTTTCTCTTCCTAGAAGGCTAATCCGACCGAAGGCAATCTCAGTGCATTCCAAAAAGTCCGCAACAAGAATAAACTTTCAAACACATCTCCCTCATCTAAAACCCGGTGGTGCTTGTTAGGTGTGTGTCTGGTGTATGCTCCCCTTCCATCGCATCCCTCTCTTCAAATGGCACCACAGCCGACTCCGCTCATCCAAAGGCTGAATGTCTCAATTCTGTGTTTCCTTCCAAATCTTGTGTCCCCAACCCTCACTGCCTGTACACACAATACCCTGCAACACCCAACTGTTGCTGGACTCTGCATCTTGTGCACCTGAAAAAGTGAAGAAGGTTCCTTCCAACCTCAACTCTGACTGCTACTGGATCAGACAGCATCAGCTCACATGTCCTAAATGCTGCTTTGCTGCTCTTGCACATCCTCTCTCTGCCCTTTTGACCCTGACATTTGTGCGAGGTCATCTTCCCTCTGTTTGGAAATTCGAAAACATCACTGTGTTACATGAAAAGCTGAAATAACCGATCCCCTCAACTACAGACCAATCAGCTTACTTCCAATCATCAGCAAGTTCATGGAATCCATTATCACAGTTGATACAGCATGAAATCCTTCCTTTTCTCCAATAACCTCATCTCAGATCACCAATTCGGTCTTAAACCAAATCACACTATCTTGGATATACTGTGTCTACTCTCCCAACAATGGATGGAGGCCCTCAATGTCTGACACGAGATCAGGGCCGTCTCTCTGGACCCATCTCATGCTTTTCATACAGTCTGGCATCCTGTCTCACTCTCCAAACTCTCTGCCAATGGAATCCAAGGCCAACTCCACACATGGTTTACTGACTTCCTCTACTCTCGTAGCCAACACATGGCACTCACTAGAATCCCTTCATCTCCTCTTCCTGTCAAGGCCGGAGCACCCAAATGCAGTGCTCTGAGCCCAGTCCTATTCCTGCTATTCACAACTGAACTCCTTTTTTTATTCATATGCAGCCTGCGGTTGCTTGGCTGCATCATTTTTAGGCGACACAGCTGTGCCACTGATGCAATGCGTTTCTGTCTACACTGTCAGACGGCTCACCAATAATCGATGTGACTGGGAAGCTAAGGTGTAAGACTGGGAAGAGAATGAAAAGGAAGTGGAAGTTGATTCCACAGGTGGAGAAAAAAAGAGGAACAAATGAGTGGAGGTGAGCAATGATCATGGATTTCGGTAGTTTACCGGAAGGGGGTTGATTGTGGACTGTGTGAGCTCTGCAGAAACCTGGGGGTACAAAGCACGGAAAGAGCAGAGGGTACAAGATCAGAAAGGAGGCAGTGGAAGACAGAGACCACCAACTGATCTGTGATGGCAAGGTGATAAGCCCATTGACTCAGCTTCATTGCAGGAAATTCCAATATTCTTAAAAGCCTTGGTTTCCACAGCGTCAACCTGAACAAGAGGTGAGGCAGGGGAGCCAGCTCAGAGGGGAGAGCAGTATTCCGTTGAGCTGTAGATGAAAGGATTGAAAGCCTTCTAGGTGGATAGGAGCTCAGGTGTGCAAAGGAAGGACTTTGCACAACGGAGGATGCCCAGTCAGCGTCTGGCTTTGGAGGTCAATTTTGAAATGTGGCTTTCCCAAGATAGATCATGGCTGAGAGTGAGACCCAGTAGTATGAGTGACTGAACCTCTTCCAAAGGGTTGTTGAGAAAGTAGATAGAAGGGTTTGTGGTATGGTCCTTTCGGAGAGAGATAGTAAGATTTGTCAGGATTAAAACACATATTCCAAGTGTTTGACCAGCTTGTGATTTCATCAAGGTCTGAAGAGAGGGAAGAGGCTGCAGCCTGCCTGAAGACAAATAAGAAGATAAGACAAATCTTACAGGCAGGTCGGTGGTCTTTCCGTCTTCTACCGTCTCCTCTCCCCCCTGCTCTGTCTGCAATTTGTCCCCACCACATTTCCGCAGAGCTCAAGGTCTGCCAACAACCTCCTTCTGGTAAAACTACCAAAATGACGAATCACTGCTCACGTTCACTCTTTCATTCCTCTTTTTCCCCGCCTTTGGAATAAACTCCCTCACTCTCTTCAATCCCATTCTTCCCTCCAGGCCTTCAAAACAGCAGTTCACCACCACCTCTTATCGTCCCCCATCCAAAACCTCGATCTTTTCTACCCCCGCTCATCCACTCCAAACCCACATCCTTCAAATTCCCTTCTTTCCTTCCTGAAAGTCCCTTTAATGACCATCTTGTATACCTTGTGTTCCCCACCCCATCCCTCTCCCTTACACAGATCTCCTCATGTCTCTGTTCCCCACTGTTTTGTCCTTCCCACTCCCGCCCCTCTTGTCTCATGCCTCCCTTGCTGTGTGTTGTGTGTTAGCTCTCATACGAGCCTCGACAATGTATACAAATTTTTTATTTTTTTTCAAAAAGGATGAGGGATGTCATGGCACAGGGTGGGGACATAAGCAAATAGATAAAGAGTGTTTTCTATAGAGTCAGAGAGATCGTTGATGAAGATTAGGAATAGGACTAGGCCCAGAATACTACCTACCTTGGGGCACTCCAGCCTTGACAGAGAGAGGAAATGAAAGGATTCCATTGAGTGTCACACATTGGCTACGAGAGTAGAGGAAGTCAGTAAACCATGTGTGGAGTTGGCCTTGGATGCCAGAGGCAGAGAGTTTGGAAAGTAAGGTGGGATGTAGTTTCATATCTGACATTGAGGGCCTCCATCCATTGTTGGGTGAGTAGAAGCAACATGTTCAAGGTGGAGTGACCTGGTGTGAAACCAAATTGGTGATCTGAGATGAGGATGTTGGAGAAAAGGAAGGATTTCATTACAACTGTGATGATGGATTCCATGACCTTGCTGTTGCTTGAAAGTAAGCTGATGGGTCTGTAGTTGAGGGGATCAGTTTTTGCACCTTTTATGTCATGTAATGTTGTTGGCGGATTTCCATACAGATGGAAGATGATCTAGTGCAAATGACGGAGTGAAAAAGGCAGAGAGGGGATAAGCAAGAGCAGCAGAGCAGGTTTTTTAAAATCACATTTGAGTAATTGCTGTCCGGTTCAGTAGCAGAATCAGAGTCAAGGTGGAGAAGGTGGAGAAAGAATCTTCTCCACCTTCTCTGGTGCAAAAGGCACAGAGTCCAAGAACAGTTGGATACGACAGGGAAGGATGGGCCCAGAGAGTGAGTTGGGGACACAATATTTGGAAGCAAACACAGAATTGAAGAATTCAGCCTTCTCACGAGCGGAAGTCGGCTGTGGTGCCATTTGAAGGGATGGAAGGGGAGCATACACCAAAGACAGACTTGACATGGCACCACCAGGTTTTAGAGGAGGGAGACAAGTTTGAAAGCTCATTCTTGAGATTGGACAGATGTTGTTTTCTGGCTTTCCTGAGAGTTGGCACACGCTTGTTGTGGGGTTTATGGAATGATCTGAAGTTGCCTTCCATTGGATTTTCCGTTGGTTAAAGCAACTGCTTCACAACAGGATTCAGAGGACCACGGGTGGGGAAAAGGGTAGGATAACGAAAGACTAGATGGGACGAATTTGTGCATGGGAGAGAGCAGGATTCTGTGGAAGAATTCTCAGGCTGAGTTAACATCAGGGCCAGTAGATATGGAAGACCAGTCCTGAAGTGTGATGGCTGCTTGCAGTCCCTGCCAGTTTGCCTGAGTGAACTGCCAGGCTCAACGGCGCCGAGACTGTTCTCTGAGAATTGGCAGAAATATGTTTACTCTCACAAGCACATGATCAGATGAACCAATTAAAGTCGAGGAAGAGCAGGAGACATTGGCGGGGAGTTTGGTCATAACTAAATCCAGAAGGGAGGATTTGCCATTTGGAGAAATCTGGGTTGGAAAGTTCACAGATTGAGTCAGTCCCATGGAGTCAAACATAAAGTCCTTTTTGCTGAAGTTCCATGCTGGTATGAGAGGTACCAACACCCAGCCAAGTTGCAAGGTGACCATTGTAATTGCCACATATGAGGAAAAGAGAGTTTGGATGAGTGTTTAAATGTTTGTCCATGTTGGCTAGGAGAGATGTAGATGGTGTTGTCACTGTTAGGAGGATGGTACTACACACAGATGAACAAGTGGTGGGAGCAAAGGGGGATGTCCTGTTGATCTGAGATGAGGATGTTGGAGAAAAGGAAGGATTTCATGGTGGTTGGGAGGTGTAAGGTTAGTACAAAGGCAGTGGGGAATTGAGTTATTGATGTAAAGTGCAAGTCCACCGATGTGACGTGGTGGAGACATTAAGGGGTTGGGGATGTCCTGTGGGAGGAAGGATTCTGTTGAACACATATCTGATTTATCAGCAGTGGCTGATAAATTGAGAGATCTACTTCTGATGTTTGAGATCCACACAGTTTAGAGATGGAGGGGGGGGAGGGGTTGTTGGCATGGTGCAGGATTAAGGGAGGCTTTGGGGGGCAAGATGAAGGTTTGGAGGAATGGGGTGATTGTGAAGGTGTGAGTGTGTGGAGTGCACGGGAAGGTTTGAGTGTGTGGAGTGCGTGGGAAGGTTTGCATGTGAGGGGAAATGTTTGAGTGTGTTTGGTGCATAGGAATGTGAAGGTTTGTGTGTGGGGGTGTGAGGGAAGGTGTGTGTGTGTGTGTGTATGTATGTGTGGTATGTGAAAGTTTGAGTGTGTGGGTTGTGGGGGAGGTTTTAGAGGGTGAGGTGAGTAGGAAGCATTTAGGGGGTGCGGTGAGGGGAAGCATTGAGAAGGTGGGGTGAGGAGGGTGCAGAAAGGGGGGCATGAAGCTATGACGGCGTGGGGTGGGTGTAGATGCTTTTCCTGATTCCATATTCCAAAGTTTGACGTATGGAGATAAAGATCATGGATGGGAGATTTGAATGCTTGTTAAATGCATGGAAAAACACTGCACTGTACGAGCAGGGTTGAGGGGTGGGCGAGAAGGGGTGGGGGCAGAAAGTTTGTGAACGAGGTGCAGAGCAGAAAATAATCCTTTTGAAGAAGACATTTATTGTGGTGGAGAAGAAGAACACGTGTAACATTTGTGAAAGAGGTGAAGGGTTGAAATGCATTCTTTAACCGATATATATTTTTTTTTTTTGAAGAAGAAGAATAAGAAGAAGAAGCGATATTTAATGTAGATTCAGCTTGGAGAAAAGTGGGAGAACCAGGAGCAGGAGAACCAGGAAGGGGGGGGGGCGGGAGATGTAGAACCAGGAGCAGAAGGAAATTCAATAGAAATGAGAATCGTTATGGAGTGAAATATCAAGTTTTTTTGTGCCAATTTTTTGAAGCAAGGAGAGGAAATAGAAATAAGAAATTGGATAGGATGAAATATTGCATGGGACGAAACAGCAACACATTGACAAATGACACACACACACAACATGACAAATCCGGTTAGGAAAACTCAGCTTTGGTGAGGTGGAACCGAGCAGCTGAAATTTCACCATGCATGCGTGAAGAACCCAAACCGGAAGCAACAAAACTGTGATATTACTTGATAACACTGACTTGCTGCATTCTTGTGTGGATTCCTGCTGGGCTTTTGCCAGGTCGTGCTGTGTTTCGCCTATGCTGTTCCACGGACATATAGGTGGTCTGATTCTCCGTGCCTTGCTCTGGTCGCTGCTTGCCTTCGCAGTGCTGATACTCCTTCTTCGCACAGACCAAATCCACCAACTCTTTTGCACAACTCTCTGCTCTCTGCGCAGCTCAACTAATAGCCATGCACAACTCACCACTTCTGGCATGGTTG
>CM068955.1:180104144-180119078 GCA_035128595.1 Eptatretus atami | reverse complement strand
TTGGGGTTTGCTCTGTATGCACAGTACCTGCTCACCTTTTCAAAAGAACACATTTAGACAGATAACAAATGGGAAAAGATTGAGAGCATTAAGGTGCAGGAATGGTAGGACCTACGACACATACATAATGGCGGGACGACTTTGGATTTCTGCGAACACACTCTTCAACAGATGGTCTATCATTTCACACAGAAACCAAACACTTATGCTATACATTTATTAATGAAATATATATTTCATCTTACTCCCATTAGTCCCTATTGCCGTCCCTCTATAGTCTATACGATACTAGCAGGGTGTGCTTACACATTGTGTAAGCATATGAACCGTGCTTCCCCATTGTCTCGGGTCGATCACCTGTATTTGATTTTTCATGTATTTATTTTCATTTAAATATATTTTCATTTACGAAAGCTTTCCGACAGTTCTGTGATTTTTCCTGGTGTGGCAGCTTTGATGTCCATCGGCACGCAAAATATCAACTTTCTATGTCAACCTGAAGGTACCGATCTTTAATATCAGTCAGTCAGTGCTTAGAGAGAGCTTTATATATATATTACAAGATATACAATATGTTGAATGACCTAAATCCTTTCCTTTGTGCTAATGATATACTCTGCACTTATATATTGAAAAAAACCATTGGCACTTCTCGGACAATCGTATGTCGTCCATGTAACTTTTTGAAAGCCCTTCATACGACTAAGGTTTGATTCAAGAGAAACACACAAAAGAATAGACACAATATCCACAATGAAATACAGAGAGGAGCAGCTAGGCTACTCAAGCTATCCTACGGTGCCATATTCACATGAGTGAAACACAATGTGAACTCGTCAGTAGAGTGGTGGTAGCTGGGAGTGAGGGGTTGGGGGAGAGCACAGCAAGTTACCGAGACAGCATAGCATGCACACAATGCCCATGTACAGATCACCCAATTCAATTCCACTCCACCTTACATTTCTGCCGATGTCCCTGTTCCCCTCTATTTCCATTGCTGAGCTGGATACCTATCCAATTCCATTTTAAACCGATCCATTGTCCGTGCTGCTACTACCTTCCGATGAAAATCAATCCTTACATTAATGACTTTCTCTGTGTGATATAGCCCTGCCTCGCCACTTGTTCTTAACTCTTCTTATTTTTTTTATACTCACAAGCAATGTCAATCCTTTGGTCAAGTCACAGTGTAAATCTGACAGAGAGAGAGACAGAGAGAGAGAGAGAGAGAGAGAGAGAGAGAGAGAGAAGAGAGAGAGAGAGAGAGAGAGGAGACAAAGAGGAGACAGAGAGAGAAGAGACAAGAGAGAGAAGAAGAGAGAGAGACAGAGAGAGGACAGAGAGAGAGAGAGAGAGAGAGAGACAGAGAGAGAGAGACAGAGAGAGAGAGAGAGACAGAGAGAGAGACAGAGAGGAGAGACAGAGAGAGAGAGGACAGAGAGAGGACAGAGAGAGACAGAGAAGGAGAGAGCGAGAGAGAGAGAGAGAGAGAGAGAGAGAGGAGAGAGAGACAGAGAGAGAGAGAGAGAGACAGAGAGGAGAGACAGAGGAGAGAGACAGAGAGAGAGACAGAGAGAGAAGAGACAGAGAAGAGAGACAGAGAACAGAGACAGAGACAGAGACAGAGACAGAGACGGAGACGGAGACGGAGACGGAACGGACGGAGACGGAGAGGGAGAGGAGAGGGAGAGGGAGAGAGAGAGACAGAGACAGAGACAGAGACAGAGACAGAGACAGAGACAGAGAATGATATTTAAAAACAACGTCTCAAACTACACTATTCCAGGCCCGTGTTATGGAGTCTATTGTGAGATACAGTAGATTGAGCTTCTAATAACTGAGTCTATCACACTCGAGAATGCACACAAACAGATGATGCTATTTAGAGACATTGGTTTTGTATGGAACTTGTCCCACTGCGAAGAATGAAGGAAGAGAGGGATTTGGGTCAGTATGTTGTGTGTGTGTGTGTGTGTGTGTGTGTGTGTGTGTGTGTGTTTAATATGCATACATTTTTGTCATATTTATTAAGTACATGGTCCTTATAATGTGCATCAGAAATCCATTTGCACACAGATGGATTTTTGGGGGGTTCAAGAGGCAATCCCCCCCCCCCCAAACGGAATTCCTTCTCCTTTAGTAATTTGCTCATCTCGCAGCACTGATGTCTGGCAGCGTGTGTGTGTGTGTGTGTGGGTGTGTGTGTGTGTGTGTGTGTGTGTGTGTGTGTGTGTGTGTGTGTGTGTGTGTGTGTGTGTCCAGACCATAACACTCACTGTTACTCTCATTTCACCATTTGAACTGTCGTCATCAAATTTTCAACAAACCTTTAGCATGACAATATGGAGGAAATAATGAATAAACTTTCCAATTATATTTATTTGTTAGCTGTTGTTTTTGTCAAGTTTAGTTCGAGTCCAAAGCAGAAACAGATGCGCTTCGCATTTTGGGATGTTTTCTAGTTTACTGTTAAGATCAAAAATAAACAAAATTACATGTGCTGACCCCTTTTTGAACTTCATTGACAGTTAGCTGCAGCACGTGACATGAGAATGAACAGGGCTGATGTGCTTATCGCAAAGAAAAGCTAAAATGGACTTTGGGAAGTTTTTTTGTGAAAGCGACTGTTGAGCCATCACGGATGATTCACAGCAGGATTTTACAACTGGCCCAGGTCAGGCCCAGCCACAACCGCCTACCTGGGCTGTCGATGCTGCATCATCTCATGTACAGCAAGACTCTCCAATCTTTGTATGCAGTCAGTGGAGGTTCTCAGCACACGGACAGTCGAAGATGATTGAGAAGCAGAAACGTTCCTACAGATTTTGGAGAATAAAACAATGGCCTCACTCAACCACATCTGACAATGGGCCTCAACCACATCAAACATCGCGGAGAAACGGAATCGGTGGCAGGAAACGGAATTTTACCAAGAGAATATTTGGGGAAAACAGTCACTCTTTTCCATTTTTGTACCACAAACAAATTCCCTTGTGTTGAATATTCTGTTGAATAAGATGTTTTGTGGTCTGCTTTCCCTGCCTTCCACTCAAAAACAAGCTAAGGATTAATTATCAAAAAAGGGAGGCAGAATTGGAAGAAAATCTGAAAAAATTGTCTAAGCCTGCCATTCCCAGGTTGATTTGGAATGCGTGGAAAAGTGGGAATGCTTCAAACATCGCGGAGAACGGAATCGGTGGCAGTAAACCTTTCAGGAAGTCATAAAAGCACATTCAGAGAAACAGGGATAACCTTGTAAAGGTTTGTGACATTGTCAGGTTGCTTTTAAAGTTTGCTGAACCGTTTTGTGGGCAAAATGGGGGAAAGGAATTTTTTGAATTTGCGATTTATTTTCAATAGGCAAATACAACCTGTCGTTTTGCTGACGGGAATATTAAGGAGGGGGGAGAGAAAGAGGGAGGGGAGGGAGAGAGAAGGGAGGAGGAGGATGGGGGGGGGAGAGAGAGAGAGAGAGAGAGAGAGAGAGAGAGAGAGAGAGACACAGAGAGAGAACAGAGAGAGAGCAGAGAGGAGAGAGAGGACACAGAGAGAGAGAGACACAGAGAGAGGGAGACACAGAGAGAGGAACACAGAGAGAGGAGGACACAGAGAGAGGGAGACACAGAAGAGGAGACACAGAGAGAGGGAGACACAGAGAGAGGAGACACAGAAGGGGAGACACAGAGAGAGGGAGACACAGAGAGAGGGAGACACAGAGAGAGGGAGACACAGAGAGGGGAGACACAGAGAAGGAGACACAGAGAGAGGGAGACACAGAGAGAGGGAGACACAGAGAGAGGGACACAGAGAGAGGGAGACACAGAGAGAGAGAGAGAGAGAGACACAGAGAGAGACAGAGACAGAGACAGAGACAGAGACAGAGACAGAGACAGAGACAGAGACAGAGACAGAGACAGAGACAGACAGAGACAGAGACAGAGAGAGACAGAGAGACAGAAAGACAGAGAGGAGAGAGAGAGAGAGAGAGAGAGAAGAGAGGAGGAGAGAGAGAGAGAGACACACACACAGAGAGAGACACACAAGAGAGAGAGAGAGACAGAAGACAGAGAGACAGAGAGACAGAGAGACAGAGAGACAGAGAGACAGAGAGAGAGACTTTTGTATACTTTTATTATAAAAGTATCAAAAACACACCAGAAAACCACACTCCATAAAAACAAATCCAAAATATTTTACAGCAAAAATAAATTCAACAAAATTACCCCGGTCGGGGGTGATGATCATCTCTGAAGCTCTGTAGATGTGGATCTCTGATCGGCTTAGAATGGCTTCGACGTCGTCTTGTCTTTTGGTTCAACGTACAGACGAAAGCCCGGGAGTAAAAAGGATAGAAAACCTCAGAAATCAAACTACATTTCTGAGTTATCCGGAGATAGATTTTGAAATGGTTGATTTGGAACATTTATGATCAATGTGTCTTCGAAAGGATAGAAACCGGACCTCAGAAATCAACCGCATTTCTGAGTCATAAATGGCGGATGATTTTTCCACGATTTTTCCAACTTTGAAGACACGTGACTCGATAACCAGGACGAATTTTTTAAAAACCGGCCTGACCAATTTATATATTGTTCCATATTATCAGAATCCGAAGAAATTTCGAAGATCGGATCACAAACGGCGGAGGAGATAGATTTTGAAAATGGACGATTTCGCAACTTTGGAGACCTTGACGTTGACCTTGAATCGGGTCAAAGGTCATACCGTTGTGCATCCCTCATCGACATCTACCACATACCAAATATCAAGAAAATCGGAAGAAAAAAATGGGGACGTACGTACGTACAGACATACAGACATCGAGACTGGTTTTATTATGTCATCTCGTTAGAGATGACCTAAAAAGCAATACAAACAAGGGTGTAAGTTCATGTCAAACACACCACAGAATAATACATATATGCAAAAAGTATGTGTAAGTACTACACTTTTCCAAACCGGATTCCATCACAAAAAGAAGCTCAAAACCTCATCAGTGTACCACTGATCACCCACAATATCCAAGCTCAAAAGAAAACCTGCTCCATTTTTACCTGTGCCGAAACCATACTTTAAAGCACAAAAGCACATTTACATTTTTAGATCCTCGTGGAGGATCTCTAAGTCTTACTCACGTTGTTGTTCTTGTGGACTTTTTTGTTTCACAGCCTACAGTTTCACAGCCTACAGTTCCTGAAACTTGGCATATATATTGTTGCGAATTCGCGCCCGCCGGCGTGCGAACGGCCACGTGACTCGAATCGCGGCACGTCGCCCACCGGACGGACTATTCTGTCGTGACCCTCTCGGACTAACGCCAGGAGCTAGTCACGGGTGGGCCTTTCGGCCTCACCACGATCGTGCCAATCGGCCACCGCGTGGATAGGGTTGTTCGCCAAACTCGACCTACCTAAGTACCCACGCGGATGGTAAACCGGGCGATCGCACCTCGCCGCAGGTCGACTCCGGACACGGCCGCTTAAGCGGTCCGTTCCGTACTATCGGGATAACCGAGCGGTGTTATCGTCGGCCTCGACGTTCCGATTAATTATCAGGCGTATAAGCCCACGACAACCCGTTACGTGAAGCAAGATGGAGATTCAACAAAGGAAAGGACGCGCGAAACGGGGAACAATTCACACAAGCACATTTATTTCACACACACAGACACAGACACAAAGCACACATATACAGCCAAACAGAATTAGAATGCAAATATAGCAAATGCAAGAAGGAACGACAAAAGCAACGATGACGCAGAGCTACAACCGAATACGCGAACACACGGCAACACTTAAAACAGTTTTACTTCACAGACGGCGCCAACACACATTTACACCAAAGCAAAAGAAGGAAGGAAGTCGCGACTTCCCTGTGCGCGTCGTCCACCTTGGCGACCGCAGCCTCGAGTCCTCCGGCGTGGTGGACCGACCAGCTCGTGCCGCGCGTATCTCGCGCCGTGCGCCCAACAGCTCGGACGGGGTTTTGGGGGGACTCGATCGGGTTCGCCCGCTATCTCGGTGCGGACGGGGTGGGGAATGGCAGGCGCTCCGTCCAGGGACGGCACCGACAGGCTCGAGAAGCCCCGTGCACAACCGAACCAAAAGAGAAGAAGAAGAACCCGAACAGGCGATGCACACAGGAGACCATACGAAACGATTCCCGGTTCGAGCTATTCTCTGGAACTCTCCGTTTTGACGATCTCTCAGTTTCGACGCCTCCAGTTTCGAACGATCCTCTCAGTTTCGAGCTGCCCTCCAGTTTCGAACGATCCCCTCAGGAACTCTGTCTTCACCTCTTTTTGTAGGGAGGTCCTCCCCCTCTCTCCGCCCCGTCGGACGCGTCACATCGCGCACCCGCCAATCGCGAGAGGAACCCACCCCCCTCCCTCTCCTCACTTCGGTGGAGAGGGGAACGAGATTCAAGCGGGAAATGTTCGCGCGGGCGTTTTTGGCGGGAGATGTTTGCGCGGGCGGTTTGGGCAGGAGATTGTTTGGCGGGCGGTTGGGCGGGAGATCTTGGCGCGGGAGATGCCCCTTCGGCCTTCACGCACTGGTTGCTGCCGCTGCCACTCCGCTCCTCCATCCGTCCCGCGGAGATCGTGACCGCACGAGCTCGATGAATGGCG
Organism: Eptatretus atami; assembly: GCA_035128595.1. Lineage (NCBI taxonomy): Eukaryota > Metazoa > Chordata > Myxini > Myxiniformes > Myxinidae > Eptatretus > Eptatretus atami. The sequence continues at coordinate 180,112,450 of CM068955.1, read as the reverse complement.
AGTGGTGAAGATGGTGGTAGCGCAGTTGTGGAAGGTGGCGTCGTGGCGTGAGTGGAGTGATTGTTGGCGTCGAGGTTGTTGGCGTCGTGGAGTGAATGGAGTGATTGTTGGAGATGTTGGTGTGGCGATGTTCGTTGTTGTTTTGTGCACCAACAATAACAAATAAGAACAGAAAAAATGGCTAACTCAAAGCGTCGCAGCCCGGATGAATCACATAAATTCCCTCTAAACAACGTTTTGGGCTAACTACACATGTACTTAGAGATATCTCACCTACGGGACCTGAATGGTGGTTTGCGAATTTCCACAGCCGTAACACTACCCCTCCCCTTTTTACAGACTCGTCCCGAGTCAAATTTTCGTGTGCCATCATGTGTAGTTCTCCCCCTAGTACGTTTTACCTTCGGATCCCTGAGTGCGACATTCATTTTATTCGTGTCCCCAAAATAAATAACCTGAGGGCTGAGTAACTAACTAAACAAACCCACTCACACAGACGACTTAATAAATTGCCGGCGCTAGACAGATATGCCGGGGGGCACTCATATGTACAGTCACAACTTAACACCTTACCTTATAATTTACACTACACCATGGCCCAGGATCAATGGCTCTGCAGGAAAAAGAAGAGAGTCAACAGAGAACTGGCGCACGGGCCGCCACTGCAGGCCCGTGTTGTAGCTGCCAACAAGGACAGTTCTTGCAGCTTGCAAACTGTTGCCTTGATCCTGGCGCACATGGCAATGACCAAGGGGGGCAAAGCAAAATTGAACGGGGCTGGTGGAACAGGGAGTGGGCATGGCAAAGCAAGGCAGGCAGGCAAGGCATGGCAAAACAAGGCCGTTGAGGCAAACGCCGGCAGATGATCGACCGGCACAGGCCTTGAAGCAAAACAGCCGTCGGACGATCCGACGGCACAGGCCTTGAAGTAACACAGCTTGCTGACGATCCGGCCGGTACAGGCCTCGTAGCAAAACACAGCCAGCCTATGAAGTGGGCCGGCCTTTGCTTTCAGTGGAGGTTGGTGGAGGGAGTGCGGTGGTACTGGCCACACAGAAGGCGGGCTCGGACCTACCACCTGTCTCCCTTCCACCTATCGCCTTTGCCTGTCACTGTCAATACCCACTCCCTTAATTTGTCAAACCCAATTTAGCCACAACTTTATTTTTTTGTTGTTTTTTATTTTTACTCCCCCTCTAATAAATCGTCCCTACCCCTTTATCGTCCTTGTTCGGCTAACCTATCCTGTCACCTAGCCTACTCCCAACCCCTACGTTCCCTTCCCGGAGGGGAATGAGGAGAGTAGCGTCATGTGTCGAGGCCCAACGAAGCCTCAGGAGTGGCCTCCCCAGACTTCAGCGATCTTTAACCCATGGTGTGTCCAGCGGCCCAACGAGAGCGAAGGGATGGATGGTGTGGAGGGGTACACTTCCTAATCTACCCTATCCATTAACTATTAAACTACCCCGGGGCTTTCAACAAGCGCCTCTCGCTTAATCTATTGGTTCTAACAACCCAGATTCCCGTCGCCTGTGTGTTGGTGTCCTCTCTAATTTCGGGCCTCGCCCCCAATTTTCTCCGTGCCCTTGCACGGTTTCGTGGCTGGGACGCGTGTCCCCTTGGCAGGCACGACCTCTGCCGATTCTCCGACAATGGCACCCCCGGGCACTACACTGCCTCCGAGCCTACCAGCTCCCTAAACACCGGAGTCCCTCCATGGCAACTCCCCTGAAACGCTCACGTGGCAGGCTGGCTTCCCGGGCCCCTTTCCGAGGGTCACCCGTGCCCACAACACGCCCACGCGGCTAATGGCGCCCGGGCCCCGCACCATGCGGGCGCACCCGTGCCCACTACGCTATCCTGGCCCCCATGGGCCTTGGCCTACCACGGCCGACTAGCCCGGTGCGCCGGGGTACCCACTCAGCGATACTCACCTTTCGCAGCAACGCTCCCAGCCTGTCAACAGGGCTCCTGCACCCTCCAAATAGGTATCGAGCCTACCTTCCCAACAACAGCAAAACGACCTCCATTTTGTCAATTTAACTAACCACTAACTCACTTTACTTGACCCCGGGGTCCTTTGGGCGGGAATCACTCCTCCCCAATCACTCATCGCACCATGCATTCCCATTCACCCATACACTCAGACCCGCTGGCCTCACTCACTCAACAAGCACATGTTTCCACTTCACACTTCACAACTCACCGCTGAATCTTCTGCCATCCTGCTCACTACATCCCCTAACTAACTCGTGCTCCCACGTCGTCCCTTAAATACAGCACGTTCCTTTTAACACTACGTAGCTAAACTACGTCCCCTCTACACATCCACAGTCTGTCTCTGTCTCCAAAATAATCCCATCCTAAATCTCATCTAAATCCCTCTAACTAATCCATCCACGGACTCCATGAGGACTTACCCCTGCCCATGAAGTCGGTCTAGCTAACTAACCCTTCCCCCTAACTAGTTCCATCCTGTGCCCTGGCCAAGGGGATCATCCACCCCTTGCCCAGGGAATCCTGTTCAACCGAAAGCGAGGCTTGCTAATTGTTTAATTTTTTTTTTTTTTTTCCAAATTGTTGCGCAGCACCAGCGCGGCAACTCGCAGCCTGCGCTCTTTGCACCTGCCGCCGTGACGTCATGCAGCTGCACGCGTACCTCGTCCCGCTTGGACGGTACCATCCGGCAGGATTCACCCTCCTGCCGGATTCCAACCCTACGTGCAGCCATGACGTCACCCTGCGCACCACAAAAGCAAACTCCGCACTCCGAGGGTTGCCCACGCCGAACACGTGCCCTGCCGTTGGAGCCTAACACACGCTTCGCGTGGAGAACCCGTCCGCCGTCCAATTCGAAATCCTGCCTAACCTTTGTCCGTGCCGCGGGATCGGCAATCCACCGCTGGCGTTTCCGGACCGGGCTTCACTCCCGCAAGCGAGCACGTGGCGGCCTCGTGCGTTGCCACAGCACGGACCTCGCGCTCGGCCGCCGTGTAAACCCGGCGCGGTGCTCAAAATAGCTACGGCCGCTACCCGGCCCTTGTCTCTCTGTCGCCGTCGTCGTCTCCATTCAACACACGCACTCAAACTCCCGCGTGTCACGAGACTCCCACACCACGACATTCCACTCACCCCGGGAGACGCGGCTGCATGCTCACGCATGCCGACCGACATCTCCCTCACATACCGCCTCTCACACTCGGCCGCTCACTCACTCGTGCATTCCCTTGCACAAACCATAACCACTCACACATGCGGGGCACTCACCCGCGGTGTCTCACTCACACACCGTTGTCTCACTCCCAACACGGCGTGCTGGAAGCACGCATCCTGGCACACTCGCCACCACACCACTCACACACGGGATCGCACCCACACACGGGGCACTCACACCTTGCACAACACACCCGGGACAACCACACTGGGATTTGGTGCACACAAGGGTTCCGGGGCCTCTATACCCCCAAGCTGCACGATGCACCTATCCACAGCACTCGTCCCTCGAACGTCGCTCGACACGACCGACTCACCTGGTCGTGAGTCGCCTCAAGGGGGCATACTCCCTCCCCTCGTTCCTGTAGGAGGCCATCCAGCCGCTCGCACCGGGTCACAAACAGTCCACCAGCTCACCCCCATTATCCTCCACTAACTCCGTGTGTGCGTGCTGTCTTTAACCCCCGTCCAATTCACCTCTATCTCCCGTGTCTCATTATTTTATATTTTCCTTTGTCGTCACCTCGTGTCTATTAGCTCTCTGCTTCTTTCTGGCGTCTTTCCCTTATCTTTACGTAGGTCCAAACCTTGCTTTCTCCTTAAGTCGCTTCCCGTCCTTCCCTGCGATTTCACGCCTTGCTCTTCACGCATCTCCGCGTACCTCATCCTTGCTTCCCGTCTTTAATGTTTTTTCTCTCCCTCCCAATTCCTTTCACCTCGTTCTTATTATCCCTCTGCACGTCTTCCCGAATTTATTTTGTCCTCACCCGCCTTCATTGCGGGGCCTGACAACCGTATGCACCCCACTCCCAGCTCGTTCGCTCCCACACGTGGCGTCGCCCACCATTACGCACTCCCCTGTTATTGCCTTCATGGCCGCCTGCAGGTTCGGCCCATTTGCTGCATCTCACCCCGCATTTTTTTCATTTCTTCCTTCATTCCTTTGCACATTTGTTCTCCATATTCGTTATTCATGCGTATTTGTGTTTGTTTCCATCTTGCTCATTGCTCCCATCAATGGCTTTTTTACCAACATCCCTCTTACGTCAGCTAACCCCGTTGGTAGCCGAATTCGCCATTATCGATCGAGCGCGATTCCGCGGGGGTGGCGGGAGGGATTTGACGGAGGTGGGGAGGGGCGTGTCATACGCCGCGGCCTCTGCGCTGCCGCGCCATTTCGGGTTCTGGGTTCGTTTGGAAATTATCCTGCCAACACCAATGTCCACACGGGATTCCATCTGGGACCATGGATTCTAGAAAATTTACATCCATATCTACCCCCGCACCCGCTCGCCTTGAGACTCCATCTTACTTCTCCGTAAGGGGTTAATTTAGATCGCTCGTAATTTGGAGGAGAATCGGGTCGCTCCTCTGCACCCTAACCGTTCCCCGCGTGAATTTAGCTTGGAGTCGGGAGGAATTCGAATCCCACTCCCGGACACCAGTGTTGCGAATTCGCGCCCGCCGGCTCGCGAACGCCACGTGACTCGAACGCGGCACGGTCGGCGCCACGGACGGACTATTTGTCGTGACCCTCTCCGACTAACGCCGGGAGCTAGTCACGGGTGGCCTTTTCGGCCTCACCGACGATCGTGCCAATCGGCCACCGCGTTGGGATAGGTTGTTCGCCCAAACTCACCTATCTAGGTACCCACGCGGATGGTAAACCAGGCACGCACCTCGCGCAGGTCGACTCCGGACACGGGCGCTTTAAGCCGGTCCGTTCCGTACTATCGGGATAACCGACGGTGTTTCGTCGCCTCGACCGTGTTCCGATTAATTATCAGGCGTAATTAATCCACGACGAACCCGTTACGATGAAGCAAGATGGAGATTCAACCAAACGGAAGGACCGCAGCAAAACGGCGGAACAATTCACACAAGCACATTTATTTCACACACAGACACAGACACAAAGCCACACATATACAGCCAAAACAGAATAGAAGCACATATAGCCGCCAAAAAATGCAAGAAGGCAACGACAAAAGCAACGACGACGCAGGCTACAACCGAAGATACGCGAACACCCGGCAACACTTAAAACAGTTTTCTTCACAAGACGGCGCCAACACACATTTACACCAAGCAAAAGAAGGAAGGAAGTCGCGACTTCCCCCTTTTTCCATGTGCGCATCGTCCAACCTTGGTGTGGACCCGCAGCCTCGAGTCCCCCGGCGTGGTGCCACCGACCAGCTCGTGCCGCGCGTATCTCGCGCCGGTGCGCCCGACAGCTCGGGTACGGGGTTGGGGGACTCCGATCGGGTTTCGCCTGCTATCTCAGTGCGGACGGGGTGGGGAATGGCAGGCGCGCCATCCAGGGACGGCACGACAGGCTCGAGAAGCCCCGTGCACAACCGAACCAAAAGAGAAGAAGAAGAACCCGACAGGCGATGGCACACACGCAGACCAGTACGAAACGATTCCCGGTTTGAGCTATTTCTTGAACTCTCCGTTTGAACGATCCTCTCGTTTCGAGCTTGCCCTGCCAGTTTCGAAACGATCCTCTCAGTTTCGACTGCCCCCAGTTCGAACGATCCCCCTCAGAGAACTCTGTCTGTCCACCTCTTTTGTATGAGGTCCTTGCCCCTCTCTCCGCCCCGGGCGGACGCGGTCACTTCGGTGACCGCCAATGCGGGAGAGGGATACGCCACCCCCAACCCTCCTCTCCTCACTTCGGTGGGAGGGAAACGAAGATTCAAGCGGGAAATGTTCGCGCGGGGCGTTTTGGGCGGGAGATGTTTGCGCGGGCGGTTTCGGGGAGATCTTGGGGGGAATGCCCCTCGGCTTGCACGCACTGGTTGCTGCCGCTGCCACTCGCCTCCTCCATCCTGTCCCGCGAGATCCGTGCCGCACGATGCTCGAATGAGATGGCGAGGGAAGATGGTGGAGCGCATGTTGTGAAGGTGGCGTCGTGCGTGATGGAGTGATTGTTGGCGTCGGAGGTTGTTGGGCGTCGTGGAGTTGATGGAGTGATCGTGGAGATGTGGTTGTGCGATGTTCGTTGTTGTTTGTGCACCAACATAACAATAAGAACAGAAAATATGGCTAAATCAAAGCGTCGCAGCCCGGGATGACACATAAAATTCCCTCTAAACAACGGTTTTGGGCTTACTACACAGTGTAGCTTAGAGATATCTCACCTACCGGACCTGAATGTGGTTTCGCGAATTTCACACAAGCCGAAACAATATTGTAAAAAATACCCTGGAGACAGTAACCCATCTCCGATTTTGAAAATTCCTCTAGAAAAAAGTTATGACGGTTCAAAATATCTCCGGCTAATGGGAAAATCGCCTAAAAAATTATCTCTGAAACTAGGCAAGCTTTTTTAATTCTGTCTGTGGGATCGAAACAGCTTGCAGAGATTGAATTACCGCACATATGATACATCACTATGACGTCAATCAATATTTTATGACGTCATCCTTATTTTTGACATTTTTTGTTTCACAACCCAGAGTTTTCATCAGACTTCGTGAACTTGCCATGTAATTGCAGAAAGGCCCAGCGCAGCAGAACCATCTCCGATTTGAAATTCTTCTAGAAAAAAGGACGTCATAAATTCGCCACTAAGTGGACGAAATCGCCTATAACCATTATCTCCGAACTAGGCAAGCTGGTTTGAATTTTGTTTGCGGGAATCAAAGCCGGCATTAGCACAGATAATTGATCGCAAACCTGATACATCACGGAATTGACGTCATATTGCGTTTTTATGACGTCATCATTAAGAGGACGAGGATATTAGCTCATTCGAGCTTGTTCCCCTTCAATTTTGCATTCCTGATTTTATAAATTGCCAGTTGAGCAATACCAACAGAAAGACAAAAACGAGTGAGTACTGGTTTACTGCTTATAATTCCCCTCGAATTCCATAAATAAAGACTGGAAAGAAAAAATCAATTTACAGAAAAGCTGTTGAAGGAAGAGAAAGAGGGGCGTACCAATCTCTTACATTTCAATAAAAGTGTGGGCCACATTTCAATGAAATCACAAAAAGGACAAAAATCTGAACAAAAGTTAAACTTATGAATAAATGTCTGTTGGTAACCAGGGATTGATGTGCGAGTCTCCCAATTCAGTCTCCAGTTCACCCCAAGAGTTGGAGGAACTATACATTTTGTTCAACGGGAGTTAAAAAGCTCCACAGGTAAGGTCTCATTCCACCGATTTTTTTAACAGTTTTGTAAACCAGCATACACACTTCTAGGACATATCTTTAACTAGCAGTTTTCCCCAGTGATGTGAAAACACAGCCAATTTCCTCTAACTTTGAGGAAAACACGCCCTCTTGTTTTTTTGATAGCAATTTGAAGTTCAGGGAAATGAGAGACGAGTCACCACGCACCCACCCCGATCCACCCGATGTAAGAGTTTGATTACTGCTTTCAAGACATTTCCACAACTTAAACAAAACGAATGCCAATTTTTAAGGAAAAGTGAGCTAACAGTAGCCAGGCCATTCAAGGATGGCTTGCAACAGGTCTCGCACTCTGTGTTTTATTCCAACAACTGGTAAACAATGCAAAACGACCTGGAGGTTGAAATTCCAATGGAATAAAGGTTCTGAAAATGGCTGCATGGAAACTTTTGGGCCATTCCTATGATACTTAAACGTTGCACTTCCGAAGGAACTTGCCAGCATTCAAAAGGCTCTTGATGAAACTGGGGAGCCAAGACATGTGCAAACATGTTGCAGTCAATGAGGAGAGTTCACGGTCATATTATCAGACCTTCCACTGCTGCAACCAGCGTTTGTGAGAGTTCGCAAGGAACACACCACTGTGACAGTAGGTGGCTTGAACGTGGAAATTCGGAATGCCATATCGACTTGGAATGCATCAGAGTTGTTGACCACCCGCATTTCAGGGTCTGCAAACCACGTTGGGCCCATGCCAATGGTGGCCACCCCAGAATAAAATCAGTCAGAACCCACTGAATGTCCGTGACCAAGTATCTAGGAGGTTCGAGTGGGATAACTTTATGTCAAATAAATGGAACCACCAGGTTGTTTATGATTGTCACCTGTGTCTTAAGCGAGAGAAGTTGGTACAATCATTTCCACCTTTGCCAGTTTCAATTTAATTTTT
>CM068955.1:180069169-180090421 GCA_035128595.1 Eptatretus atami | reverse complement strand
TGGGGTTGACTCTACCTGTCATCCTTCCGAGGTTGGCAAAATGAGTGCCAGCATGCTGGTATACTGTGTCGGGGTGGCGACCCGTCCAGGATTGTGTCCAATAGCCAAGGATACTGCTGAGGCAGCACCAACGCTCTGCACAGAGTATGGTCCCAATAGATGGATGAATGGATGGTCAGAAGATGAAATGGAGGCTGATTCACTTGGGATTTTTTTGAAGAACTTCATAATGGAGACTTGAATGGCTGCCTTCATTTTATGTTTATCGACCTCCTTGTAACATTTCAGGACATTCTCCATTTCCCTCCACATCTTGGAACTTCTCATGCAGTCAGGATCGTGCTCATCACGAATGACGGAGCATGAAAAACTCACTCAGAATGAAGCGGCACGGCAAAAGTATCTGCAGTGAGTGAGCGACTCGCTCTGAATGACGTAGCGCTGTTGTTGCTGCTGTTGTTGTTGTTGTTGTTGAATTAAATCTGCGCTGTAGTGAAAACGCATTATCAGAACATGCTCTACCTTATAGCAACTGCTGACTGTACGTCCTGATCGGAACACAAACTGTACCACCGTCGACTGTGGGGCACTCATCAAGTGGCTTAAGCACTCAAGCAAGCACTCCAATGAAATGGTTTATCAGGAAGGCTGGCTTGGCAAGCGATTGCTATGTCTGAATATCCAAACTATGTCCGAATTGGACAAATGAACACTTTGTTTTAGGTGTCAGAACTGCTGGTAAGTTAAAATCTGGAGCTTATATTTTGTAATTCGACTTAAGGCCCAGTCACACCTTGACGTTTTAGCCAGCGATGGCAACGTATTAAAATGTATGTAAAAACGCTGGCTTACGTTGAACTTTGATGTTTTTTTTTAGATTCGGACGTATTCATAACGACTTGGTCTTATGTATAACGTATTAGTAACGGACACAGAACGTTTCGTTGTGTTATAGCTAACTTATACCAACGAATGCTGAACCTGTTGTCGGCTACACAACCTATGCCCAACGATAGTCTAACTTATGCATAGCGCGCTGCACGTATCGCCGACGATGACGTGACGTAGCCTATTAAAAGGCTGACGCACAATGATTCAAATCATAACCGCCGCAGAAATGGAAGTGTCAACATCGCAGTCACACCTTGGCGATCTTGCCAGCGTATGCCGACCTAAGAAAAATGTGTCTAAAACGCTGGCGCACGTCGAATACGGTATGGGTAAGTTTGGTATATGTGAATAGAACGCTAAAGTACGCTATCATACGTCGTAGTAAGTGGAGTACGTCAAGTAATTTTAAACATGTTCAAAATTTTACGACACTTGGTATGACACACGTTCCGCATGCGATGGGAATAAGTTGTACACACGATATGCGGACGCTTAGACACGTCGACAAAGGCTACTTGTAAGCTACTCATAAGTCGAAACACGTCACGGTAATGTCTTTTTTACGCGAAACTTATTTCTAACTTATGTTTGACGTGCTTTGAACCAATTCTTTACGTAGTCCCAACGCACATTGACGTATGTAGACGTATTCCATTACGTCTTCCGGTCGACAAAAAAACTAAATGAACGTGTTTCTAACTTACAACTGCCATATAATGACGTGTTCCCAGCGTTTTGGGGAATTGGTATATAAAAATGGTCTTCACAAGGGGAACCCATCAGTGTTTTCGACTCCTTTTTGAGTCGATGTCCATGTCAGCAGTAACAGTATCAGTATCAGTATCAGTATTAGTAGTAGTAGTTGTTCATGTTGGCAGTAGTAGGTGAGTGTGATGGGAGGGTGTGGTGATGATGGATCCTCCTTGCGTCCGCGTGTCCACGGGTAGGAGACATCTTTGCACCATTGTTCGAAGTTCTTCGCGGCTAATTTTTTTGGGGTTTTTTCAACAATGAGCTATGGCTTGTTTTTACGTTTTAGGTGTATTCATAACGAGTTGGACAAATGCTCAAGGTACTAATAATGTACATAGAGCGCTTCGATACCTTATAGATACGGTTACCAACGAATAATTATCGTGTAGCGGCGTTCACAACTATGCCCAACGATAGCCTAACTTATCCATATCGTGCGGCAGTTTATCTTTGCCGGTGACGTGGGGTTTGCTATTCATAGCTGCCACTCAAAGATTTAAATGGCTGCAACTCCACTATTGAAAGTGACGCTTGCGCTCAACAATTGGATTTTTTTACACTCAACGACTTTTAAACGGTGCCACTCAACTATTTTAATTGTTTACAATGAAGATTTAAATTGCTGTCACTCGCCTTTGTTTTTGATGCTGGCGCTCCGAAATTTGAAGCGTTTCTATTAACGTGCTAAATCACTCAAACTCCACTATTGAAAATAGACGCTTGCGCCAAACATCGCAATTGTTTACACTTAACGTGTTCTTATCGGGCAAATCAACTGGTGTCTTATCGGTGCAAATCTTATCGGTGCAAATCAAATCCCGATCCATGGTGTCACCCAGTACCTTCTCCTCCGTTCACGTCTTCTTCTCTCGGTTTATTGGCACGCAACTGGTGCAGTGCCAAATCGATGAGGGTATGCTGATGTTGGAGGACAGGTAGATATTGTAGTGTCATCGTTGCCGGATACTCCATCTCTCGTAATGTCATGGACATGTACTCGCTATGTAGTCTGCAACACTGACGGGTTCCTCCTGTGAAACCCCTTTTTATTACCAATTCCCCTAATCGCTGCCATTACATCATTATCTGGTATCTGTAGGTTGGAACTCGTTCGTTAAGTCTGTAGTCGTCCGGTAAACGTCAAATACGTCTACATACGCCAGTATGCGGCGGAGGTGCGTTACACACAGGTGCAAAGCACGTCACTCATAGGTTAGATAAAAGCCTCTTTTGCCCTAAACAATAACTCGGCATGATTCGACGTATAAGTAACTTTCAAGCAAGGAGTGTCGAAGTGTGTCAACGATCGCGTAGCGTGTTAGCAACATGTCACTGATAGGTTATAATAAGTTTCAGGCACGCTAAGCATTATACCGACATCTTTCACCTATGAGTAACTTAAAAGTAACGTGTGTTGACGTGTGTCAACGATCGCGTAGCGTGCCTATAACACGTTACTCATAGGCTAGGAATAAGTTTCGGGTACGCTAAACATTACCTCGGCGTGTCTCAACTTATGATTACTTACAAGTAACATGTGTTGACGTGTCTGCAACGATTGCATAACTGCCTACAACTTATGGCCAGCGTAGTGGAACGTGTGAGTCATACGCCGGCATACGTCGTGAATTTCAAGCATGCAAAAATTTGAGGACAACCGAAAAGTACAACGTTTAAAGCCAGCGTGCAACGACGTATGGCAGTGTTTTCCAGCTGCTCTCAATGTTATCAAAACTTACCCATAACGTATTCAACGTGTGCCAGCGTTTTAGACAAATTTTTGAAAAATCGGCATACGTTGGCTAAAACGTCAAGGTGTGACTGGGCCTTTAGTTGAAGAGATTCTTGAGGTTATCGCATGTGCGGAAATGAAATAAAGCCATGAACGCTAGCATCTCCTGGTGTTTATAAGCATTGCAATGTATCCAGCGATCCATAGCTATGATGATCAGGCATTTAATAATATGAATGAGGAAAGTGAAAAAAAAACTTTATCGTTAAGAAATCGATGTGGCCTGTTCCAAGTCAAGGCATGGTTGAGCAGGTCAAAAAACCATGGCAGCTTCAGACCCCAGCGAGGTTACCCAGGAAACGCCTCAAGACCCCAGAGAGCGAGGTGGACGAGGATCGCCTGATAGAGGACATAATTATATAAGGCCATTAATTATCTTCAAAAGGAGTGTTTTAATTAACCCAAACTCCCAATTTTCACTCTTGCACTTCCTTGGAGTTTTCTTAGTATGCATGCAAAGTCTCAGGCTGCTAGGTTTCATAGTTTTGGAGTCATGGAGGAGACAAACACAAACAAACACACATACACAAGCCTTTAATTTCATAATGATGTGCCACAAATCTGTGCAGATTTCGTTTGCAAAGAAATTGCACAGGCAGTGAATAAGACCTGGATTTTTGCTGCAATGGCAGATGAGAGCAGATCGTTTAAAACGGAGAAGTCTTTCAGTTTGTATCAGATTCACAGGAAATCTTGATCAAAGAATGGTTCCTGTGTTTTCCGTTTTGTCAAATGCTCATGTTACAAAATTGCAGGATGTATTTGTACTGCCATAAAGAAAGCTTTGGAGCCAAATGGATTGCAGAATGTGCCGACAGTTGCCCAATATTATGATGGTGCTGCGGTCAGGCCAGTTTGTAGCTGGGCTGAGATTGAAATCCAGGCTAGACAATTTAGAGGTGAGTGTGTGCACCTCTAGGTCATCCTGCCAGCCCTCTCTAACCCAAACTGAAGTCGGTGATTTTGAGATTTCCCTGACTGTGTCCGACCGTCGATGGTCCGATGAACCTGAAAATTTGTACATAATTAACGCAATGGTAAAAAAAAAATTTTTCCCCATAATATGTTAATTTTATATTTTTATGGATTTTATTGTTTTTGTACAACACACTCAGAATAAATTATAGGCCAATTAATTTGCATCATCAGTGTCCTAATGCAAGTAACCCTCGTTCACCTGTTTGTTGTACGTAGACAAGCAAAAATTGCAGTTAAAAAAAAAAATGTGACAACTAATTGTCATGTGACACCTGAACGGTGAGTCTGATTTGGACATACATATGTGGTATCGAAATGTGCGCAAGATCCTCGAGAAAAAGGTCGTGAGAGGAGAATTTGAAATCAGCAGTGTTGCTTTTAAGACAATGTTTATGTTTATGTAACACCTGGGAGACAGGAATCATAAAGTGCTCGATTCAATAATTTGTTGTTATGCCAATGGTGGTACCTGATAAAAATGTCAAATAATCAGGTGAAAACAAACATAAAGGTGATTAAATAATGAACATAAACTGTTTTTGTGATTTCAAGTACACTGATACTGTAACTTTTGAACAAGCAGTAAATTCAGAAGTCAGAATAAGCTACCCATTATTAATATTGAGCCCCCCCCTCCCCCATATAGAGAAGTCAAACTGCACCGATGCACATTTGATGCTCCTTCTTTAACGGCCAAAATTATTCCCACGTTCTTGTGGGGTTGGCCAGGTGAAGCTTCACCCAAGTCTTTCACAAAGCAGCTGGCCAGGCCTGATGTTGCGGCTAAGGTTCAGGCAGGAATTTGGAATTTGTTCCCAGTGCCGGACATAGCTCGCCTACTCTTGGCCAAGGACACCGTGGTATCTTGGATATCCATTGACTAATGGCAGCAGACGAGACACCCCTTTTAACGTGGCACACACATTGATGAATCACCCTGTCTTGTGAAACACGAGGATGACGGGATTCGAACCCAGGCTGGACAGCTCAGAGGCTGGTGCGCATATTTTTCGGCCATCCTGCCAACCCAAATCCATTTGCGGCTTAATGGATGAAAAAAAAGGATTTGTAATATAAAAATTTAGTGAAAATTACAAATGCTTCTGCTGATGAAATAGAGCTAGAAATATTGTGATTAACAGGTATAATTCATCTGTATGTCACTGCAACATCACAGTGGGATAACCAATTCTACCTGTAGGAAAGATGATTCACAAAAGGAGAAACCTCAACCAAAATGAATTGTCTGCATCCACTCCGGACCGTATTCTCCGAAATGGATGGACGTGTGCTAAAAGCTTATATAGACGATGAGTCTTGTACCGTAATTAATGGACAATGTTTTTGTAGAAAGAACTGATAAAGTGTGCGGTGGGAATCTAAACTGCACTCCAATGGGCCATCCATCCAATAGGTATACATGGGGGAGGCTAAAGAAGAAGAAGAAAAAAATAGATTGAGAGCAAAGGAAGATGATCAGAGATAAAGGAGTTTAACGGAGTGTGAGAAGGTTCTTGATAAAATGAATACAATTGGAAGGAAGAGTAAAAGGGGGGGGGGGGAGAGGCATTCATGGCGCATATGGGGAGGGGAGAGAGAGGAGTTGGGGGTCTAAAATTCCCCCATATCTGGATACCTAATTTATATACATGCTTTCAGTGAATAATTTCTCTTCATTTCATGCTTTGTGACTTCATAATACTCTCCTACTTCAGTACATTTATCAACCTTGGAATCTTAGTCATTTGCCTGACAACACAGATCCATACACATCAAACATCAGCGGCAAAAACGTTAAAATGGAACTCTTTCTTTTGTTCCTTAACCTTCCTCTTCTTGCATATGGCAGCCTGGCTGTTGGGTAGCTATCATTTTGTTGGGGCACGACTATGCTACTGATGCTGTGCCCCTATACCAGTACACTGGTACTCATTTTGCCAACCTCAGAAGGATGACAGGGTTGAGTCAACCACACCTGGTGTTAATTCAGCAGCCAACAGGGCTCAAACTCAGGACCCTAAGATCCCAAGCCAGCCACCCTAACCACGAAGCCAACACCATGCTTTAACCAAGCTTGTGTAGCAGTGCAAACTAGAATGGCACTTCGTAGAGCGCATACCTCTCCCAGGCTGAACAATCAGTTTACGCTTTGTATCCCACTGGTAGACCGGATCCGGATGTTCACCCAAATCGAATCAATTCGTCCTTGTCACACCACCAATCTGTCCACCAAGCTTCATCAATCATGCTCGCAGACAAACACACACACAGACACACAGGGGGTGAAAACATGACTTCCGTCCACCTGGGTGGCGCAGGTAACGAGCAGTAACACGGTCATACAAAGAGCATGACGGCATGACATTGAAAAAAATTATCTTCAACCAGACTATTCCAGTCACACAGCAGGACGAAGGCCTCGAGGTGTTCGGTACGCTCGCCACGCATGCCAAGTGTTGGCTGGCCAGTGTGAGCGGCTCTGAAAATCGAACCCACACCACCCAGTTCAGGAGGAAAACAAGTCTTTAACCACTCGAGCAAATCAAATATAGAATTCTTTAATTTTTCCACATCAATTGGACGTGTGCACGTATTGTGGAAGGACAATCATGGAAATAGAAAGAGATAATTCGATGGTCCAACGATGTTGATAATTCGATGGTCCAATGATGTTGATAATTTGATGTTGAGGTTGGTTTCAGTTTGTGGTTCATCCATTTTCGTTCCGGAATATCTCAGTTTGCTGGCAGAATTTTCTTTACAAATACCATCATGTTCATCGAAATTTTCAACGAGACAATCGGAATGAGAGTGGCGTATACAATGGAGCGTAGACCCTTGAGGAGTTTGAACTGCAAATAATTCAACGCCTTAGTATAATAAATGTTTCAGAATCCATGTTTGAGTGCGTTGATGATACTTCAGGTGTGTCGAGTGAAATCATGGGTATGATCATGCAAGTTAATATGATATTGATAGACACATCCCATCAAATACAGACCAGGCAAGATTTCAATTAGGAATTCACTTAAGGGATCCATTTCCCTGTTTTTTTGTTCCTCTCTTTTTCATTTCCTGTGTTGTATCTCACTTTGGGAACCTCTGAAGGTGGTTACAAACTAGAAGGAATCCTAATGAGACAACCAAATGAAACCTTTACCCAAACAAGGTAATCAGCACTTCAAGATGTACAATGACCAGCCGAGGAGATCGAACGATTTCAGCATCTTGGATTGGTGCGAGGGATCATGTTCTGTCCAGGCGTACTGAAACAGCAATTTGTTCGATGATCGAACGCCTTGAACACGACTCCGTTATTCCATTGAAATGCTCATTTCTTCCGCACCTGGGCATGAAATGAAACTGCAGCACAGCTCTCCACACGGGTTTTCCATGGAAGTCACGTTGCCGTCTATCGATCCAACTCTGTATTGGTGGGATTTGGGGATGGAGGGCCTCGGAAGATTGTTAGACGAATGGCAAGACAGCGGGGCAGGAAGCTGGTACTTGTAAGCAACACAGCTGTGCAATTAAGCCATACATTTAATATAATATGGTAGCAAGAGACCGTCTATTAAATTATTCGAATGAGGCCTGTAGCTGCTTGTCTGCATCATTTTCTTGGGGTGTGGCTGTGCTGCTGATACAATGTCCCATTACCAGTAAGCTGGTACTCATTTTGCCAACCTCAGAAGGATGACAGGCTGAGTCAATCCACCTGTTCTAAATGCAATGGAAAGACAGGGGCTTGAACTCAAGACCCTAAGATCTTAAACCAGCCACCTTAACCGTTAAGCCACCACCAGGCTTAAGAGACCGTTTGACTTGAAGATATTGTGCCGTACAGAGGCAGAAGCGCAGGGAAGCACGGTGTGGAATGAGATAGGCTGGTTAATGGTATGCGGTAATGCCGTGCATAGCTGAGGACTCTGATTTTAATCGACTGCCAACAGGATGCGCTTGGACAGTTTTTAAATCACTTGTACAAGCATTGGATTGGCACTTAACTTGGCCGATATAGTATAGCATGGCTTGCAGGCTAAAATTCCAAAAATTCTGTCTGGAAAATAGAGCAATGATTACTCTTGATTGATATTGTTACGTCAAAGGAGAGCGGGTGGGATCCAAAGATAGGTTGTCGTAACAATAGTTGTCGTTATCGTAAGATTGTTGTAAGATCATCCGTGTGATCAAGTAGGTTAGACTTCCACTTGTGTCCGGATATTTGTCAAAAGTAAGTCTTTTGGTAAAACTTGAAAGGAGATGGCAAGTGTAAATATTGAGGTAATATAGAGTAAGGTATTATTGAGTAAAACCTCATGTAAAGAGGCAAGACCAGGTTGTGGACATGTTAACACCAAAGGCATCCAGAAATCGCTTCACATTTTAAAGGAAGCCATCATGGATTCTTTGGCCAAGTCTGATGTGGTGGCGATGTCAGTTGTAGAGCCTTGACTGATGGCATAGCACATGGGACTCGCCGTCCACGAAGGCACTTCTAGAGGTGACGAAGGCCATGACTGCGCTTGCGCACTGGACTTGGAGTTGGACCTGAGAAGAAGAGACATCCTTCCGTCAGCTTGGCTGCCATCTTCTCATCTCCATTCATCTCCTCTTCAGCCCCGAGCACACTTCGCCAGCCACGTCAGCCTTGTACAATTGACGCTCCTGCAGCCACAACCAGCATGTGCCTGCACAAGTCATCACCTGTTCTGCCCCCCTTCATTTTGCGAGTCCGGTATTTTAGCACCATTAGGAGGTTTATATTTAATTATTCTGTTCACAAGATTGCATTTCCCCTTTCATTCCGAGCTGTATCCATCGACCACCAGATCTGTTCCATATTTAATGATTGTCTGGTCTTCCCTTATCCCCGTGTATTATTGCAAATTAACCATTTTAATTGTAAGAAACGTTTTCCCGTCTTTTTTCCTCCTGCAAATTTCACCACCAGGTTTGGATTTCATTTGGGGAACGTAATAATAATAATAATAATAATAATAATAATATTAAAGAATGGAGTGAATTTAAAGATCGTTTCGGCCTCCGGCTCAGATTTTCTGTGTTAACGGACCAGCTAACGTAACAATATTATTGTTGTTATTATAACTTCCCTTCAATATATAGCCTTTGGTAAAATGGAGATGAGAAGGGGGGAGGGGGGGCGGAAGGATGAGAGGGTCTTTGGGTGGAAGAAAAGGGGTGAAACTTCAGGAGGACAAAATAAATAAATAAATAAAATAAGGGTTTGTGAAGACTTCACCAAATCTTGCTTTTTGTACAAGATTGAGAATCATGGAAGAGCGGGTGACAGTGTAAAAACGCAACAGACCGACAATGGGGCAGCAGTTGAACACAATAAGCAAACAAATAATACATACATCATACATCCATCATACAAACATACATACAGTACATACAGTACATACATACATACAGTACATACAGTACATACATACATACAGTACATACATACATCATACATACATACATCATATATACATACATACATACATGGGGAGCATGCGCTGGAGCAGCACATCGCTGCGTTCACTTTCCGCCGGTACTCCAGGGGCCTCCAGCTGGCCATCCCCCAGGCAGATGCTGAGCCCATCCCCATCTCTTCAGGATAGGACGTTCCAGGAACCCACCCAAAGGGACCACCTTAGTTTAACCCGAGGAGACCGCCATCTGGTGGATGACAACTCAGCAGCACCCCACCACACACCACTTAGTGTCCTTTTGTGGAGTGAAGTGTGTTTTTTTTTTATCGTGGCCGAAGTGCAAATCCTGCCACAAGCCTCCTAGTATTGATAACCCACTGCAGGAGGACGTCTGCAGATGCAGTTGGGCACCAGATATGGATGGCTGTTGGCTCACAAGAAGCTCCTCTGCCCTTTGACAGGTTTTGTTTTTCATCCTGTTGGGTGTTCATATCCATACAACCTCCTCACCAGGAGGACCTCGTTGGGGGAGAAACAAATATGCAAACAGAAAAAGAGAGAGATTATTGATAAAGAAAGGAAGTAAGGGGGTAACCTGCAAACACGAGTGTTGGGTTAGGTAGGGTAAATGGGGGGTAGAAAAGATTGAACTTTGGGATTGGAGATGGCATATAGAGATGTTGGTGCACCGCCAGCAGCCCTGGAAGGAAGAGTTAATTGGACAGCCCTAAGGTGGTTCAACAAATGGAATAAGAGAGGAATAAGAGTTGAAGTGTGCAGTAAGCCTGGATTGGGAGACTGGAAGAACTCGTTCAGGAGCAGAGGAAGGTTGGCGGGCTGAGACAGCAGAGGGAGTAAGAATGGAGGAAATGAGATAATATATATATATATATCTATATATATATATATATATATATATATATATATATATATATATACCAATGTGTATTTGTCTGTGTCCCTTCATAAGGATGATTTGAGTAGGGTTTTGAAGGCCAATCTTTTTAACATGACTGTGTTCATTGAGGTCTATTTTTGAGGATAAAAAAAACTTGAAGTTTTTTTTTCCATGAAAGAGTAATTACGTCTCTTCCATTGGAATTGTAGATGGTGACTTGCAAACCGAGCCTCAAGGGCAGTGTACAGAAGTGTTTAAAAAACACAAAAAACACTAAATACAAGGTACAATGAGGTGAAATTCACTGCATGTGATGTGCAACATGCGCAGAGTAAAATGAGTGTTCATTTACGTCCGTAGGATGTCTCATAAATAAAGAAGATATAAATAAGCACACCTGACGCTATGCCGAGGCTTCAGACTTTGGCATTCTCACAAAGCTGTACCGTCAAAATGAGACGTTCCAAAAGATAAAAAAAAATAGGGTCACATTTCTACATGTCGTGTTTTAAATAACACTACGAAACATCACATCTTCCAATCTCCTTAAATATTTCGTTGTCATTTCTCCAACCCAACATTTTTGACGGGCTTTTATACTAGTATACTGTATATATAAATTTTACGAATTATTGTTCTCGATATTCTCATCATAAATGATTGTTGAAAGTTTGATGAAGAAAGTTCAAATGGTAACTCGATATCTGCGATCATCAATGGTAAGCCTCTCCCAACTTATCCTTGGCAATCGCCCACGACTTACCATTGGCCCACGATCCAAAGATGGCCATATTTTTTTCAGACCGCCATATGACCTTGACCTTCAACATTTGTGGATAGAGTGTTAATGAAGAAAATCTGTCCCATCTACAACTTATCCATGAAACTCAACATCATGAAAATCAGAGGAAAATTATTCAAGTTATAATCAAAAAGGTATTTTTTTTAATTGAGGTCACAATCAGAAAAAGGTTGGTCAAGGACATTAATCAAATATCAGGTGCACAACCTCAGTACAGGTCCATTATTACGATGCAAGAACATCTTGGAAGGCCATGCAGTCTTTGAGATTCCGGATTGGCAAAATTGAGTGATGACAATAACAAACAACGCGTCATTTTCTTCAGACCGCCATTTGGCCTTGACCTTTAATTTGGATGGGTATGATGTAAATTAATGGTAAATGCACCTTCTTCTAGGCAATCTAGCGAAGGCAATTTCGTTCCGATCGGTCAAACCTAAATCGAGTTTTGGTGAAAAATGCGAAAATGCCTATAATTGGGCTAAGACCTTAAAAAGACCTTAAAAAAGACCTTAAAATAAAGAAAGTCCTCATACATTGGCAGAAACAAAAAGGGAGAAAAACCGAAATGGTGGTTTCGCACTCCTAGGGGTGTAAGACCTTGACCGTTAACTTGGAGGAGAGGAGGAGATTGGGACCATACTCTGTGCAGAGCGTTGGTGCTGCCTAAGCAGTCTCCTTGGCTATTGGGCACAATCCTGGATGGGTCGCCACTCCGACACAGTACACCAGCAAGCTGGTACTCATTTTGCCGACCTCAGAAGGATAACAGGTCGAGTTAACCCACCTGGTATTAATTCAACAGCTGAGCGGGATTTAAACTCAGGACCTTAGGATCCAAAGCCCACCACGCTAACCATTAAGCCAACACCAGGCATATAACTTGGAGGAGTAATATGTAAATTAAGCATAAACGTGCCTTGCTCTCGGCTATCTGGCAAAGGCAATTTCATTTTGATTGGACATATCTTAGTCGAGTTATGGTGAAAAATGTTAAAATGTATATAATTAGGTCATGACCTTAAAATTAGGTCAAGTTCAAAAAAAACCATGTAAACTCCACCTACTTTCCATTCCCATTATTTATACAAAACGTTATTCTGAAAGTCACAGCTGGCTCCGGGATACAGCTCGGAAGGTGGCAGTGAGGGAAGAATAAATAAATAAAACCTAAATGGTGGGTTAGTACTCCTAGGGTTCGAGGTAACTCTGGGGTAATGAAAATTTCGGCCAATAATTGTAGAAACAAACCCTACAACAGCTACAAGCCCCCCTCCCCCCATATATATATTTTTTTAAACAATGTCAAGGCTTGTATTGTTACGAATCTGAAGCCTTGTGCACACAGACAGACAGCAGTCCCTAAGTTTAGTTATCTCGATAAGTATGTTTTATAGTTAGGGTCCCCTACCTGTGTCTAATGGGAATTACATGTGTGGCTGCGAATTACTTTTTTAGTCAGGGTTTTTGCAATACCAATCGAGCCTCCAGCCAACCGAAACCATCACTCCTTCACTTCGCACATCGCGCCATTACACACGCGTGTCCAGCCACATACGTTGCGGAGATTTCATTGCCTCAGACCGGGACTCCGCCCAGAGGCAGGGCGTGCCCTTGTCCAATCAGGCCACAGAAGGCGTTTTCCAAGACACGCAGCCAATGAGACTTGATATGGCCACAGAGGCGTTTTCCCACGACACATGGCCAATGAGAGTTGAGATGGCCACAGAAGGCGGTTTTCCCACGACACGCGGCCATGAGAGTTGAGATGGCCACAGAAGCAGTTTTCCCACACACGCCGGCCAATGAGAGTTGAGATGGCCAAGAAGGCGGTTTTCCCACGACACGCCGGCCAATGAGAGTTGAGATGGCCACAGAGAGCGACATTCCCACGACGCCCCATCCAATGAGGGTGGAGAGACCTCAACGGCGATGTGCTCCCCCCAGAGGAGAAAAGGAATATAAGAAATGCCAGGCTGGGTAGTGAGGGTGGTAAAAGGATCAAGGTGGTGGAGGTCGTCGTAGTGGAAAAGGATCGAAGTGGTGGAGGTCGTCGTAGTGGTAAAAGGGTGTGGTCGTGTGATCATCATCATCTGTTGCGGGTTCCAGTCCCGCCGAGCTGGATCATCATCCCCTCTGATCTTCTCCTTGGCCTTGGTCGATTGGTACGTGGCCGGTTGGAGAGCGTGGTACCTGGTGCTTGGAGCGCATCGTGTTGCGGTTCGAGTCCCGCGATCCAGGACGTCGAAGACCACACGAGGTGGACAGGTCCAAGCACAGGCTCTGGTCTCTAGCTCACCTGTTCTCGAGCTGGAGGCCTTCAATAAAGACCATTGGGGCATTTCTGTGTGTGTGTCTGTGTGTGGGCCCGTCTTTAAGTAGCAACTGTATAAGTGCTTTTGCTTGTACATTGAATGCATTTCTTTTAGTCGGATAACTCTGCTCTTTGGGTGTTCCCTTTCCCCCATTATAAATAATCCCCGTTAAATGTTTCAGCTCGTTTTGTGTTTCTTTCATTGGTTTAGCACGTGCGTGTTGAGAAGTAGCGAGAGTAAATTGTGCATTTGGACCGACGGATCTCGTAACCATCCGCTCTGGTCGTTACTGGCTACTGGTTGCTACTAGCGTAGCACCATCGCATGCTACTGCTCGTTCCGTCGAGCTCCCCCGAGGGTGAATTTCCCCGGTAGTTTGGACGACGTGGGTATTTAGTAAATTGAAATTGGCAATCGACCCTATCCCACGCGGTCGACCTATTGGCGATCTTCGTCCGAAGGGACCCGTCGGCTCCGGAGTTATCGGGGTGACGACCTATAAATTCCGGGTGTTCGGTGGAGCCGACTCTACTGCTCCATCTAGCGGTCGTCTCGCAGCCGAAACTCGCCCACAACAGTATAAGAGCTAACATAGAACATATAACAAGGGAGCAGGAGACAAGAGGGAAGGGGAGGGAAGGACAAAACAGTGGGGAATAGACACATAGGAGATCTGTGGAAGGGAGAGGGATGGGCGGGTACAAAGGGGTAAACAGATGGACACTACAGGAATTTCGAGGAAAGCAGGGAATTTGAAGGAGGTGGATTTGGAGTGCATTAACGGGGATAGAAAATTATGATTTTGGATGGGAGAAGAAAACAGATGGTGTTGAACAGCAATTTTGAAGACCTGGAGGGAGGAGTGCGATTGAAGAGGTGTGGGAGTTTTTTCCAAAGGTGGGGAAAAAGAGGAATGAAAGAATGAAGATGAGCAGTGATTTTGATTGGTAGTTTAACCAGAAGAGGTTGCTGGGGACCTTAGGTGCCTGCGGAGATATGGGGAGGGGGGGATAGATAGTAGACAGTGAGGGGGGGGTCGATGTATATAGGAGATGGTAGAAGACAGAAAGACCACCGACCTGCCAGTGGTGAGAAAGTGAGAGACCAAAGACTCAGCCTCATCGGGGAGATGCCAATGATCCTAAATGCCTTGGTTTCACAGCGTGAAGTCAAGAAAGGTGAGAGGTGGAAGCATCAGCCCAGAAGGGAAGGAGTACTCCATAGGCTGGGATGAAAGCTTTCTAGTGGTCAGGAGCTCAGGCATCCAAGGAAGAACTTTGCACGACAAGGATGCCCAATGTGCGACTGGCTTTGGAAGCTGGCTTGGAGATGTGGCTTTCCCAGGAAAGATCATGCAGATCATGGCATGAGGAAGATAAGAGCTAACACTTCAAGACTGGTCTCCCATCGCTACTTTCTCCAACATCAAATCTCCTGGGAATTATTTCAAAGAAACTTTGCTCTCTCTCCCTCATGCACAGATTTATCCCATCTCGTCTTCAGTTGTCCCACTCTTCCTCCGCCCATGGTACACTGAAGCTTGTGGTGAGGCAGTTGTCCTGAAACAACTTGCCTTCATCTCATGGAAGGCAAATCCATATGAGGGTAATCTCAGTTCCTTCCACAAAGCTCGGAACAAGTGTATATTCTCATGAGGGGATCAGGAAACAACGTCTTTCAAATCTCAAGTCTGAACTCTGAACCTCTCCCCCTCCTCCAAATCCTGGTGGATCCAGTTAAGTCTGCTTCTGGTGTATGCCCCCTCCATCCCTCCCTTACCTCAAATGGCTGCACTGCGATACCGCACGTGAAAAGGCTGAATGCCTCAACTCGGTGTTTACTTCTAAGTCTGTGTTCCGAACCCATCGCTTTCTGTACCCACCTTACCCAGTCGCATCCAACTGTCCTGGACTCTGTGTCTTTTCTCCTGACAAGGTGGAGAGCTTGCTCTCAAACCTCGACTCAGATTCTGCAACCGGTCCAGATGCCATCAGCCACGTGTCCTAAAAACCTGCTCTGCTGCTCTTGCTCACCCTCTCTCTGTTCTATTCACCCTCTCATTTGCTCAAGGTCATCTACCATTTGCTTGGAAATCAGCAAACATTACGCCCTGCATAAACAAGGTGCAAAAACAGATCCTGCAACTACAGACCAATCAGCCTTCTCCCAATCATCAGCAAGGTTATGGAATCGATCACGCTTCAGACATTAAATCTTTCCTCTTCTCCAATGGCTTGATTTCTGATCATCAATTTGGTTTCAGACCAGGTCACTCTACCCTGGATATGCTGCTTCTGCTCTCCCAACAATGAATGGAGGTCCTCAATGCCGGACATGAAATCAGAGCCATATCCGAGACATATCGCGTGTCTCGATCGGGTCTGGCACACTGTCCTGCTCACCAAACTCGCTTCCTTTGGTATCCAAAGCAATCTCCACTCTTGGCTCGCAGACTTCTTCTCCTGTCGCAGTCAATGTGTGGCTCTTAATGGAATTATTAATGGAATTCATGGAATCTTATTCTCTCATCCTCTCTTCCTGTCCAGGCTGTAGTTCCTCAAGGCAACATTCTGAGCCCTGTTCTTTTTCTGGTTTTCATCAATGATCTCTCCGACTCTCTGGAAAATCCTCTTTATCACTTTGCTGATGACTCCACCCTCTGCCGTACCATCTGTCATCCCTCAGATCGGCAAGCAGCAACCTCTTCAATCTCTGCAAATCTGGATAAAATCACAAGCTGGTGCAACACGTGGAACATGTCTTTCAATCCTGACAAATCTCATACTCTCACTCTGCCTCTCCGAAAGGACCGTCTGGAACCTCCCCCCCCCCCCCCCCAATCGACTTTCTCAACAATCCTCTTGAAGAAGTCCTCTCATTTAAACTTTGGGTCCTAATTAAATTATTTATTTTCTTGATTTATGAACTCAGTCTTGTTATAAACCCCTCAGGGTAGATATACACTTGTCTACCCTCCCCTCATGGTAGATATACACTTGTTCCGAGCTTTGTGGAAGGAACTGAGATTACCTCATATGGATTTGCCTTCCATGAGATGAAGGCAAGTTGTTTCAGGACAACTGCCTCACCACAAGCTTCAGTGTCACCATGGGTGGGACAACTGAAGATGAGATGGGATAAATCTGTGCATGAGGGAGAGAGAGAGAGCAAGTTTCTTTGAAATAATTCCAGGAGGATTTGATGTCAGAGAAGAAGTGTGATGGGAGACCAGTCTAGAAGTTTGATGGCTGCTTGAAGACCTTGCCAGTCAGTCTGAGTGAAATGCCAGACACGACGGCGCTGAGGTGGTTCTCCATAACAGCAAGAGAGACGTATACTTTGACAAGCACGTGGTCAGATGAACCGATTGGAGTGGAGGAAGAACAACAGATATTTTCTGGGAACTTGGTCAAAATCAGATCCAGAAGAGATAGAGTACCGTTGGTTGAGATCCGGGTCAGGAAGTTGACAGATTGTGTCAGTCCCAATGAGTCGCAGAAGTCTTTTGCTGAAGAGCCATGGCAGGTGAGGGAGGTACCACACCCAGCAACTTGAAGTCACCACATATGAGGGAAGAGAGAGAGAGTTGAGATAAGAGGATAGAAGTTGGTCCATTTTTTATTTTCAGTCTACATTTTCAGGTCTTTCGAGGCTTAAATAAAGAAACACAGAAGCGATTACACAATCCGGCCATTCTGCACTGCGCAGCGGATGTACTAATAAGACCTATTTGTACTTACTGTGACTGCCCTTTGACATTTTGACCCAATTATTAATTAGTCTTCCCTATATTCTTTATATAGGTGTTTTTGAACGTCTGATGACAAAAGCTCAAATGATAAAAATGGTACCCCTGGACACACCACACCACACACACACACACACACACACACACACACACACACACACACACACACACACACACACACCACACACACACACACCACACACAAACACACACACACCTCAACACCTTTGCTTTTAGGTTAAAAGTTCACTGTAAATTTGCATATCTTGATTTATTTAGCTCTTTCCGAGCCTTGACAATGTATACCAAAAAAAATCCACTTTGTCGTGGACTTTTGCCCTGACGAAGGGCAAACACTCGAAGTGTCAGCTGTACAATGTTTCCAGGTTGGTAAACTTGCTCTCATCATCTTTTAGTTGATAAAATCCGTTGCTAATCTTGTCCGCCAACACACCTTGTCCGTTATGTCTTCGAAGCTGCGGTCACTCGTCTTTCGTGATTGGTATATCATTATACATCCGATCAAAATAACCGATTGATCACTTGTAGTGTTCACAGTCACAAGTGTTCAGAGTCGCCCCATCTGATGGTACTAATCAGGTTAAAGAAAAGTTCATAAATCAAGAAAGTCCTTTGGGGGAAGATGGAAAACATCGATATTGAGATGATTTGTTAATTAATGTTCAGGGAAACGTCCCTGAATATTCCCAACAGAAAAGTGATGGGTTGTATTTGCTTGTTGAAAAATAAAGTTCGATCTGCTTTGATACCTTTGCCAGATAGGAGAGGAGAGGGTATTGCATTTGGGTCCATTTGTCTGTTTGTCCGCACAGAAAGTGAGTCGATGTATTGACTACATTAATCCCCAATACCTTCAGACCCAGTGAGACTCATATCATGAGTGTCCATCAATGGATTAATTTGGTAGGTCGAATGTCAAAGGTAAGGGCATCGTAATCATAACTATTGTCATGAACCCCAAGGCCTCTGCAGAACTAGATTTGCAGTGATGTGGTGACAACAATATCTGAGCAGCAAAGCACTTTTCACACCTGAATTGCTATTCCCAACATGTCAACAGTATGCATTTGTGGCACTGGAAAGACAGGTCGTTTACAAATTTATGAATAATTTAATTAAGCCAATGCAATTCCTTTACAAAAACACGAAACCTTCGAAACCATGTGCATCGAGCAACAAACGAAAGCACTGCAGTGCAATCTTTCATCAACATATGTCTGTGTGTCCACACGATTACCTAAGATCCAACACACGGTACCCCTACTTAGAAAAAGCGTCCTTAAACTGCCCTCATCGACAATATCCTTAAACCACAAAGCATAGCGGACAACATACAAATAAGTGTCAAGTCGAGGATTGTTTCTGGAATTGTCTTCAACCTGGCTGGTCCCATAAATCAGGAAACAAGTCAGTGAAGGTGTCACGACTCGACTGTGTGTCAGGAAATCACTTACAGGTTCTACATCATTTCCTATTGACTAAATCCATGGTACTGGCTCAGAGCAAGACTGAGTGCAAATGCAGGTACACCGGCACAAGTGAACTCAAGAAACGGCACAAAGTGGTCTCTGTATCCATCAGAATGAATGCGTGCGGTACCTGTAGTGCTGGCATTCAAGCAAAGACAAAGAAAAATCGATGGCAACTGTGCTTGACGATGGACAAGCTGAGATGCCCATGGCGGTGGAAGGCAGCGATTTCCTGTGCCACCGGTGTGGCGATGCAACGCAACTGGCCGAAGAACTGCTGCCATCGCGTGTCCTGATGCCAATTCTCGTAGTCAGGCCATGGAGGGAGAACGCACCTTTAGTGGCAGTACCATGCACTTGCAACTCAGAGCTGAAGTTGAGAAATGCAAGCAGAAGAGTCATGCCTGTGAAGCACTGAGATGACAGTTTATAACTGGTTCGGGATTCAAACAGAAACAGGACCACTCAGAGGTGAGTGTGCGTACCTTCAAGTCATTCTGCCCTGCCAGACCTGCATGTTGAAGATCTCACGGTATCTTTGGAGTGGCAGCACCACAACCAATTTTTTTAATTCCTACTTCCTTGTTTGCAGCACTGTATTTGTCTCTCATTCGCCGAACAGATCAGGATGTGACAAGATTAATTGTGCAGATTCATTATGTGTCTATAACAACAGGATAACTGCGTGCCAAACTTAGATACCCTTTCATCTGTTGTTGGAGTGCGAGATTCGATCATTATAGTAATGAAAGCCTTCAATACCAAAAACCGACCTTGAATCCCTGTTAATCCAAATTAAACAAGTGACTGCGTGCCTTCTCTTGCCAGGGAGACGCAATTCCAAAGTGAAGAGTTGGGATGAATAAAATATTATGAATCACAGCAACATGCGAAGAAAGAATATAGATGGATGAATGATGACAAACAAATGAAGGAAGAACAAATAAATCAAGGTGGTCTGCCCTGAGAAAGCTGGATCTCCACTGTGTTACCTGTACAGGAGCTTGGTGTTGGCTTAGCGGTTAGGGTGACGGGTCCTGAGTTCGAGCCCCCTTCACCATTGAATTAACACCAGGGGATTGACTCAGCCTGTCATCCTTCCGAGGTTGGCGAAATGAGCACCAGTATACTGGTAATAGGGGCAATGCATCAGCAGTGTAGCCGCGCCCTGAACCAATGATGCAACCAGCAGCCAAAAAGGCAGCACACGAAGGGAACCTGTACAGGAATATCACAGGTCGAATTCTCAAGAAGTTAACCATATTACCCTGGTCGTCACAAATGCTTTGGAAGCAATGCTAAGGATCAATAAGATCCAGGTGTTCACATGGAAAGTTTATTGTTAACACCTGGCATTTGCAATTTGTCACCCCACCATGTGCTGTACCCTTGGGATGCAATGCTCATCACATGCAATACTGGTCCGGTAGTTGCAAGGAACTTCAACTCAGGAGGAAGACCATTAGGTCCATCAAGGCTGCATAATGGTTGCCACCCTATGGTTGTTTGTTTTGCGCTGTGTTCTTTTTAATGCTGAATGTCGAGCAAGGAAGGAGGACGCCCCATTTTAAAAGTATTTGGTATAACTCAGTTGGGGTTTCGAACTACCAACCTCCTACCACACTCAGAGTTGACCATGACACCACAGAGTCTGGTTACAATTCAGATCACATTCTGGTGAGACATCAATGAATACATCTTTGCACTGTCATGAAGTGAACATGGGCTGGCAGGATGGCATAGAGTTATGCACGCTTGCTTCTAAGCTGTCTAACCTAGGTTAGAATCCTGACCAAGCTATAAACTATCATCCTGGTGTATCACAGGCAGGGCGATTCATCAGTGTGTGCGCCGTCCTTCGGATGGACGTGAAACGGGTGTCCTATCTGTGGCATTAGATGGTGGACTTTAAAGACCCTACAGTGTCATTTGCAAACAATAGGCGAGTGCAGATAATTATCAGTGGACCTCTGATAGCTTGTACCTGTTGCTGTGTTTGATCCTGGGGAGAAACTGCTGAAATCTATCTGTCAGGGTTCTTCCCAACATTTTTGATCTTTGTTCCTTTCATACTTCTTTCTACTTTTTCACATTTCTCTAATTCTTGCTTTTTGTTTCTCTCTCTCTCTCTCTCTCTCTCT
>CM068955.1:180050460-180061197 GCA_035128595.1 Eptatretus atami | reverse complement strand
ATATATACAGGAAATCATGGTAAAACCTCACAAAAGCTTGAGGTCCGTCTTGCATTGTCTGCACGCACTGGAAGCACCCGTTCCCGACGGGAGTGGCCAGTGGGGCTCATGTTATTTATCTTTATGATTATTAATACTCTAGCAAAGATACCCACCCAACAGTTGATCTTGTTCCAAGAATACAACAAGTTCTTCTGACAGGTCTCTTTTGTTTGGGCGGTGTATAGGTAACAGACCGCTGCCTCAAGATGGGCTTCCCATTCTTATTGGCTTCCAATACCCTCTTTCCCATGGATCCTTTTCCACTCCCTCCCCTCTCCTCACCACAATCCTTCCTTAGTGAATTGTGGCTCAGTTAATAGCTCGGTATAGAGGAACACTTGATGGTTTATGGAGTTTCGGGGTGGGTGAAGGAAAAAATGTGCTCCTTCAGCGCTTGCTGATCTCCTGCATTTCATGCAAAGCCACAGTAAAGGGGTCCACCTCAAAGATTGGCTGACAACATGACCTACATGTATGCACACTCGCTTCTAACCTGTCTAGCCCGGGTTTGAATCCCGACCCAGCTATAAATCGTCATCCCGTCCCTCGGATGGATGTTGAGCTTGGTGTCCCGTCTGCCGGCATCAGTTGGTGGACGTTAAAGATCCCACGGTGTCCTTCGCGAAGAGTTTCCGAGCACCCTGAACGAATTACAAAATTCCTGCTCTAACTTACAGGAGGCACTGCACAGCCACCCAAACCCACAACCACATGCTGCACACAAAATAATGGGATGCAAATCCCTGTCTGATGAAGAATGCGGTGTGACCAACCTTTTTGAAACACAGTAAAAAGTTTATTTGGTGTTGACAAGTCAGCCGAGTTAAGCCCCACAAAGAGCAGGACCATGAAAAGCATTTAATGCATAAAAAGGGAAATTTTATCCATTTTATGAACGTTTTAAAGATAGACATCAAATCAAATGGTCCTTATATGATAATCGAATCCGAGGCCTCATGTGTATTGCATTCGCACCATGTCTTGCAGTTAGGATGGCTGCCTTGGGATCTTAGGGTCCTGAGTTTCAGCCCTTTTTTCTGCTGAATTAACACCAGTTGGGGTTGACTCAGCCTGCCATCCTTTCGAGGTCGGTGAAATGAGTACCAGTGTACTGGTATAGGGGCACAGCATCAGTGGCATCGTCAAGCCCCAACAAAATGATAGCTACCCGGCAGCCAAGCTGCCAAATACAAGAAGACCATGTCTTGCTCGGCTGGGAGAACAGGACGAGGTGTAACTGCCCTCATCACGATTTCATTTCTGTTTGTGCTAACTCCTTCAAAACCATACGACTTCACGTCATATCCCCATTTTTTTTTATTTTTATGGGCTTTATCTTAAATAAAAAGCTCCAAATAGAGTTTGGAATGAGGAACTATTTAAGGGGATAAATAAGTTTGTTGGCAAAACTAGAAGCGCCAGTCTTCCATTGCGGCTAATCATGTCAGGTGTTTTCAAACGTCCCGCATCAGCAAACGTTTTTTCTGGAAGGAAGTGAGAAAAGTTGAGATTTATGAAATTTAATAATGGCCAAACCATGAGGCTGAGCAACTCGGTTAAATTGAAGCTGCAAATTCGCAAACAACGTCACCCTGGAGGGACCCCAGGAGGTTCATTTCAGCAGAAGGGATGGCGGGCGTTTCAAACTATCCACTGACAATTCAGCGTTTGGGCACCCCGTGTCCACATCTGCACACACACACACACACACAAATGGGGTCAGGACTGGATTTCTTCTAATAATGAATGGGCACGTCAAGGGAGGAGCATACACGAACACAGCCCGAAAACCACGACGGCTTAACAAGTACGCCTTAATCCCCATTCATTCGGGAAACATGCGACAGAGAAGAGAGGCGACGAGACAAGAGAAAAAAAAAAACCCGTGCGTTATCTTTTTACACGCAATCAATTGCTTTGGTACTTGAACTGCGATGGAAGCCGAGAACCGACGCCGATAAATCCTTCATTTTGAGCAATTCCTATAAGATGCCCTGATGAAAATTTCAGCATCGGAGGTTCATGTTGTTTTTCCTGCAGATGTGGAGGAACTTGATGATCTGGATGCCTGGAGGTGAAACGGAGGCCCCAAAAAATGATCGGTGTGACATTTCCACTCATCTTTACTCTCTGTCCACCAGCCATATTAATTTATTAATTTGACACTGATCGTCACCCTAATCTTTCATCCAACCTTTTGGCTTATGTTGATTTCAATTTCTATAAACTTCAACCTTTGTTAATAAAATGTTTCATGTTTAAATTTAGAGTTTCGTTTGAAATGCATTTACTATTACGGTATTTGATGTATATAAATAGACCGGATAAATAACAAGGTTGGATGACCCTGGGGATAATAATTGGTATCCCCAGGAGCACAACCAACATATTTAGCAACATATTTCACAACAAATGTAAAATGTCAAGAGATGTCTTGATGGTAATCCTGAAGAGGATTGTGGTGTCGTATTGTGGTATCGTAATGTGACGTCATTCTGACCTTGTTTGGTTGTTTTTTTGATATTTCATCCCTCAATGTTTTTACTTTTTTTTTTAAATGTTTTTTTTCTTTCTTGTTTCTGCAATTTTAAAAAGTAATGAAATGCTTAATGTTTTATATATTTGGTTATTGTTGGTATTGATTAAATTTGGCTTGTGGTGCACGAGTGGAGATTGGCTCGTTATATGCCTGGTGTTGGCTCAATGGTTAGGGTAGTGGGCTTGGGATCTGACAGAGATCTGAGGATCCTGAGTTCAAATCCCATTCTACCGTTGAATTAATACTAGGTGGGGTTGATTCTGTCTTTCATCCTTCTGAGTTTGGCAAAATGAGTGCCAGCACGCTGGTATCCTATGTCGGAGGAGCGACCCATCCAGGATTGTGTCCAATAGCCCAGGAGACTGCTTAGGCAGCACCAACGCTCTGCACAGAGTATGATCCCGATAGATGGATGGATGGCTTGGTATGCTTGCTCTTCACATGTCGTTGCAAAGATTTACATCACAGATTTGCTGTGTGGTCATGATTTACACCAATCATAATACAAACATTTCTTTTGTACAAATCTTCTTCAAGGGTCTTCGAGGTCTTTTCAGTCCTCAAGGTGTTTTGGGTCTTTAAGCTTCTTCGGGGTCATTTGCATCTTCTTGGTCTTTTGGGTCCTCAGGGACTTTTGAGTCCTTGGGGACTTTTGGGTGTTTGGGGACTTTTGAGTCATCTGGGTCCTCAGGGACTTTTGGGGTCCTTGTGGACTTTTGTGTCCTTAGGGACTTTCGGGTCTTGTGGGTCTCCGGTGACTTTGGGGTCTTCAGGGACTTTTTGATATTTTGGGTCCTCGGGGACTTTTGAGTAATTCGAGTTTTTTGGTTTCTTGGGGTCTTAAAGGGTCTTTAACTGTCAAAGGGGTCTCAGCAGTCTAAAGAATCAAAACATACATTCCAATCGTACGTAATTAATAGACGTATGTGTGTGAAGACAGGGTGAAAACTAACGTTCAAACAGTACGTAATTATAGACGTATGTGCAGTCTGCAATCGACGTTCAAAGATTCCGTAAGTAATAGACGTATAGTCACGCAGCTTTTCTGTGAAAGGAACATTCCAATAGTACATAATTTATAGACGTTCCTGTAGTCTGCAATTAACCATCAAACAGGGTGTGATTAATAGGCATATCGTCTTCACAGACTGACCGACGGCTTCATGGCTTCACCGCCTCACCGTGATTTTTGTTTTATATATAGACTGGACATAGATTCTTCCCCTCCCCCCTCAAGCCTGGTGCTTGGTTCATTCCCCTATGTGGATTACCACATTTGCGAAACGATGCAATTATCGTTTAGCAAAAAAAGAAAAAAAAGCTTAATGTTACATTGTTACGAATCTGGCAGCTATGAGCACTCAACTTTCAGGTCCCCGAATCTCAGTTATTTCGTTAAGTATATGTGTATAGTTAGAATCCATCCCCTGTGTCTAATGGGAATTAAGTGTACGTGCGCTGTGAATTATTATCGTTAGGATTTTTACATCACCAACAACAACGACAAACACAACAACCCTCTGCTCGTGGCATTGTCCGAGCTCTTTGCGAGCCGGCATGCGGGCGTGTGCGGAATTCCATGCTCCAGCGGTGTGGATTTCGCACCAAATATGGTCACGAAGCGTTTCGCTCTGGCTTGGCCCCAAATAAGGGCACGGAGCGCTTCGTTCTGGCTGTGGCTAAATAAGGGTATGCGTCATTTTCCGCCCAATGGGCGACGCGCGGACCAAAGCCGGGGCGGTCCTCTCAAGAAGGCGGAGCCGCGACACGCCGTCCACCCAATGGGAGCAGGCGACGGGGAGCAGACCGTGCCCGAAAGCGACGGAAAGGATTGAAGATTGCGTCCGTCTGCTCGAGCACGCTTTCTCTCTGGGTCTGCGGCTGACTGCATCCCGCGCATCCGAGACATCTCGTCTGGCGCATTACGACAAGCGGTCGACCATCTCATCACGGAGATCACCTCGTCTCCCTCCACTGCGTTCGGGTGCCCTGGTCCGTTCTTTGGCGACTGGTGCTCTGGGAAGGTGTGGTCGTCCAGCCGCGCGAACGCGGCCAGGTAGCCAGCACGTTCTCTTCGCTCAGCTCGTCTTCCCTCCGAGCTGAAGGGGCAATAAAGACCTCGAGGTCCATCTCTTTCTGGGTATTTGTGTGTGCGTGTGTGTGTGTCCGTAGGCCTGTCTCTAAGTAGAATTGTTTAAGGAATTGCTTGTACATTTGGTACCTTTCTTTATTCGTGATAACTCTGCTCTGTGTTCCCCTCCCCGATTATTAACCTCTGCCATCGAAGATGGACGGAGGTTACTGTTTTCACCCCTGTTTGTTGTTTGTTTGTTTGTGAACAGTATTACGGAAAAACTCCTGGACAGATTTCGACAAAACTTGGTGGGGGATTAGGTATGGTCCAAGGATCATGCCATTAGATTTTGGACTTGGTCCAAAGTCCAATATGGCCGCTATGGCGGCCATTTTAAAAAATATTTGAATTTTTGTTTTTGCATTTCTACATGTTTTAAGTGATTTCCAACCAAAAAAAAAAAATTTGTTAGAGAAAGAAAAACAAAATTTTGCAACTTTTTTCAAAAAAATTTCGATTTTATTTGAAATATTTTGAAATTTTTTTTGCATTTCTACATGTTTTAAGTGATTTCCAACCCCCCCCCCCCCCCAAAAAAAATTTGTTAGAGAAAAAAAAACAAATTTTGCACCTTTTTTTTCAAAAAAATTTCGATTTGATTTTTTTGGCATTTCTACATGCGCGTCGATCTAGTTTAGTTTATTCAATCGTGGTTCAGTAGAATCTGATCCGTTTTGACCTACAATGAATAGGATATCAGGTTCACTTAAGTGACCCAGCAGTATTGGCGGCGGAGGTTTTGCACTCTACGCCGAGTGCTCCCCTCTAGTTGTTATAAATAAATATCCCTTTTGTTGAATGTACCAGCTCGTTCTTTGTCATTTCTGCCATTGGTTTGCCACGGTGCGTATTGGGGATTAGGAAGGCCATTGTTGCCGTAATTGTTAATTTGGACCGACAGGCCTCGGTAACCATCCGCTCGGGTTACACACGGTTCGAGCACGGTAACGGCTCGTCCCGCTCGAGGCCTGCTGAGGGTGTGAATTCCCCAGTAGCTTTGCCGCGTGGGTACTTAGGTATATTGAAGTTTGGCAATTAACCCTACCCCACCGCGGTCGAATTATTGGCGATTCATGGTCCTGTAAGGGACCCGTGTCTTTCGGACTTACCCGAGGGTCACGACCTAAATCCGGTGTGTGTCTGGTGGAGCCGACTCTACTGCTCCATCTAGCGGTCGTGCTCGCCACCGAAACCCGGCCCCACAACAATATATTTATATATTTTGTTATTTTGGGAAGGATTATATCCATCTATGTTATTAAATTATTTTACTACTTGTTTCAGTTGATTTGGGGATGGTTTGGATATGTATTGCTTTTGGAAATGGTCTGTCCACTGTCGATTCCCCCCCCCCCTCCATGATCCTGGCCTGGTTTGGTTGAGTCAACATTTACGTTTAATTTCTTTTCCCAATAAAACGATTAATGTTTTATGTAATTTTAAATATTGGGTTGCGTGCTCTAGCCCAGAGACAAAGTAACTTCCTTGCGTTTGAATCACCATCATAGATTCAGCATTTATTGAGGTAGGTTGAGCTACAGTTTTACATTGTTTTGAGAGAAGAAGCAGAAGAAGTACAACTTGGGGTTTAGCAATCTCTCTCGTGGTACTTTAGCAATGTATTCTGGTGTCTTTTTAAGTCTTGTTCGTTCAGAAAAGGCTCGAGAATATAGGTTAAGTTTTAAAATGCTTATGACTTCGTCACTCTCGAGTAGTTTATAAGCCTATCATTGTGTACAAATTTGAATGGTCAGCCATTTTTCCCCATATCATTCCTCCATATGGAGTACGACCGTACTCCATGATAATCAATTTGCATTTGCATGCTCAGCAATCAGTGAGTAGAGTGGATCACACATCACGCCAAATATCTCCACTGGCGACAACAACGCAGAGCTCATAGGGAAACCAACCAGTAATTAATCTGTGGCCTTCAAAGCAACATCTATGAAGTCTGCCCCAGTTTGTGAGCAACTTTTCCCTGTGATGCATGTCAAGGCAACAAGCTGGAACAATATGACAGTGATTATCGAGGTGTATGAAGAAGTGGTGGCGTTGTCTGCCTTACCCATCATTTCCGCCTTGTACCATTACAATACCCAGCAACGCCTGCATGCTCACTTACAACTCATGGCTTCTCATTCACAAATTACACGACAATCTCGCAGCACACTTTACCTGTCCACCATCCATGCAAGCCAGAACGGAGGGTATGTGAGAAAGCAGGGTAAGGAGGGTACCCAGAAAGAAGCAATGTGAGTGGGGTGAGAGGGAAGATCTGAGTTTGTATGGTAAGGGGAAACAGTTAGGGGGTGGAGTGAGGATAAGCACTTTGGGGTGGGGTGAGGAGGGATGCAGAAAGGGAGGGGGACATGTTTTTTTTGAGGGTTGGGGTGCGGTGGAGGCGGAAAAAGGGTACATAGCATGGAGGGATGCTGATTCAAATTCCCAAATTGGACAAACGGAGGCACGGAGAAAGGTGGTGCTGTATGTGCTGGAGGATATGTTGGTGGAGCAAGTGCTTAGCTGACAGACAGTTTGAAAATAGTCTTTGTGAAGAAGAAGAGAAATAGATCTGAGTGAGGAAGGACACATGCAGCATTCCTGATAGAGATATAAGGGAAGAGAAGCTTTTAAAAATGATTGTAAATGCTTTAAAGGAAGACGCATTTGTACTCAACTTGCAGAGGTGACCCAGGGCTACCCAGCTGAGTGCGCTGTTCCTGGCGATGGTTTTGGACATGGTGGACATTGAAAAGCGATGGAGTTATTGGCCCCTAGGTGGTTACTTTTGCCTGCGGGCCGGCGGCAGCACTGCCTGATCCCACATCCCAATATTCACCTTACAGCGGCTTTTGGAGGCCTCAGAACGGACGTCAAGGCCAACGTGTGGTAGCTTCAAACCTTGCCCAGATTCTGCGGTACCTACACAAAAAATTTGGGGCCTCTATGTGCTACAGTTCAACCGTGAAAGAATAACGTACAAACACAAACAAACATTTGAAAATATTTATATTTAATGAACATTCAGGTTGGAGATATTGAGAAAAGAGTGTGTGTTGTGTGTGTGTGTGGTTGTGTGTGTGTGTGTGTGTGTGTGTGTGTGTGTGTGTGTGTGTGTGGTGTGGGGGGGGGGGGGAGGGAGACAGAAGGAAATTCAATAGGATGAGATTGCTGTTGAGTGGAAAAATAACTTCTTTTTAAAAAATTTGGAAGTGAGGAGGGAAAATCGGATAATGTTGAGGAGGTAGAAGTAAGATATTTGGAAACAAACAAGCAAAACGAGGAACACAGAGACAAATAATTTTCACAGTTTCTATCCGAGGAGCGGCTGAGTTAGGCCTTGAACATTACGAAACAAATTTAACAAACGCAGCACAAACAACGTATGATGTGACATGAAATATTGGACAGGATGTAACAACACACCTGGATAACGATTGTAACATAACAAGCTCAAATGAGCTAAGATCCTCGTCCTCTTAATGATGACGTCATAAAAACGAATATGACGTCATTGTGATGTATCAGGTTTGCGATAAATTATCTGTGCTAATACCCGGCTTGATTCCCGCAAACAAAATTCAAACAGCTTGCCTAGTTTCGGAGATAATGGTATAGGCGATTCCATTAGCGGCGATATTATGACATCAACTTTTTTTCTAGAAGAATTTCCAAAATCGGAGGTGGTTACTGCCTGCGCGTGGGCTTTCTGCATATACATGGCAAGTTTCACGAAGATCTGATGAAAACTCTGGGTTGTGAAACAAAAAATGTCAAAAAATAGGAATGACGTCATAAAAATTGATATGACGTCATAGTGATGTATCATATGTGCGGTAATTCATCTCTGCTAATGCCCTGTTCGATTCCCGCAAACAGAATTCAAAAAGCTTGGCTAGTTTTGAGATAATTTTTAGCCGATTTCCATTAGCGGAGATATTTTGACGTCGTAACTTTTTTTCTAGGAGGAATTTTCAAAATCGAGATGGTCACTGTCTGCGCAGGGTATTATTACATATATGTGCCAAGTTTCAGGAATTTCGATGAAAACTGTAGGCTGTGAAATAAAAAAAATCCACAAGAAGAAGATGAAGAACAACAACGTGAGTAAGACTTGGAGATCCTCCACGAGGATCTAAAAACACGACGAATCCGGTTCACAAAACTAAGCTTTAATGTGGTGGAAACAGCAGCTGCAGATTCTCTCAGCACGGGCAAAAATCCATCCACCAGAAGCCTTTTATTTATTTACCATTTCAGTTTCAGTGTGTCTATCCAGGCCATAACGTCTTTACTATTGAGCTTTTGTCATCGAATTCCAACAAACCTTGATGATGAGAATACTTGCAAAAGTACCCGTCCTCAATGACAATAAAAGTTTAAGTTAATCGATCAATTTAAATTATTTCATGGATTTTCAAAAGGTTAATTGTGTTGCACTCTTTGTTTCACTCAGAGCCAACGCTCTGAGCGATGTACATATACCACCCACCGCGAAATGGTGGTGCAACATCGGGCGGCGGAAGTTGGATTTCTTTAAAAAGAGGGCAAAATATATCTATTTTAAATTGTGTGTTACTCCATGAAGATCTGTATTAAATCTATTTCAATCTAGATGTTCATGTTGATTTTAAAGATTACTAAAAGGGACAATAACGTGACTGACTATATTATATCAAGAAAAGTGAAATGAAAATACAAAATAACCAATTAGCAACTTTTCAAGCACAGCGTGGGAAGCAGCCGCCGTAAACGGGAGACAGATGAATGCACGGACAGACACCGCGCGTTCGCAATATATAATGCATAGAGAAAAAAAAAATTAGATAAAATTTGTTTTGCTGATGTTTTCATCTAATTTAGTTTGAGTACAAAGTGGACTCGGATGGGCTTTGCATTTTGGATGCTTTCTACTTTGCTCTTATAATGGTGTTGAACAAGCGTTCAAGTATAGTGATGAGCGTATTGGTGCTGGTAGTGCAAAGAGAAAGCACATTACGCTAACGATTGTGCAGAAAGTGGAAATTATAGAGGATTATAGATAAGGGTAAGTCAGTGCAAAGCCTGTGTAACTGTTTTGGTGTTGGTTTTTCAACAATACATGGCATTAAGAAGCACCGTGGAAAGCTGTTAAAGTTCTATGCTGAGAGTGGACTCTGATAAGGGCATTGGCAAGCTGAGATCAAAATAACGTGAACGTGACCAAGATGCATGATTTTAACAAGTTTTCTAAACACAGAAATGTACGTTTACAAAAATACGTTCCCAGGCACACGATCAATAACGCTCCTAGACAGAAAATGACGAGCACGATGGCACATAAGAGTGATCGTGCTCCTTACAAACGAGCCACTGCTTTAGCCTGTAGATTCATCGCTGCTGTGTATGGAAGCAAGCACATTTGGACTAGTTGAGATATGTTTTGGCTTCAACTACAAACAAATCGGCAGCCCATCTCCCACCCACATACGATGCTTTTAAGCAGCAGGTGATGAGTGCCAGGTATCAGACGTCATCTGGTGTCAAAGTCACCTTGCAAAGCTTACACTTCGGAATCCAATTGGCAAAGGCTGGAAGCTCAATGATGCACATAAAGGCCTGAACCTGTCATGTACATCAGAGAAGCTGCACCTGTCGAGGTGTGGGATCTGACACATCTCTACTGCACAGATTATGATTGTAATGTGGGCAGAAAGTGCCACTGTGTTTCAAACTGGATTGCGCTGCATATAATTTTGTGCATGTCATGCTTCTGACTGTGGCAACTGCACTTGTACAATGCAATCAGAAAGTGAAGATGAGATTTCTCTTCATGTTTGTTTCCAATGTTAGTATGGTACCGGAGTGAGGACCAAGCTAAAAGATGACATTTTCTAACAGAGTTACGATACCTATTCTATGGACAATTGTCGTGATCATTTCAAACGGTTTTAGCTGCTAACTGTGACCACCTACCTGTATTCACTGAAACCTTGTTAAATGGTATTCTTTATTCTGTTCTTGTACTATCTCTCTTCTT
>CM068955.1:180014473-180024569 GCA_035128595.1 Eptatretus atami | reverse complement strand
TATAGATATTACAATGCAGTTTACAGTTATAGAAATTACAATACAGTTTGCATTTATAGATATTACAATACAGTTTACAGTTACAGTATATAAATTACAATACAGTTTGCAGTTATATAAATTACAATACAGTTTGCAGTTATATAAATTACAATACAATTTACAGTTATATAAATTAGAAAACGGTGCACAGACATAGAAATTACAACACAGATTCCGATTATATTAAATACAATGCAGATTCTCATTATATTAATTACAATACAGTTTACAGTTATAGAAATTACAATACAGTTTCCAGTTATATAAATTTCAATACATTTTGCAGTTATAGAAATTACAACACAGTTTACAGTTATAGAAATTACAATACAGTTTACAGTTATATAAATTACAATACGGTTTGCAGTTATAGATATTACAATACAGTTTACAGTTATTATTATATTAATACACTAAGCCATATTTTGTGGACGTATCTCCTCCGAAACTGCCGGACGGATTATCACCACTTTCGGCCTGTGGGTGCTCTGTGGTCTAATGAACAGCATAGGCGATGTGAGATGGCGCTAGACGGACAGGTTTGGGAATTTTTGGTGATTTAATAATTTTTACATTCGTTTGCATGGCAACGTGTGACGTCACCGCTGAGAGGCGTAATGATGTCATGACATCATCGGCCATTCGCTGACGTCATGACATCTGTCGTCGACAGACCGTCACCACTGAGAGGCGTAATGCCACTCCTAGAAAACAGCGTCTACAATGTAAAACCTTCCTCTGCACATGCTGACTACCTCAGAAGGTGCATTTGACACAAAAAATGTAACAAGAAACATTGTATATAAAAAAATTATATAAATCACATTGTGAACACTAGATATATTGATGTCCAAACGAACCCTCACTTTAGAAACTTCGCACGGCGCACGGGTTTGGCTAGTATAAATTACAATAATTTTCAGAGTTATTGAAATTACAATACAGTTTACAGTTATAGAAATTACAATACAGTTTACGGTTATAGAAATTACAATGCAGTTTACAGTTATGGAAATTACAATACAGTTTACAGTTATATAAATTACAATACAGTTTGCAGTTATAGATATTACAATGCAGTTTACAGTTATATAAATTACAATACAGTTTACGGCTATAGAAATTACAATGCAGTTTCCAGTTATGGAAATTACAATAGTTTACAGTTATAGAAATTACAATACAGTTTACGGCTATAGAAATTACAATGCAGTTTACAGTTATGGAAATTACAATACAGTTTACAGTTATGGAAATTACAATACAGTTTACAGGTATATAAATTACAATGCAGTTTACAGTTATAGATATTCCAATCCAGTTTACAGTTACAGTATATAAATTACAATACAGTTATATGAATTACAATACAGTTTGCAGTTATAGATATTGCAATACATTTCAGAGTTATTGAAATTACAATACAGTTTGCAGTTATATAAATTATGATACAGTGTGCAGTTATAGAAATTACAACACAGATTCCGATGATATTAAATACAATACAGATTCTAGTTATATTAATTACAATACAGTTTACAGTTATAGATATTACAATCCAGTTTACAGTTACAGTATATAAATTACAATACAGTTTGCAGTAAAATAAATAACAATACAGTTTGCAGTGATAGATATTGCAATACATTTCAGAGTTATTGAAATTACAATACAATTTACAGTTGTATAAATTACGATACAGATTCCGATTATATTAAATACAATACAGATTCTAGTTATATTAATTACAATACAGTTTACAGTTATGGAAATTACAATACAGTTTGCAGTTATATAAATTACAATACAGTTTCCAGTTATATAAATTACAATACAGTTTGCAGTTATAGATATTACAATACATTTCAGAGTTATTGAAATTACAACACAGTTTCCAGTTATAGAAATTACAATACAGTTTACAGTTATATAAATTGCAATACAGTTTGCAGTTATAGATATTACAATACAGTTTACAGTTATTATTATATTAATACGCTAAGCCATATTTTGTGGACGTTTCTCCTCCGAAACTGCCAGACGGATTGTCACCACTTTCGGCATGTGGGTGGTTTGTGGTCTAATGTGCAGCATAGGCTTTGTGTGATGGCGCTAGATGGACAGGTTTGGGAATTTTTGGCGATTTTATTATTTTTACATTCGTTTGCATGGCGACGTGTGACGTCACCGCTGAGAGGCATTATGACATCATGACATCATCGGTCATTCGCTGACGTCATTACGTCTGTCTTCGACAGACCGTCACCGCTGAGAGGCGTAATGCCACTCCGAGAAAACAGCACCTGCAATGTAAAACCTTCCTCTGCACATGCTGACTACCTCAGAAGGTGCATTTGACACAAAAAAAATTAACAAGAAACATTGTATATAAAGAAATTCTATAAATCACATTGTGAACACTGGATATATTGACGTTCTAACGAACCCTCACTTTAGAAACTTCGCGCGGAGCACGGGTTTGGCTAGTATAAATTACAATACTTTTCAGAGTTATTGAAATTACAATACAGTTTACAGTTATAGAAATTACAA
Source organism: Eptatretus atami (assembly GCA_035128595.1). Taxonomy (NCBI): domain Eukaryota; kingdom Metazoa; phylum Chordata; class Myxini; order Myxiniformes; family Myxinidae; genus Eptatretus; species Eptatretus atami. The sequence goes on along the minus strand of CM068955.1, from coordinate 180,021,974 downwards.
TGCAGTTTACAGTTACAGTATATAAATTACAAGACAGTTTGCAGTTATATAAATTACAATACAGTTTGCAGTTATAGATATTGCAATACATTTCAGAGTTATTGAAATTACAATACAGTTTACAGTGATAGAAATGACAATACAATTTACAGTTATATAAATTACGATACAGTGCACAGTTATAGAAATTACAACACAGATTCCGATTATATTATATACGTTTGGAAGCCATGGGGATACATGCCAAAAGTATCCGCACTGTCCCTCTACTAAACACAATCAAAAATACATCGATCGACTTGAACAAAGTTCTGGCCCCACCCACCTGCATTTGGTGTCACGTGGTGCCTCGGGCGGAAAATGTTGTGCAATAATATTTTACACGATGTTTCCCCTTTTTGTGTGATCTGCTTTCATTATATGACCCGTCAGTTCGACATAGATAGATAGATACATATAGAAAATTAAATGTTTCATTTTTTTATAGTTTCTTCAACCGTTTCATTGGAGTGCTTGCTTTAGTGCTGAAGCCACTTGGTGAACACTCTACAAGCTTCTCTGGCGATACCACGGCTTGGTTCTCCATGGGGACATCTCTGGAGTTAGAAAGGCAACATAAATTATAGGATTACAATGAGTAAAAAATGTTTTCAGTGGTTACAAAGTCATGAATCCCAGCACCACAGGTCTCTCTCCTTTCCCTCTCTTCTCTCCACCCATCTCCCTCTCTCTCCAACCCTCCCTTCCCAAACCCCTGCCCTCCCCCTCTCTCCCACTCCTCTCTCCAACTCCTCTTCCTCCTCATCTCCCCACACTTTCCCTCTCCCCCCCCCTCCTCCCCTAATATTGCTGTCAGTGAAGTGATGGGTTGCATTTACTAGTGTATATATAAACTAATGGAAAAAAAGTTCCTGTGCACCATAAAACATACAAAATGATACTAACATGTTCCTCAGCAACATGATGGTCAGCTAACATGTGCCACAACAAGTTCCCCAGTTTACCCATGAATTTACATAATAAATAGATGGCCCCAAAAATCTGGAGCTTCAATTGAGATGAAAGTAACTGAACAAAAACTTTTGCAATTCTTTGTCTCACAGCCGAAACAGTCATTTGAGACCACCAATCTTTATACTCGCCCTATTAACTGAATTTAATTAAAATGGTCTTTGCTTGGAATATGTTATCCCTGTAATTGTACTTTCGGTAATTAGTGCATATCCAATTCGAACAAATTCATGAAGTTCTGGAAGCAAAGGTTTCTTGCAAATTGTTAAATTAAAGCTTCACACCAAGGAAATTCCTTTTTGTTGTTCTGGGATTATTCCATCATACTGACACAGCAAGGGGGTGTGGAGGAGGGGGCTGATGTGTTTGAGGGAAAAAGGCTTGACATTTTCTGACAAACAAGTATGTGTTTATTCCAAAAAAAGATTTCTTATGTGCACTATTAGGAGTGGGGGGTGAGAATATCGTGTGAGTGATTTGATTTATTGATTTTGTAAGTAATATATATAGACATGTAGATTCTGCTTTTTTAAAATTATGTGTTTGGTGTATCAGTTGAGTAGTTAATTGTCTCACATTTGTTGCCTTTTGTCTGGATCTTACCCTTCAATGACTGAAAATGAATGTCCAAATCTGCAAGACATTTTATTCAATTTTATTTATCTAGCAGCTGTGTAAACACAGATTTGTTTAACACAAATTCGAGGCTCATAGAGGATCTAGAACACAAAAGGGATCAGGACATAACAGTATAAATAGAGGGGACAGTGTGATACACCAACAGCTGGGATGAGGGGCAAAATAAAGGGAGACTTGGAGGCATAAGGCATGTGGGGAATACATAAAGGGTGGACAAGATGGACACAGCTGCAAACTCAAAGAAAGGAAAAACTAGAAATTTGGAAGGAAGTGGGCTTGGGAAGGGTTAATGAGGGTAGAAAAGATCATGGTTTTGGATGGGGGATGATCTGAGATGGTGGTAAACAGCTGTCTTGAAGACCTGGATGGAAGAATGAGATTGAAGATGATGTGGAAATTGGTTACACAGGTGGGGAAAAAAAGAGGAAGAAATGAGTGGAGGTGAGCAGTGATCTTAGATTTGGGGAGTTTCACGAGAAGGAGGTTGATGATGGACTGTGTGCACGGTGAGATACCTGGCAGGAGCGAAGCACAAAGAGGGCAGAGGATGCAAAACCAGAAAGGAGGCGGAAGACAGAGAGACCACAAACCTGCTTGCGATATGAAAGTGATAGACCCATCTCCTCAGCTCCAGCATGGGAGATTCCAATGATCTTGAAGGCCTTGGTTTCCATTGCGGCGTCGAGCTGAGTAAGGTGTGAGACAGGGACAGTTCTCCATCAAGGACTTGTGAGAAGATAAAATAAGCTTTGTTGATATTTTCAGAGTATGACTTCAGGTGGTGTAAACAAAAAGAGTGATATTAAACCAGCTATTCTCTCCACTTCCATTTACTAATGGGTATTAAAGATGGATAGGAGTTCAGGTGTGCCAAGGAATGACTTTGTATGATGGAGGATGCCCAGTACGTGACTGGCTTTGGAGGCCAACTTTGAAATGTGGCTTGTCCAAGAAAGATCATGGCTCATAGTGAGATCCTGGAGTTTGAGTGACTGAACTACATTTGGGAGGACATTGTAGATCATAATTATTACTTATTTGGTCTTGCCTCATCAACTGAGGAAAGCATATAATGTTATATCAGTCCAAATATATAAAATTAAATAAAATTGGGCCTTCATAAGCATCATTCGCTTGACATTTTTACTCATCGCAGGGGTGAGTGGAGCTTTTGAAAGACTGAAGGATGTCTGAAACACCGAGTGTGGAATCGCACGATGGTAACGCTCCAGGTCAGTCCTGTAGGAAGAAATGTCATGCATTGTACATGTGGGACCTCCGAAAAAAGGAGGAAACACAAGAAATGTGAGATGGAGTCACATGGAGGGGAGGGAAACAATGTTATCTGCCCAGATTAGGTGAGTGAGATCATAAGGTCCTTCAAAATTCCCAACATGGCACAAGTTGCCAGATTCTTCTTGAGAAAATGGTGGGTGTGACAGCAATAATTGTAAAAATAAATAAATAAATAAATCACAGCTTTTCCGCCAGAAATCTTTTGAAATCAATTCTGCATCAGTTACGGGGCAACGCACTCTCTGAGGTACAATACTCAGATGTGCCACGAGGGTTCAAAAGAAAGAACACCCTCTTATGTATGGCATCTTTCTAAAGACGTCCACGTTTTGTAACTGTGTATCGAAAAGTAACAGAGGCAAGAAGAACGTAGGGATCTGCAAAACAAAGGAGGCACTAATGACAAAGTCAAACGTCCTGCGTACGTGTTTGGGTTACACTGAAATGGTTGTGAACTGTGGACTTTGTCAGGAAAACAACAACAGGTCCATTATCACCTTTGGTGTCCGAAACGTATCTCAACGCTACAGAGCATGTGGCTTCAGGTATTGTTAGAGAATGCATATCGGACTCTGATTCAACTGTGAATTCAGCCCACAAGTTGCATCATCAACCAGGATGCAACAGTTGACGTTTTGTATCCCACTAATTGGTCCGGATGCAGATCCGGTCTTTCATCCTTGTCACACACCAAAATCGAATCGGCTTGTTAATGTTATCCACTCAACTCATCCACATAATTTTGTCATAATTCGTCCATAACTTTTTGAAATATCATGCTATTTCTCGTTTTTGGCCCCATCTCTCAATGGTGAAGAATCACTTAAAAATTAAATAAATCTTGTATCCGGATCCGGATTCGGATGTTCACCAAAATCGAATCACTTCGTCCTGTCCACTAAGTTTTGTCTAAATCCGTCCACAACTTTTTATTTTGAGATATCCTGCTCACAGACACACAGACAGACAGGGGTGAAAACATAACGTCCGTCCACCTTCATTGGCGGAGGTAACAATGGGGAATTGTTGTGCTGCTGATTCCGTGCCCCTATGCATGCGAACAGAAATTTGGACAATAATTTGTACATGGTGCGGGCAATAACACACCTCCTGTAGGATCTTAAAGGTCCACTAACCAATGCTAGCGGACGGGACGCCCAGTTTAACGTCCATCCGAGGGACGGCACACGCATTGATGAATCACCCTAGCTGTGAAACACCGGGATGACAGCTTATAACTCGGTCAGGATTCGAACCTAGGTTAAACAGCTTAGAGGGAAGTGTGCATACTTATAGGTTATCCTGACAGCCCCAAGCTTCAGTGAGACCCAAGTATGGAGAACCATGGGGTCTTTTACAGTATGTTCTCACTCTGGCTGATTACATCCCTACTCCTGCATCTACTACTTGCTTAACGCACCCAATTATCCTCACCTTCTCGTGGGGTCAGCCAGGAAATGTTTTCAGCCCAAGTCTTTGACGAACAGCCTGGCGAATCCTGACGTTTCATCAAAAGTGGTAGGGAGTTGGAGTTGGTCCAGGATTCCGGATGATGAGGCGCCCATCTTTCATGTTAAGAACACTGGATCTTTAACGTCCAACAGATAATGCTGGCAGACTGGACACCCGGCTTTACGTCTATCCGAGGGAGCAAATCAAGGAAACACTGTGTACAGCACTGTAGGAGACAAAGGGGGAAGTGAAAAGCATATATCTTGCAAATCGAGCAATTATTACCTGCAAGCACTTGGGTAAGAACACGAGGATGGCGACAAATAAAGAAGATGAAGAGGCAACTACAACAACAAGTTGACTCGACCCTCAAAGGCAGACCCGGGTTAGACAGGTGTACTTGGCACGTCATTGTACGCATCGAGATGGACACGTCGTGTACTGATGTCGGTATACAAAGGACAAAACAGTCAATCAATCCTAAAACAACATGTTTAATGAAATTGGGCAAAAGCTTATTAACTTGATCTTCACTGAAACTCCAACTTGCTGTTAAGTGAAGGTGAGAGCTCTTACTCTTGTTCTTCCTCTTTCGTATGCACCACGAGGCTGCGAAGGTGCATCATTGACTGGGGGAGCGGCTGCACCGCTGCTGCAGTGCCTCACTGTATGGCAGGGCAGGAATTTGTAATTTGTTCAGGGTGCCGGCGATAGCTCACCTCCTCTGCGGGAAGGACACCGTGGGATGTTTAACGTCCAACACCTAATACCGGCAGACGGGACACTCGTTTAATGTTCATCCGAGCGACGGGACACACGATGATGAACCGCCCTGCACCTGTGAAACACCAGGATGGTAGTTTATGGCTGGGTCGGGATTCGAACCAGGCTAGACGACTCGGCGTGCGAACCTCGAGGCCACCCTACCTGCCACAGAGGTCATGGGTATTATATTGTGACAATAATATGTTCAGCTTGTGTTCAAACATACCTTTAAAATGCTGCGAAACAGACCCCATGTACGTGTGTGTGTGTGTGTGTGTGTGTGTGGTTGTGTGGTGTTGTGTGTGTGTGTGTGTGTGTGTGTGTTGTGTGTGTGTGTGTGTGTATTTGTGTGTTTGTGTATGTATGTATGTATGTGTATATATATATATATATATATATATATATATATATATATATATATATATATATATATATACATATATATTATGAGCTTGGTTTCAGGCCCAGGTAATGAAATTTATTACAGGAATATAAACATCTATTAATAGTTTGTCATTATGAGTGATATTCCCAACAAATTGGCCTTCCATTAAGGGAAATCTATTTTTCGGTGTAAAACAGAGAAAAAAACAAATTACCAAATATTCCTTTAAAGTTTAAAACAACAAGAAGTCCCATTTCATTTTCGTTTAACATCTTTGGATATCTCTCGGTTCCTCTTCTTCGATGTTTTGATGCAAAACCAAAGAGCTCACAATTATATAATCTCCAACCATGGCGTGAAAACATGAATGATGGGATGATGTCACGATGTCATGATGTCATGATGTCATGATGTCACGATGTGATGATGTGACAATGTGATGGGATGGGTGATGATGTCACGATGTGATGATGTGACAATGTGATGGGACGGAGTGATGATGTCACGATGTGATGGTGACGATGTGCTGATATTGATGCTGACAGTGTGATGTGATGGTGTGATGATGTGACAATTGTGATGATGTGATGTGACGATGTGATGTGATATGATATGATGTGACAATGTGATGTGATGGTGTGATGATGTCACAATGTGACAATGTGATGATATGATGTGATGGTGTGATGGTGTGATGATGTCACAATGTGACGATGTGATGATGTGATGTGATATGAATATGATATGATGTGATGGTGTGATGATGTGACAATGTGATGATGGTGTGATGATGTGACAATGTGATGATGTATGATGATTGATATGATATGTATGTTGTGATTGTGTGTGATATGTGACAATGTGATGGACGGAGTGATGATGTCACGATGTGATGGTGACGATGTGCTGATATGATGTGACAGTGTGATGTGGATGGTGTGATGATGTGACAATGTGATGATGTATGTGCGATGTGATTGATATATATGATGTGACAATGTGATGTGAGTGTGATGATGTCACAATGTGACGATGTGATGATATGATGTGATGGTGTGATGATGTCACAATGTGATGTGATGTGATGATGTGATGTGATGTGATGGTGCGATGTGATGATATGATGTGACAATGTGATGTGATGGTGTGATGATGTGATGTGATATGATATGATGTGACAATGTGATGATGATGGTGTGACAATGTGATGTTGATGGGATGTGATGATGTCACAATGTACGATGTGATGATGTGATATGATATGATATGATGTGATGGTGTGTGATGTGACAATTTGATGTGATGTGTGATGATGTGAAATGTGATGGTGATGATGTGATTGTGATGTTGATGCTGATGAGTTGATTGATGTGACAGTGATGTGATGGTGTGATGGATGTGACATGTGATGATGTGATGTGACGATGTGATGTGATTATGATATGATATGAATATGATGTGATGGTTGTGATGATGTGGACAGGTGGTGATTGATGGTGTGATGATGTGACAATTGTAATGATGATGGTGACGATGTGATGTGATATGATATTGATGTGCAATGTGAATGTGATGTTGTGATGGATGTCACAATGTGATGATGTGATGATGTGATGTGATGTGATATGATGTGATGGTGACTTGATGGTATATGATGTGACAATGTGAATGTGATCGTGTGATGATTGTGATGTATGTCACTATGTGATGGTGTGATAATGTGACGATGTGATGTGATGATTATGATGATATGATATGATATGATGTGATGGTGATGATGTTATGATATGATTGATCTAAATGTGATTGTGATGGTTTGTGATGATGTGATGATGTCACAATGTGATTGGTGTGATGATGTGATGATGTGATGTGAATGGTTGTGTTGATGTTCCAGATGATGGTGATGTGATTGTATTTTGTGCTTGTGGGAGATGTGACATCTCTCTCTTT
>CM068955.1:179997827-180012595 GCA_035128595.1 Eptatretus atami | reverse complement strand
TGATGTGATGATATGATGTGACAACGTGATGTGATAATGTGATGGTGTGATGATGTCACAATGTGATGATGTGATGATATGTGATGTGACAATGTGATGTGATGTAATGATGTCACAATGTGATGATGTGATGATATGATGTGACAACGTGATGTATGATGGTCAACTGTAATGATGTGATGAATGAATGCTGATGATGCGATGATATCCCCTCGACTGTGATGAAATGTGTCATGATGTCACGATGTGATGATATGATATGATGTGAACAAATGTGATGATATGCTGCAATATGTGATGAATGTGATGACAATGTGAAATGTGATGATCGTGATGAAGAAAAAAAAATGGGAAAAAATTGGTGGGAAACAAAAGTTGTGGGGGAAAAAAAAATTTGGTTTTTTGAATCTTGTGGAAACCGATCGAGTGGTGATGATGGGCATGTCTAATGCAGATGGTTCTATGGAGATTCAATGTTTTGGGGGGTACTCAGTGGAGGTTTGGGGGCGGTAATTTGGGAGTTTGGGGAGTATTAGGTGGGGGTCCTCTCTGGCGGAGTATTCCACACGCGCTGGCACGTCTTGGCGAGTATTCATGCTGCAAGGGCGTCTGGGAGTACTGCAGCTGCGACAGTTCGCCAGGAGAAAATTAGGATGGCGCGCTTTGCGGGCACGTCACTCTCACGCTCTCGCGACCGCTCTCTCGCGCGCGACGTCACATCTACACGTCGCGCGGCTCGCGCGCGCGCTACTCTCCCACGCGCTCGCGCGCCCGGCTATCCTAGGGGAGTAATTAAGTGGAAGTTTGGGAGTAATAAATGAGGTGGATGTTTGGGGAGTATTAGGTGGCGGGTTGGGGAGTATTAGGTGGGGTTGGGAGTTTAAGTGGGGCTGGGGAGTAGTTAGTGGGGGTTGGGAGTATTAGGTGGGGGGTTGGGGAGTAATTAGGTGGGGCTGGGGAAAGTATTAAGTGGGGGAGTTGGGGAAGTATTGGTGGGGGTTAGGGGAGTACTTAGGTGGGGGGGTTGGGAGCAGTATTAGGTTGGGGTTTGGGGAGTATCTAAGTGGGCGGGTTGGGACAGTATTAGGGTGGGGGGTATTGAGAGTATTCGGTGGGGGTTGGGGAGTATTAGGTGGAAGTTGGGAGTAATTAAGGTTGGGGATCATGGGGGTATTATGTGGGGGGTTAGGGGAGTAAATGAGGTGGAAGTTTGGGGGAGTAATTAGGCTGGGGGTCTGGGAGTATTAGGTTGGAGTTTGGGGATAATTAGGTGGGGAGGTTGGGGAGTATGAAGGTGGAAGTTTGGGGGAGAGTATTAGTGGGGTTGGGGGTAAATTAGGTGGAAGTTTGGGGAATATTATGTGGGGGGTTTGGGGGAGTATGAGGTGGAATTTGGGGGATGTATTAGGTGGGGGTTGGGGAGTATTAGTGGAAGTTTGGGGATATATTGTGGGGGGTTGGGGAGTATGAGGTGACAAGTTGGGGGAGTATTAGGCTGGGGGTTGGGGATCTTTAGGTGGAAGTTGGGGGAGTATTATGTGGGGGGTTGGGAGTATGAGGTGGAAGTTTGGGGGTATTAGGTGGGGGTTGGGGAGTTATTGGGTGGAAGTTTGGGGAGTATTAAGTGGGGGGTTTGGGGAGTATTAGGAGGGGGTTGGGAAGTATTAGGGTGGGGAGTTGGGGAGTTATTATGGTGGGGTTGGGAAGTATTAGGTGGGGGGTTTGGGGAGTTAGGTGGGGTTGGGGAGTATTAGGCTGGGGGTTGGGCAGTATTAGGTGGGGGTTGGGGAGTATTAGGTGGGGGTTGGGAGTAATTAGGTGGGGTTATTGAGGAGTATTAGGTTGGGGACGGTTGGGGAGTTATTAGGTGGAAGTTTGGAGAGTATTAGGTGGGGGGTTGGGGAGTATTATGTGGGGGGTTGGAGAGTTTAGTTGGAAGTTTGGGGAGTATATGTGGGGGGTTGGGGAGTATGAGGTGATGTTTGGGGGAGTATTAGGTGGGGGTTTGGGGAGTATTAGGTTGGGGGTTGGGCAGTAATAGGGGGGGTTGGGAGTATTAGGTGGAAGTTGGGGAGTATTAAGTGGGGGTTTGGGAGTATGTAGTGGGGGTTGGGGAGTATTAGGTGGAAGTTTGGGGAAGTATTAGGTGGGGGTTGGGATATGATGTGGGGGTTTGGGGTATTAGGTGGGGGGTTGGGAGTAAAGGGTGGGGGTGGGGAGTAATTATGGTGGGGGTTTGGGGAGTATTAGGATGGGTTGGGGAGTATGAGGTGGAAGTTTGGGGGAGTATTAGGTGGGGGTTGGGAGTATTAGTGGAAGTTTGGGAGTATTAGTGGGGGGTTGGGGAGTATGAGGTGGCTGTTTTGGGGGAGTATTTAGGTGGGGTTGGGGAGTATTAGGTGGGGGGTTGGGCAGTATTAGGTGGGGGTTTGGGGAGTATAGGTTGGAAGTTTGGGGAGTATTTAAGTGGGGTTTGGGGATATTAGGTGGGGGGTTGGGGAGTATTAGTGGAAGTTTGGGGAAGTATTTAAGGTGGGGGGTTTGGGGATAAAGGGTGGGGGGTGGGGAGTATGAGTGGGGGTTTGAGAGTATTTAGGTGTGGTTGGGGAGTAATTAGGTGGGGGTTGGGTGCGTATTAGGTGGAAGATTTTGAGGAGTATTTAGGGGGAGTAACGTGGGGGGTTGGGGAGTACTAGTGGAGAGTTTGGCGGTTAAGGTGGGTTACTTTATCATTGTTCAGCAGGTTTTTTTTAATCCACACATATTTTCGCACGTCAGGAAAACTACCATCAAAACCTTCTATGGTTCTCTGCCAGTAAATGACCCCACACCTCCTCGCCTGCTCGGACTATCAATTAATGATGTCCCGGACCCCAAGTCTCCTTTTCTGTGGAGAATATCATTTTATTTTCTGAATAGTCATTAACTTTTCCCTCTCACCAACTCTCGTCTTGTCGCACGAACGCAGTTTTCTCCGTCCTGACCCGCACCCGTCCTCGCGGTGTTCTCTGTCTACTCTCCTCCCAGTTCCTTCATCCCTCCTCCCCACACCACGTGCCCTCCCCCCTTCCTCCTTTTGCGTCTCCTCCCTCTGCCCTTCTATATCTCTTCACTCTTTCTTCCCTTTTCGCGTCCCCCCACCTTCCCCCACCTTTCCTCCAACCCTGATTCCCTTTCCGGACCGTTCACCCGACCCCGTCTCGGTCTCTGCTCTTCCTCCTTCGCCCCCCTTTTACCCCTCAATGCGAGGCGATCGCGGGCCCGAAGCTGACAGGCGTCGGCCAGACGTAAAGCGCCAGGAACTGGAGAGGGCCGTCCCGGGCAGAATGGACAAGGGGACGCCCGGGGCAGGTGGACGGGGCGAGATCGAGGTGGACGGCAGGAGCTGACGGGTGAGACGGCGGGAAGAGATCAAAACCGGGAACATACCGAGGAGCATTTTGAAGGAGATGGCACCAGCGGTGATCAGGAGAGGACAGGAGGAGGGCCAGACGGAGATGGACAGGAGATAACGGTGGAGACGGACAACGGAGATAAGGTGGAGAACGGACAATGGAGATAACGGTGGGGACGGAAAGGCAGTTGAGCAAGCTCGGTCCACTCCTCCCACGGGACATGCAGCGGAAGTTAAGACACTGTCGGTGTGCGTTTTGTTTTATTTCGTATTACATGTTCAGTAATGTGTTTGCAAAGTTCACCCAATACGTTTAATTTACTAAACATTTGAGCACAACTTTGTTTACAATCGTCTTCCGCCCCCCAATACCAGCCACTGGAAGACACATCTCCTGTGCCACCCTATCACAATCCCACAAGTGGTGTGCTTAACATATCAAAGTACATAACCCCCTCGTATGCATGAAAAATTAACCTCTATGGCAAGACATGGCCTTCGCTGATTGCGGAATTATTGATCTATATAATATAGTTGCACGGCCATTTGTTCAGTGAGTCGATAATTTAATTTAATATTATGATGAGTCCTAATGAACTATAAAACCCCAGCCCCCCCGCACACCCGTTTTTGCAATGATTCAATTTCCCCCATTTTTAATTATATAATGCAATTATTTTAAAGGAATTGGCACGTCCACGTCCATGGGAATTATATTCATATTACTAGAAGTTTCATTTTTGGTATTTATAAGCAGATTTGCAGCTACCTTTCATGGATTCAACAGCATGCTGATTGTTCATTCTCTGCGTGTTGCAAGCTGTACAGGTACTTGCAACGATCAGGATTTACCTAATTGGCGTCAATAATTAATGTCCTGACAACAGGAACACAAGTTCTCCCTGAAATGAACTCGAGATCTCCGTGGACGTTTTGGATCTAATTAGGAATCGAACCGGTTTTGAAGTCTCGATCTTTTTACAATTTGTCTTCATTTTGTTTATCAACTACTTCTATGACGTCAAAGTATCTTGAATAAGTGGCTTGACAGGCTTTGGCCTAGATTGTACCACAAATTGCCTCTAAAGCTTGCTGCGCTGGGCTTCGAATCCCGACCCATTCTATAAAACCCGGTTGTTTCGCAGGCAGGGCGATTCATCAAATATGTGTGACGTTCTCGATAGAACTGTTAAATGAGCAATCACATCTGCCTGGCATTTATTTGGTACAATGTTAAAGATCCATGGTGTCCTTTCAAAAGGAGGTTGAAGATATTGTGGCGCACCCTGAAAAAATTATAAAATATTTGTATAACCCTACAAATTTGGAAATGTTGTGTTCCTCAGCCCAATGATGCTACCCTGCAGCCTCTGTGCCGCACATGACTGAAGAAAGACGCGTCTAAGATTAAGCGATGGGCTTGGGAGAGTATCTGCAATTTGCTTCTTTTGAATACACTAAGATAGATGTTTTGAGATTGGTTGTCGATGTAAGCCTGCTGTAGGCCCACGTGATCCTTTACCTCTCTTTGGGGTGATCTGATATAAGCCTGTTTAAAAGGTTCTCTCGGGAGAAACACTGCCTCAAAGGTTCTGGGATTCCTCCAGTTTCATTCATACCCTTTCAACTCTAGTTTAAGGACCTGCTTATTACTTCCTGTTTTTTTTTTTTTTTTTTTGGTAAATAAAGTGTACAGGCTCCGTGGATGAGCTGGGACCCACACAACGGATCAAGGATGCTAACAGCGGAAAGAACAGTAGAACAAGAGGGCGCGACATCAACAGCGGGTTGAGGGACAAAATGAGGGAGACTTGAATGGAATGGAATGAGAAAAAGAAGGAAGACACTATCAATCAGAGAAGAGGAACGGAAAACTAGGAAATCTGGAAGAGTTGGGTTTGGGGAAGTTAATGTGTTGAAAAGATTAAGTTGTGGATGGGGGGTGATCTGAGATGGTGGAGTGAACAGCCGTCTTGAAGACTTGAGGATTGAGGAGTTGGCAGCAAGGAAAAAGGAAGGAACGAATGAGTGGAAGGTGAGCAGTGATTCTTTTTCATGTAATTTTGGCTAAGTTTCAGCAGAAGAGGGTTGCTGAACAGACACACAAGCTCCTTTCTGAAACCTGAGGGGATAGAAGCGAAAAGAGCAGAGAGTGCAAGACCCAGAGAGGAGGTTGGTAGAAGACAGATGCCCACCTTTTACTATCTACGATGTGAAAGGGATATGCCATCGACTCAGCTTCAATCGTGGATAATTCAAATGATCCTTTGAGGCCTTTGGTTTCCCAAAACTGAGCAAGGTGTGAGGCAAGGGCAGTTCTCCATCAAGGCCATGTAGGTGGATAAAATATGCTTTGTTGTTGTCTCAGGCAGAGTTGATGTCCTCATATCGAGTACGGCATCAGTTGGTTCAATAGGTGGTATTACCAGCTATTCTCACCACTTGCATATACTAGTGGTATTAAAGATCCCACATTGCTTTAAAGTCAGTAAGCCATAACGAGCCGGTATCGAGGCCAAATTAACTGCTTTTGGCAAGACTGAAACGTGGAGAGCATGGCAAACCACACAAATGTATTACTTTGGTAGCTGCTTATCCCACCAGTGTAAATTGCATAGCTGATAAGAGTGTACAGCAGTCTAAGTAGTGAGCTTATGAATCCAGAAATTATTTCCAGGATTGAACAGCAGTGCCAACGATGGAGAAATTAAATACTTTTATTAATTTAATTTATCTTCTTGTAACAAAGCAAGACTCATGGAGGAGCTCAAACTGCTTTGGCTGCGTTCCTTAGGATCTGTCATGTAAACAATCGCAGCAATACTACGTTCAGCAGAGGTGTACTGTGCAGACTGAGGAAGAGGGTATTTGAAGTGGCACTCTGATCAGATATATGATCAAGTAGAAAGTTGAAATCCCAAAGGATGTTCATTATCTCAGAGTGTGGTTGTCCTTTATGTGATAGACGAGCTTGAATGTTAACCTCGAATAGTCAATGACTTTTTTTTAATAATCCGCGTTGTGGCTAATAAAGGAGGACATTTGCATAAAGTGGCTGTCGGATGTGAAGCTACTCAGAAACTGGCTGCTGAGCAAAAGTTAACAAAAACCAAGGGGTTGAAATGGTCATTGATGTCGTAATAAAAGTGGGATGAAACAAGCGGAGATGTGTGTTCTTTTATCGATGCAATCCAAGTCAAATCGTTCAGCAACGATCTTGAAATAATCTTGTTTGACACAGTGCTGCGAAGTGTCATAGTTGATGTACAAGATCCACAGTGAAGCATAGCGGGAATCAGTCAAGTTTGGGAGCAGTGTTGGTCATGGCAAAATGATGTACCTGACTGCTGACAGTTTTGGCAGATTCTGACATCCATGGCCTTTCTCTCAGGAACGCAGCTCATTGGCGAGGAGTCTCTTCCAAGCAAGACATTATTCCATTCTTACTGTTACGTTTATGGGGGAGCTTATTGGAGGGTGGGGAAGGGGAGTGACAGTAGTTATAATAAGGCCCGAGACACCATATACAGTGTCTATAGAAGCCTACAAACCCCTTTCAAAATTTTTCACCTTTTGTTGCCTTAATAGGCTGGAATTAAGTTGGCTTAAATCAGATTCCCCCCCCCCCACCTTTATTTAATACATTCATAACGCCAAACTTCCAAGTGAACAAATTCCCCAAATTCAGAAATTAATTAAAACATCAAAAACAGAATTCTTGGTTGATAAAGTGCCCCCCCCCCCCCGCACACCCTGAAGTGAATACTTGTGGAAGCACTTTGATAGCAATTACAGCTGTGATCTGTTGGGAATAGTCTCAACCAACTTTGCCATCTTGAATTGGAGCAATATTTGCCATCTTCTGTACAAAACTGTTTCAAGCTCAGTCAAAGTTTGTGCGGGGAAGCGTTGATCGGGCAGCCATTCAAGTCATGCAAAACAATTTTTTTTGATTGGATTTAAGTTGGGCTCTGCTGTCCATCATAGGAACATTTATATTATTTGTTACTTAGCCACAATTAGCCACTCCACTGCACAGCTTTTGCTGTATGCTTTCGGGGTCGTCGTTTAAGCTGCAAACGGTGAATCAGTCCAATTCAGTTTCTTGCAGAGGCTGCAGGTTTTCCCCTCGGATTTTCTGTACTTTGGCTCCAACCACATTTTCCCTTCGATTCTTGAACAAGTGCCAGTCCCTGCTGATGAGAAGAACTCTCCCATAAACATGCATTCCTGCCACCCATCATACCTTCTGTGGGGATGGTGTTTTTGGGGTGATGTGCTGTGTTCAGCTTGCTCCAACATAACGCTTTACATTTCGGACCAAAAAGTCCCACTTCGTTCTTGTTCAGAACCACAAAACTTTTTTTGCCCACATGGCTTCAGAAATCTGCAGAGTGTTTTTTTTGTTTTCCTCAAATGGGACCTGCAAGGTGGGCTTTTTTGAGTAATGGGTTTTTTTTTTGAAGTATCCGGTATTTGCCACCCTACCGTACAACCAGACTTGTGGAGTGCTTGGGATATTGTTGTCACATCACACAAGTGACCAGTCTTTGCCAAAAGGCCTGTTAGCTCTTTGAGAAGTTGCAATTGGCCTCTTGGTGGAACTCTGCTGATGAGCTCCTCTTGCTTGGCTCATCCAATTTGAGGACGGCAATGATCTCGGCATGGTCTGGTGTACATACCGCCTTCCCACTTCTTAATGACTTGTCTGATTGTGCTCAAAAGGGATAGTCAAGGCCTTTGAAATATTTTCCACCATCCCTGATTGTGCCTTTTCCACAACTTTATCATCCAGAGGTTCTTTTGAAAGCCTCCTTGGCACTGATGGTTGGCTTTTTGCTGTGAAATGCCTACCAGCAGAGAAACCTACAGGAACAGCTGATTTATTCTGAATAAATCAGAATCACTAACAATTTAATTTTGCAGGTGACGCCAACTAACTTGGTGGAATGAATTTTGAAGGAGAAGCTTTTGGTTACACTAGTTAATTTACAAATTGCTCATTATAAGGGGGGTGGATACTTGTCCAACAAAATGTTACTAGTTTTGTATTTAAATTAATTTTCTCGAACTTTGTAGAATTTGTTTTTCACTTCGAAGTTGTGCGGTTACACGATGTGTAATAAACGGTGGCGAAAAGTCCTGATGTTTAATGCATCTTAATTCCAGGCAATATAAGGAAAAAGGGGAAAAAATTTAAATGGGTGTCGACTCCTCTAATAGGCACAAGATTTCAAGTGGTAGGTTTGAGACTTATAATTGTATTAAGTATGTGTTTAATGTGAGGAATTCATTGAAATGTTAACTGCAAGGTACGCCAGAGGTATCTATCATGCTTCTTTTTATGTTTAAACAGGACAGCAGGTTTTCTGCAAAGGTACCTCAGCTTATCTTTATGTTAAAGTATCTCCCCTGGAATGGGTGGGTTTAGACAGTGTGGGGGCAAACACATCACATATTCCCCTTCCTATCCCCTTCCCTCCCCCCACCAACTTTGGGGTTAACTCACTTCCATAGCTGTCTGTCAGTGGCATCAGAGG
Source organism: Eptatretus atami (assembly GCA_035128595.1). NCBI lineage: Eukaryota > Metazoa > Chordata > Myxini > Myxiniformes > Myxinidae > Eptatretus > Eptatretus atami. Next base: position 180,003,661 of record CM068955.1, on the reverse strand, counting down.
TGCAGATTTTGCTTGCAGCGCGTTTCAGAAAACCACGAGAGTGCTGAGATGAGGAAGAAGCCACATTGTTTTTGCACTGCTGGTACTATGCAACTGATCCTACGCTCGCTGTGCCATTCTCAAGCCCCCATCCTTTTCAAGCCTTGAGTCTTCCCACATTATACTTTGCCTGCCATCTGTCTTCTGTCTCTGCCTGTGTGGTTACGAGTTTCATCTATTGGTTCCCTCCTTTCAACACGCCTGGGTCATAATGAAGGGTTGTGTGTGGTTTCTCTTGGGGGGATGGGAAGAAAGGGATAGGAATGTTTAATTGTGGTTCCAATCATCTAAAATAAATTATTTAATACGTTAATTAATGAATGCCATTGCCTCGTATTTCCCCTATGTTGTTTACGCAAATTATCTAAGTTAGCGTTGGAGTCTCTGTGACAGTTAGTTCTTGTAACTAGTTGATAAATAGCATGAGACTAGCCCACCGGTCCAGGCCCATGACATGCCGACGCAAGAGTTTTGGTGGCAAAAAAGCTTTAAGTTTGGCCACCTTGAAGACTCAGCTTCAGCGGATCTCCTGTCGGAGTTTTTCCGTCAAGCGATAATCAGGGGCAAAATTGATGAAATGATATCCTTCCACATATCAGAAGGAAGATGGAACCTCACAACCACAGGCTTGACCCGAACAGGTCCAGATTATGAATAATATGTATTTAGGCTGAATGTACTCCATAAAAATTGAAAACTTCAAATGTTTCATCAACATCTTGCCTGATTTGTAGGAAGTACTTTCAAGAACACCTTGGAACAATGTTCTTTTAAATTTGCATAAACGAATCAACTTTAAAGGTGGCACAAACAGGTTGTTGTGCTTCAATTATGCATGGCTCGCATCCAAAAACACCTTATGCATTACCGTCACTTATTTCATATTTTCTGGTGATTTAAAAAAACCAAACTTTTTGGCCTGATAATTAATATTTCCACGCATCTGTTGAGGCATGCGTCATTTTGGGACTGCTGTATTTGTATGACTTCGGTGTTTCCATAAAGTTATTTCACAATACTGTAATATTTGTCTTTAATTTGAGTTCATCCTTTGCTTCTTGTGTGTCTTTTTCCTACAAGCGTGTGACGTGCCTCACCAATATGGGCAACTTATTATCTGTGGAAGCAACTAACTGGGACTAGTGGTGGGACGGCAAAGAGAAGTACCAAAAACCAAGGTGTGACCAACAACAAACAACAAAAAACGACAAATTCGATTTGAACATGCGTCGTGGGAAGGTATAATTGGAGGAGTCATCATGAAATATAACTTAGAAATGTATCACTCCGATTGTTTTATTATATCTGCAATTGTGGGCTTCAAGTTTGCAACGACAGATTAATGGCAAGCTTACAGTGCAATTTCAAAAATGAAAACGACACATCCTAATATTGAAACTACATAACATATATTTGCAAATAATTAACATCTTGATCTTGATTTTCACCCGGAGATCTGTCCTTATTTCCCTGTCCAGAAGACCGGACACTGCCCTAATCTTCATGTCACCTGGATAAGCCATCTTACATTAGCTGAGATTTGGTGTCACTTGTTGAACAATTGTTATTCTAGAGTTACAAACTAATTATTAAAATTCCATATTGTATCATTATAATCTAATAAATGATATTGAGCATATTCACCTACTGTTTGTAAAAGATAACTCCTCATTCAAGTGCTTTGGGATGACCTGCTGAGTAATCACTTCTGAACGTGTAAGCTGTAATGTTGGATCTCAGGCTCAAATCCATGTACAGTTATGATTTGATTTGTTAATTATCAATTGGTTAATTTGTCTTGTAATCATACAAAAGTACAAATGATGTCTCATATGTCTTTTGTCTTGACGCACATACAAGTACTGTACAAGCTTTTCCATGCACATAATGAAAAAGAAATCCAAACTATTATATTTGTTTTTTTTAAATCTCATTCCATTTTGTTCGTAATCTTTGACAAAAGCAGTATTATCACCTTTTTGAATAATTTGTGCAAAATTATTGGTAATTTTACAGTGACATGAGTGTCAGCGACAAATGTTGCTTGAATATATTTCTTATAACACAGAGGTATATGAAATATATTTCGATGGCCATGCGCACAAAGAGGAAAGGAGGAGGCTAAATACAAAAACCGGGTAACATTTGGCCTTTGAAGGAAACAGCAATGAGGAAATAATTCAGTGAGTGTGGACAGAGAAATGAGGATGTTGGATGAGTGAGTGCATGAGGTATGGATGGGCAGCCATCAAAAGACCTGACGTGAGAGGAAGGAGACAATGGATGTGGATTAAGGAGATGATTCACAATCGGAGAAAAGGGACAAATGAATCCAGTAGGGCCCCTGCATGGACTTTGGGAGAGTGAGTTGTGAAGATTATCCGTAGAAATGAATCCATAGCATTCTTTGGCTTTCAAGTCTGGATGATCTGTTGAGGAAATTAAAGTCAGGTAGCCTTCATTGGTGGTTTTGAAAATAATATATTATAATTCATATGAAGTTAAGTTAACGATAATAAACACGTCTTTTAAATCTCTATTTTTTTAATTCAGACAAGAGAGAGAAGGAATGTAGAAAATTATTTCAGCTTTCTACTGAGTCGATACTACGATATTACTTTTTTTCAAAACGAAAATTTGCACGAAAACTCATTTCTCGAACAACTGTATCCAGGTATGCACCTTTATCATCAGTCATCTGGTGCAGGCTTGAGAAAAAAGTCTCGTACAACCGACACTACATACAAGTTGTCTACATATTTCTGTTATCGGTGACAATGCTGTAATAATTTCTAGAAGTGGTGTCACTCCAATTGTGAGTATATTTTTTTCTGAAGGTTCAGTGCTTGTGTCCAGGGTCGACTCTCTAAAGGCTTTGAAATGAGAGCGACTGAACTCTAGAGGAGTAATATTAATGCTTATTGCTGTATCCAACATCCAAAGTATATCATGAGTACAGATACGAGATTACAAGGCAACATTGAAAAGTAAATATTGTCAAAAAAGTCTCTCAGGTTCTGCTTGAAGATGGTCAATTATTGTATGGTTGACTGTCCCCAAGTGTGTCATTCCTCCTCATTGTCAGACTCAGGCAGGTAGGGACAAATTACTCACAAATAAATACAAAACTTTCCAGAATACAGAATACATGAAAAGAGACAACACTGAAATGGAATATCATTGAAATCCTTTCCAGAGCCTGGGACTCTCCACTCTATGGCATGGGTTTGACTCGTCATCCAGAATCATAAGTCTTGTCATCGTCATAATAACAAGAGGTCGGGTCCTACTGTTGGATTTTCACAAGTTTGTCCTCATGCATGTAACGCCTCCTCTACAGACAAGTACATACTTCCCGGCATATAACATCGGACCAAGACGTGTCAGATCATAGGCACAATGGCAGCAAACAAGCTCTGCAACACCACTTGGTTGTTGGGTCTCTGCTTCATATCGTGGTGGGCTGAATAATTGTCTGTGCATTATCATCTCACTTCACCTTGAGTCTACATGTCAGTATAGCATGTCACAGCATGACTGTGCTCATTGTAACTTCAGTTTTAAACTGTTACTAGATGGACCATGAACCAAGCCGTTTGGGTTCCTGTTGTGAACAGCGGTTGATGAATAAAAATCCAATTTTCAAGAAAAAAAAAAGAAGATTAGCTCCAGTGACACAATATCACTGAGGTTTGTTTGCTTGATCAAATACTCCGAAGAAGTACTTGACGAAATCGGGAAATCTATTTTTAAATAATTTTTTTCGTTGCCCCGACTTCGAACAAAACTTGATACTGCACACCACAGGAGAATGGTGGAGTAGGTGACCCTAAAATTTTTGCGCTGTCGTTTACCGTTTTGAGCTGTATTTCGGGAACATACATAATATGTATATATATATATATATATACAATACAAGATGAGAGTTTAGTAATTACTAGACGACCAGTGAACCCGTTGGGTTCCGTGTGACAGCGGTTCGATGAAAAAAACATCAATTTCAAAAAAAAGAAAAAGAAAAAAGATAGCTCAGCGAACTAACACCGCCTGAGGTTGTTTGGCATCGATCAAATAATGCCCGAACGAGTACTTGACTGAATACGGGAATGATTTTTTAATAATTTTTTTTCGTTGCCTCAACTTTGAAGGAAAACTGATATGAGCGTGCAATGTGAAAAAAAATAACAGAGAAAAGAAAGTCGAATCAATTATTGTGCATAATCTTCTAAACACAATTTTATTTATTAAATGAACCATGCGAAGTATTAGATCAAAATGGCGATGTTTTATTTATCTTAAAAATAAATCGTTCTTTGTCTATACAATGTTTTTGAAGATTTTTTAAATACTCATTTCCAAGGAAAAAAAAAAAACAAGAAGATTGCTCAGCGAATATAACCGGTGAGGTTGTTTGCATTGTTAAATTCTCCGAAGAGTTCTTGACTGAATCGGGAATGAATTTTTAAATAATTTTTCGTTGCCGCATTTTAAACAAAACTTGATACTACAACACGGCAGGAGAATGGTGGGTAAGGTGGACTAATTTTTTGCCGGTACGTGTAACCGTTTTTGGCTGTATTTCGGAACCATACAAATCATACATTCATACATACATATACTGTTGCGAATTCGCGCCCGCCGGCATGCGACGGCCACGTAACATCGGATGCGGCAATCGTCGCCCACCGGACGGACATCTCAGATCCGTGAGCCTCTCCGGGAACTATCGCTCGGAGCCAGTCACGGGTGGGCTTTCGACCTCACCACAATCGTTGCCAATCGGCCACACCGCGTAGGATAGGGTTGTTCGCCAAACTGGACCTACCTAAGTACCGCACGCGGATGGTAGACCGGGCGAGATCGTACCTCGCCGCAGGTCGACACTCCGGACACGAGCCGCTTGGGCGGCCGTTCCGTACTATCGATAGACGAGCGGTGTTATCGTCGACCTCGACGGTTCAGATTATTTACCGGGCCGTATAGCCCACCTACGGACCCTTACAGTGAAACAGGATGGAAGAGGTCAATTAAAAGGAAGGAGACGAAGCGAAACGGGCACAATCACATGCAAGCACTTTATTTACAACGACACACCGGAGAGCACACATATAACAGCCAAAACAGTTCAAATGCACATATAGCAACCAAAAACAAGCAACAACGACGGCAGAGTTACTACGACTACGTCACACACGGCAACACTTAAACAGTTTACTTTACAGACGGCGCCAACACAGCCTTTACTCAAAAAAAGCAAAGGAAAGGAAGCCACCCTCATAGACAAGGGGGCAGACGGCCTGTAGGCCGATTGTGCGGCGTGACGCTGGAGAAGAGCCAGGTCCCGAGACGAGGGTGTCCCTACCCGCGTCCTCGTGACCGTTGGCGGGACGGCCGCAGATGTGCCGCGTGCCTGTGCCCCGACTTCCGTGCTCCTTGGCGGGCTTCGCAGGCATGACGCTTGGAGTGGGGTGGGAACGGCCCCCTTTTGCCTACCTCCTCAGCGCGGGGGAAAGGGGAATTGTTGTGCCCTGGGGGAGGAGAATGGCTGGCTGGCTTGGGTCCCGCGACGAGACGATTCCACACGCGACCTCGTCGCCGACCGCCAGTCCTTCTCGGGGGACTCCGAGGCTTCCTTTGCTCTTCCCGCAACTCTTCTCATCCGACTCCAGAACCAAACTGACTCAGCAAGCAAACTCTCTGGACTCCACACTCACCCTGCCTCCACTCGATTCTCCCTCTGACGATGACTCTCTCTCCTCGCCTTGCGCTCCGCCTCTTATAGGCCGGCAAGGAGA
>CM068955.1:179980419-179993842 GCA_035128595.1 Eptatretus atami | reverse complement strand
CCCCCTTTTTGCAATGATTACATTTCCCCCATTTTTAATTATATAATGACAATTATTTTAAAGGAATTGCACGTCACACGTCCATGGGAATTCATGATTCATTTACTATGAAGTTTCATTTTTGTATTTTATAAGCAGCTTTGCAGCTACCTTTCATGGATATCAACAGCATGCTGTTGTTCATCTGCGTGTGCAGCTGTACAGGTACTTGCACGACAGGATTACCTATTGGCGTCAATAATTGTCCTGACAACAGGAACAAAGTTCTCCTGAAATGATCTCGAGGTCTCCGTGACGTTTTGGATCTAATTAGGAATCGAACCGGTTTTGAAAGTCCTCGATCATTTTTACAATTTGTCTTCATTTTTTTATCACTACTTCTATGACGTCACAGTATCTTGAATAGTGGCTGACAGGTTGGCCTAGATGTACGCACAATTGCCTCTAAGCTGTCTAGCCTGGGTTCGAATCCCGACCCATTCTATAAACCCCGGTGTTTCGCAGGCAGGGCGATTCATCAATATGTGTGCCGTTCCTCCGATAGATGTTTAATGAGCATCACATCTGCTGGCATTTATTGGTGAATGTTAAAGATCCCATGGTGTCCTTCCCAAAGAGTAGGTGAGATATTGTGCGCACCCTGAAAAAATTATAAATATTTGCTATAACCTACAAATTTGGAAATGTTGTGTCCTCAGCCAATGATGCTACCCTGCAGCCTTGTGCTGCACATGACTGAAGAAGACCTCTAAGATTAAGGATGGGTTGGGATGAGTATTGCAATTTGCTTCTTTGAATACAGCTAAGATAGATGTTGAGAATTGGTTGTCGATGTAAGCCTCTGTAGGCCCACGTGATCTTTACCTGCTCTTTGGGGTGATCTGTATAAGCCTGTTAAAAGTTCTCTCGGGAGAAAATCTGACTCAAATTGGTTCTGATTCCTCCAGTTTCATTCATCCTTTCACATCTAGTTTAAGGACCTGCTTATTACTTCCTGTTTTTTTGTTTTTTTTTGGTAATACAGTGTCAGGCTCGTGGAGGAGCTGGGACACACAACGGATCAGGATGTAACAGCGGAAAGAACAGTAGAACAAGGGGGCGGAACATCAACAGCGGGGTTGAGGGACAAAATCGAGGGAGACTTGAATGAGAATGAATGAGAACAAGAGGAAGACACTATCAATCAGAGAAGAGGAAGGAAAACTAGGAAACTTGGAAAGAGTTGGGTTTGGGGAAGGTTAATGGTGTTGAAAAGATTATAGTTGTGGATGGGGGGTGATCTGAGATGGTGGTGAACAGCCGTCTTGAAGACCTTGAGGGATTGAGGAAGTTGGCAGGCAGGAAAAAGGAGGAACGAATGAGTGGAGGTGAGCAGTGATTCTTCATGTATTTTGGTAGTTTCAGCAGAAGAGGGTTGCTGACAGACCACAAGCTCCTTTCTGAAACCTGAGGGGATAGAACGCGAAAAGAGCAGAGAGTGCAAGACCAGAGAGGAGGTGGTAGAAGACAGATGACCACCGATCTATCTACGATGTGAAAGGGATATGCCCATCGACTCAGCTTCATCGTGGGATATTCAAATGATCTTGAGGGCCTTGGTTTCCACAAAACTGAGCAAGGTGTGAGGCAGAGGCAGTTCTCCATCAAGGCCATGTCGGTAGATAAAATATGCTTTGTTTTTGTCTTCAGGCAGAGTTGATGTCCTCATCATCGAGTACGGCATCAGTTGGTTCAATAGGTGGTATTAACCCAGCTATTCTCACCACTTGCATATACTAGTGGGTATTAAAGATCCCACATTGCCTTTAAAGTCAAGTAAGCCATTAAGAGCCGGTATCGAGGCCAAATTACTGCTTTTGGCCAAGACTGAAACGTGGAGAGCAATGGCAAACCACACAATGTATTACTTTGGTTGCTGCTATCCCACCAGTGTAAATTGCATAGCTGATAAGAGTGTACAGGCAGTCTAGTAGTGCAGTTATGAATCCAGAAATTATTTCCAGGATTGAACTAGCACGTGCCAACGATGGAGAAATTAAATATTTTATTATTTATTTATCTTTTGTACACAAAGTCAAGACTCATGGAGGAGCTCAAACCTGCTTTGGCTGGTTACTTAGGATACTGCATGTAAACAATCGCAGCAATACTACGTTTCAGCAGGAGGTGTATGTGCAAGACTGAGGAGAGGGTATTTGAAGTGGCACTCTTGATCAGATATATGATCAAGGTAGAAAGTTGAAATTCTCCACAAGTGATGTTCATTATCTCAGAGTGTGTGTCCTTTATGTGATAGACGAGCTTGAATGTTAACCTCGAATAGTCACATGACTTTTTTTTAATAATCCCGTTGTGGCTAATAAAGGAGGACATTTGCATATAGTGGTCTTATCGGATGTGAAGCTACTCAGAAACTGCTGCTGAGAAAAGTTAACAAAACCAAGGGGTTGAAATGGTCATTGAATGTCGTATAACAGTGGGATGAACAAAGCTGGAGATGTGTGTTCTTTATCGATGAATCCAAGTCAAAATCGTTCAGCAACTATCTTGAAATAAGTTTGTTTGACAGCAGTGCTGAGAGTGTCATAGTTGATGTACAAGATCCACAGTGAAGCATAGCGGAGAATCAGTACAAGTTTGGAGCAGTGTTGGTCATGGCAAAATGATGGTACCCTGACTGCTGACAGGTTTTGGCAGATTCTGATCCATCATGCCTTTCTCTCAGGAACGCAGCTCATTGGGCGAGGATGTCTCTTCCAGCAAGACAATTATTCCATTCTTACTGTTACGTTTTATGGGGGAGCTTATTGGAGGGTGGGGGAAGGGGAGTGGACAGTAGTTATAATAAGGCCCGAGACACCATATACAGTGTCTATAGAAAGCCTTACACCCCCTTTCAAAATTTTCACCTTTTGTTGCCTTATAGGCTGGAATTAAATTGCATTAAATCAGATTTTCCCCCCCCCCACCTTTATTTACACATCATAACCCACAACTTCCAAGTGAAAAACAAATTCTACAAATTTCAGAAAATTAATTAAAAATACAAAACTAGAATATCTTGGTTGGATAAGTGTCCACCCCCCCCCCCCCCACCCCCTGAGTGAATACTTGGTGGAAGCACCTTTGATAGCAATTACAGCTGTGAGTCTGTTGGGATAGGTCTCTACCAACTTTGCACATCTTGATTGAGCAATATTTGCCCATTCTTCTGTACAAAACTGTTCAAGCTCAGTCAAGTTGTGCGGGGAGCGTTGATGGGCAGCATTCAAGTCATGCAACAGATTTTTGATTGGATTTTAAGTTGGGGCTCTGCCTGTCCACTCAAGGACATTTATCTTTTTGTTACTTAGCCACATTAGCCACTCCACTGCAGCTTTGGCTGTATGCTTCGGGTCGTCGTTTAGCTGCAAGGTGAACTTCCGTCCCAATTTCAGTTTTCTTGCAGAGGGCTGCAGGTTTTCCTCTCGGATTTTTCTGTACTTTGCTCCAACCATTTTCCCTTCGATCCTGACAAGTGCCCCAGTCCCTGCTGATGAGAGACTCTCCCATAACATGATTCTGCCACCATCATACTTCATAGTGGGGATGGTGTTTTTGGGGTGATGTGCTGTGTTCAGCTTGCTCCAAACATAACGCTTTACATTTCGGCCAAAAAGTCCCATCTTCGTTTTGTCAGACCACAAAACTTTTTGCCACATGGCTTCAGAATCTGCAGAGTGTTTTTTTGTTTTCCTCAAATGGGACTCAAGGTGGGCTTTTTTGAGTAATGGCTTTTTTTTTTTGGTAACGGTTTTGCCACCCTACCGTACAAGCCAGACTTGTGGAGTGCTTGGGATATTGTTGTCACATGCACACAGTGACCAGTCTTTGCCATAAAGGCCTGTCTTTGAAAGTTGCCAATGGCCTCTTGGTGGCCTCTCTGATGAGTCTCCTCCTTGCTTGGTCATCCAATTTTGAGGGACGGCATGATCTCGGCATGGTCTTGGTGGTACCATACGCCTTCCACTTCTTAATGATTGTCTTGATTGTGCTCAAAGGGATAGTCAAGGCCTTTGAAATATTTTTACACCCATCCCCTGATCTGTGCCTTTCCACAACTTTATCCCAGAGGTCTTTTGAAAGCTCCTTGGCACTGATGGTTGAGTCTTTGCTGTGAAATGCACTACCCAGCAGAGGAAACCTACAGGAACAGCTGATTTTATTCTGAAATAATCAGAATCACTACAATTTAATGCAGGTGGACGCCAATTAACTTGGTGGATGATTTTGAAGGTGACAGCTTGGTTACACCTGAGTTAATTTACAATTGCTATTATAAGGGGGGTGGATACTTGTCCCACCAAAATGTTCTAGTTTTGTATTTTAAATTAATTTTCTGAAATTTGTAGAATTTGTTTTTCACTTCGAAGTTGTGGGTTACGATGTGTAAATAAAGGTGGGAAAAGTCTGATTTAATGCATTTTAATTCCAGGCTATAAGGCAACACTAGCGGAAAAAAATTTAAATGGGTGTCGACTCTCTATAGGCACGAGATATTCAAGTGTAGGTTTGAGACTTATATTGTATTAAGTATGTGTTTAATGTGAGGAATTCATGTGAAATGTTAACTGCAAAGGATACCAGAGGTATCTACCAGCTTCTTATGTTAAAGGACAGCAGGTTTTCTGCAAAGGATACCAGCTTCTTATGTTAAAGTATCTCCCCTGGAAAATGGGTGGGTTTAGACAGTGTGGGGGCAACACATCACATATGCCCCTTCCTTCCCCCTTCCCTCCCCCCACCAACATTTGGGGTTAACTCATTCCCTGCAGCTGTCTGTCAGTGCATCAGAGGTGCAGATTTGCTTGCAGCGTTCAGAGAACCACGAAGAGTGGCTGAGATGAGGAAGAAGCACAATTGTTTCGCACTGCCGGTACTATGCAGCTTGATCCTGCTCGCTGTGCATTCTCAAGCCACCATCCTTTTCAGCCTTGGAGTCTTCCCACATTATACCTTTGCCTGCATCTGTCTTCTGTCTGCCTGCTGTGGTTACGGGTTCATCTATTGGTTCCCCCTCCTTTCAAACACTGCCTGGGTCATATGAGTGGTTGTGTGTGGTTTCTCTTGGGGGGATGGGAGGAAAGGGATAGGATGATTTATTGTGGTTCCATATCATCTAAATAAATATTTAATCGTTAATTAATGAATGCCTTGCCTCGTATTTCTACTATGTTGTCATGCAAATTATCTAGTTACATTGGAGTCTCTGGACAGTTAAGTTATTGTAACTAGTTTGATAAATAGCATGAGACTAGTAGCCCCACCGGTTCACAGGCCCATGACAATTGCTCGACGCAGAGTTTTGGTGAGCAAAAGCTTTAGTTTGGCCATCCTTGAAAACTCAGCTTCAGCGGGATGTCCCATCTGGAGTTTGCCGTCAACGCGATAATACAGCAAATGTGATGAAATGATATCTCAACATATACAGAGGAAGATGGAACGCTCACAACCACGGCTTACCTGAACAAGGTCCAGATTATGAATAATATGGTATTTAGGCTGAATGTACTCACATAAAAATTGAGAACTTCAAATGTTTCATCAAACATCTTGCCTGATTTGTAGGAAGTATTTCAAGACACTTGAAACAATGTTCTTTAAATTTGCATAACGATCAACTTTAAGGTGGCACAAAACAGGTGTTGTGCTTCATATTATGCATAGGGCTCGCATCCAAAACACCTTTGCATTACCTCACTTTTATTTCATATTTTCTGTGATTTAAAAAAAACAAACATTTTTGCTGATAATTTAATATATTCACCATCTTGTTGAGCCAATCGTCATTTTGGGACTGCTGTATGTGTATGACTTCGGTGTTTCCATAAGTTATTTCCAATACTGTATATTTGTCTTTATTTGAGTTCATTCCTTTGCATTCATTGTGTGTCTTTTTCCTACAGCGTGTGCACGTGCTCACCAATCATGGGCAACTTATTATCTGTGGAGCAACTAACTGGGACTTGGTGGGACGGAGAGAAGTACCCAAAAACCAAGGTGTGACCAATAACAACAAAAAAAAAGAACAAATTATTTGAACAATGGTCGTGGGAAGGTAAAACAAATTGGAGGAGTATGATTGAAATATACTTAGAAATGTATCACTCCAATTGTTTTATTTATCTGCAATTGTGGGCTTCAAGTTTACAATGACAGGATTATGGCAAGCTTAAAGTGCAATTTCAAAAAATGAAAACGACACATCCTAATATTGAAAAACCCACATACCATATATTTGCAAATAATTAACTCTTGATCTTGATTTCACGGAGATCTGTCCTTATTCCTGTCCGAAGACGAGACATGCCCTAATTCATTCACCTGGATAAGCCACTTACATTAGCTGAGATTGTGTCACTTGTTGAACAATTGTTATTCTAAGTTACAATATTATTAAAATTCCATACTTGTATCATTATACTAATAAATGATATTGAGATATTCACCTACTGTTTGTAAAAGATAACTCCTCATTCAAAGTGCTTTGGGATGACCTGCCTGAGTATCACTTCTGAACGTGTAGCTCGTAATGTTGGGATCTCAGGCTCAAATCCCATGTACAGTTATGATATTTTGATTTGTTAATTATCTAATTGTTAATTGTCTTGTAATTCACGCAAAAGTACAATGATGTCTTATAATGTCTTTGTCTTGATCGCAATACAAGTATGTACAAGCTTTTCCATGAGCATTATGAAAAAGAACTCCACTATTAATAATTTGATTTTTAAAAAATCTCATTCCATTTTGTTCGTATCTTTGCAAAAGCCAGTATTATCACCTTTTGAAATAATTTGTGCAAAATTATTGAGTATTTTACAGTGAATGAGTGTCAGCGACAAATGTTGCTCGAATATATTTCTTATACAAGAGTATATGAAATATATTCGATGGCCATGCACAAAGAGGAAAGGAGGAGGTAAAACAAAACCGGGTAACATTGGCTTTGAGAGGAACAGAATGGGAAATAATCAGTGAGTGTGGAAGAGATGAGGATGTGGATGGGTGAGTGCATGAGGTAGTGATGGGCAGCCTATTCAAAAGACTGACGTGAGAAGGAGGAGACAATGGATGTGATAAGGAGATGATTCCACAATCGGAAGAATAAGGGGACAAATGAATCCAGGTGGGCACCCTGCATGGACTTTGGGAGAGTGAGTTGGTGAAGATTATCCGTATGAATGAATCCATGCATTTCTTTGCTTTCAAGTCTGGATGATCTGTTGAGGAATTAAAAGTCAGGTAGCCTTCATTGGTGGTTTTAAAATAATAATATTATAATTCAATATGAAGTTAAGTTAACGATAATAAACACGTCTTTTAAATCTCTATTTTTTAATTCAGACAAGAGAGAGACAGGAATGTAGAAAATTATTTCAGCTTCTACTGCAGTCGATAACGATATTTTTTTTCAAACAGAAGAATTTGCAGAAACTCATTTGCTCGAACAACTGTATCCAGGTATGCACCTTTATATCCCAGTCATCTGGTGCAGGGCTTGAGAAAAGTCTCGTACAACTGACACCACATACAAAGTTTGTCTACATATTCTGTTACGGTGACAATCCTGTAATATTTCTAGAGTGGGTGTCACTTCCAATTGTGGTATCATTTTTTTCTGAAGGTCAATGCTTGTGTCCAGGATCGACTCTCTAAAGGCTTTGAAATGAGAGCGATGATCTCTAAGAGGAGTAATATTAATGGCATTATTGCTGTTAATCCAACATCCAAAGTATATATGGTACAGATACAGGAGATTACAAGGCAACATTGAAAAGTAAATATTGTCAAAAAAGTCTCTCGAGTTCTGCTGAGATTGTCCAATCTATTGTATAGGTTGACCTGTCACCAGTGTTGTCATTCTCCTCATTGTCAGACTCAGGCCAGGTAGGGACAAATTACTCACAAATAATACAAATAACTTTCCAGAAACAGAACTACATTAAAAAGAGACAACACTGGAAAATGGATATCATTGAAATTCCTTTCAGAGCCCTGGGACTCTCCACTCTATGGCATGGGTTGACTCGTCACCAGAATCATCGTCTTTGTCATTGTCATAATACAAGAGGTTGGGTCCTACTTTGGATTTTCACAGTTGTCACTCATGCATGTACACGCCTCTCTACAGACAAGTCCATACTCCCGGCATATACAATCGGACCAACGACGTGCAGTCATGGCACAATGGCAAGCAACAAGCTCTGCAACACCACTTGGTGTTGGGTCTCTGTTCATCGTGGTGGGCTGAATAATTGTCTGTGCATTATCTCTCACTTCACTTGAGTTCTACATGTCAGTATAGCATGTCACAGCATGACTGGTGCTCAGTGTAACTTCAGTTTTAAATGTTACTAGATGACCCATGAACCCGTTGGGTTCCTGTTGTGACAGCGGTTGATGAAAAAAATCATTTCAAGAAAAAAAAAGAAGATAGCTCCAGTGAACTATATCATTGAGGTTGTTTGCATTGATCAAATACTCCCGAAGAGTACTTGACTGAATCGGGAATTGATTTTTTAATAATTTTTTCGTTGCCCGATTTGAACGAAACTTGATACTGCACACCACAGGAGAATGGTGAGTAAGGTGACCCTAAAACTTTTGCACTATCGTTTACCGTTTTGGCTGTATTTCGGGAACATACATACATACATTCATACATACATATATACATACATACATAAGAGATTAGAGTTTTAGTAATATGTAGAAGATATAAGAAGGTCCAAGTGGTCTAAATGGTCAAGAATCTAAGCTGTCTAATCTGTCTGAAGCATGTAAGGGGTCTAAATGGTGTTAAGGTCAAAGGGGTCTAAAGGGTCTTTTGGGACTTCTGGGACTTTGGGGTCTTCACGGTCTTTTGGGGTCTATGGTGACTTTTGCATCTTCAGGGTCTTTTGTTGTCTTCAGGTCTTTGGGGTCTTTTGGGTCTTCTGGGTCTTTTGGGGTCTTTGGTAACTTTTTGGTCTTCAGGGTCTTTTGTGTCCTCAGGTACTTTTGGGTCCTCAGAGATTTTTTAGGTCTTTGGGGTTTTTTGGGTCTTCTGGGCCTTTTGGGGCCTTTGGTGACATTTGGATCTTCAGGGTCTTTTGGGTCCTCAGGGACTTTTGAGTCCTTAGGGACTTTTGGGTCCTCAGTGACTTTTGGGTATTTGGGGTCTTCAGGGTCTTTGGGGTCTTCGGTGACTTTTGGGTCTTTGGGGTCCTCAGGGACATTTGGATTATCTGGGTCTTTTGGGTCCTCAGCTACTTTTGGGTCTTTGGGGACTTTTGGGTCTTCAGGGTCTTTTGGGTTTCAGAGTCTTATGGGTCTTTAGGGTCTTTTGGTTCTTCTGGGTCCTTGGGGACTTTTGGGTCTTCAGGGACTTTTGGGTCTTCAGAGTTGTGTGGGTCTTCGGGACTTTGGTCTTCAGGGTCTTTTTGGGTCTTCAGTGACTTTTGGGTCTTCAGGAATTTTTCGGTCTTCGGGGACTTTTTGGTCTTTGACATCTTCTGGGACTTTTGGGTCTTTGGGGTCTTCAGGGTCTTTTGGGTCTTTGGGTCTTTGCGGTCTTCATAGTCTTTTGGGGTCTTCAGTGACTTTTGAGTCTTTTGAGGCTCGGGGTTTTTTGGGTCTTCGGGGTCTTTTTGGGCTTTGGTGACTTTTGGGTGTTCAGGGTCTTTTGGGTCTTCGATTACTTTTGGGTCTTCAGGGTTTTTGGGTCTTCGATTACTTTGGGTTTTCAGGGTCTTTTGGGTCCTCACAGACTCTTGGGTCTTTGGGGTCTTAAGGGCCTTGCTGAATTAACGTTCAAACAGGACGTGATTAATTGGCATACAGTCTTCACGGACTGACCGATGACCACACCGACCGTGCTTTTCGTTATATATATAATATTGTTACGGCTGTGGAAATTCGCAAACCACCATTCAGGACCCGTAGGTGAGATATCTCTAAGTACATGTGTAGTTAGCCCAAACCCGTTGTTTTAGAGGAATTTATGTGATTCATTCGGGCTGCGACGCTTTGAGATAGCCGTTTTTCTGTTCTATCTTTATTTTGAACCAACCACGTCTCAACCGCAACCACCTTAACCACCACGCCAGCCATCGTCACCAACTGCAACCACGCTCCAACCCTCAGACAACAACAACAACGCCAACAGCCACGACCTTTACCTTCACAACTCGCTCCCACATCATCGCATCATGCCATTCCCAAACAGCACCATGACCATCAACGCACCACCAAAAACCCTCCACCACCCTCACCTCTCTCCTTCTACGGCCATTCCCGCACCACCTGTGAACCTGAGCGTCGGCGCTGTCTTGGGCTCGTTCAGCGATACGCACCGAGCCGCGAGTGCAAATAGCGGCCTTTCCGAGGGAGAATTCGGATCAGGAACGCTACACGCCACTTCTGATCCGTCCAATTAGCAAGCGCGGGCGGCTTGGCCGCCTCCAGGCGCGTCTGTGTGAAATCGAGATATGCAAATTCTAGGATCAGGAGAGATTCACGCCCCCTTTCCTCCGACCAATGGGCGAGCGTGGCCCCGCCCCGAGGTCATCCTGATCCGGAAATTTGCATACTGTTTTCTCCTGCCGGCCTATAAGAAGGCGAGCGCAAGGCAGAGAGGGAGTTTTTGGTTGGAGAGTCATCGGCAGAAGTGTGGCAGTGAGTCGAGTTGGTGGGAAGAGTGGTGGAGTTTTTGGTTGGAGAAACGGAGTCGAGTCGGGTGGCGAAGGAATCGAGTTGGGTTCTGCAGTCGGCTGAGGAGAATTGTGGGAAGAGGCCAAGGAGCTCGGGTCCGAGGCAGGGAAGACGGCGGTCGGCGATGAGGTCGCGGTGGGATCGCTCGTCGCGGGACCCAAGCCAGCCAGCCATTCTCCTCCCCCAGGGCATCAACAATTCCCCCCTTTCCCCCGGCTGAGATGAGTGCAAAAAGGGGGCCCCGTTCCCACCCCACTCCAAGCGGGGCCAACGAAACCCGCGAAGGAACCACGAAGTCGGGGCACCGCCGCACAGCCACATTTGCGGCTCGTCACGAGGACGCGGGTAGGACCCCCCGGTCTGCGGGCCTGGCCGCTCCTTCAGGTCACGTGCACATATTGGCCTACAGGCCCGTCTGCCCCCTTGTCTTTGAGGGTGGCCTTTTCTTTTGCTTTCAAATGAATGTTGTTGGCGCCGTCTGTAAAGTAGAACTGTATAAGTGTTGCCGTGGTGTGCGCGTAGACGGTAGTAGATCTGCGTCGTTGTTGCTTTTGTTTTGCTGATATATGTGCATTCTGACTGTTTGACTGTATATGTGTGCTTTCCGTGGGCCGCGAAATAAATGTGCTTTGTGTGAACTGTTTTCCCCGTTTCGCTTCGTCTTTTCTTTATTGACCCTCCATCCTGCTTCACGTAAAGGGTTCGTAGTGGGCTTAATACCGCCGGTAATTGATCTGAACCGCCGAGGTCGACGATAACACCGCTCGTTATCCGATAGTACGGAACGGGCCGCCCAAGCGGCTCGCGTCCGGAGTCGACCTGCGGCGAGGTGCGATCGCCCGGTTACCATCCGCTGGGTACTTAGGTAGGTCGAGTTTGGCGAACAACCCTATCCCCGCGGGTGGCCGTTGGCACGATCATGGTGAGGCCGAAAGGCCCACCCGTGACTAGCTCCCGGCGTTGGTCCGCCGAGAGGGTCACGACTGAATTGTCCGTCCGGTGGGCGACGTGCCGGCGATTCGAGTCACGTGGCCGTTCGCACGCCGGCGGGCGCGGATTCGCAACAATATATATATATATATATATATACGAGGTGTGTTCAAAAGTATCCAACCTTAATTTTTCGTGCGTAACAAATGAAGCAGGGAGGCGTGGTTTGGTGGCACGTATGTAGGCGATCTAATCCGTATGCATGAATATTTCCCCGCTGCAGAAGCTGTCAGTCGCCGACAGACCGCCGATGAGTGAGGAAGTGTAAGTGAGCGCCGTCGGATTTTCGTTTTTGAAAAATGACGGATCACTGTGGTCTCATCGCCAGTGATCACTGTGTTGAAGAAGTTGGGATCGCTGTTCACAGTCCTCCAGCATGTCCTGGTGCGATCTCCAAACGGAGTTGCTTCTGCTCGATCGTTAGCAGCTTTGGCACAAACTTCGCTGAGATTCTCCTTCGGCCAAATCCTCAGTCACAATGGAAATGAACGGATCCAATGCTGACTCCCGCCTCGTCTGCAAGTTCTCTGATCATGATTCGACGATCCTGCATCAGCAGGGTCCTCACTTGGTCAATGACGATCTCATTTCGGGATGTTGAGGGCCTACCAGAACGTGCTTCACTTTCCACTGATGTGCGACCATCTTTGAAGCGGTTGTACCACTCTTTTATCTGTGTGGTGCCCATTGCTTCGTTCCCGAAGGCCTGTTGAATCTTGCGGATCATTTCCACTTGGGAATCGCCAAGTCTTTACACAAAATTTGATGCAGTAGCGTTGTTCAAGTTTTTCCATCATTTTGTCAAAAACGAAAATCGCGACGGCGCTCACTTACACTTCCTCACTTATCGGCGGTCTGTCGGGCGACTGACAGCTTCTGCAGGCGGGAAAATATTCACGCATACGGATTAGGATCGCCTACATACGTGCACCAAACCACGCCTCCTTTGCTTCATTTGTTTACGCACGAAAAATTAAGGTTGGATACTTTTTGAACACACCTCGTATATATATATATATATTGTTGTGTTTCTCGGAACCGCATGCATCCAACAGATAGTGGTCCCAAAACAGTTATTCCATTAATATACGTGTAGATAGTTCCTTCCTTTTTTGTCTAGCCACTAGTGGGAACAACAGGGGCGTGCATTGTGATGATCTCATAGCTAGGTTTGCTTACATCATTTTCCTTCATTTCATTTCTAACGTCATTTCTACTCTTATTTTCTGATTATTCCTGAGGTAAATCTAGCCACGTGCGCCTGTGCTGTGAGATGGGTCCTCAGCAAAAGGCCAAGCAGGCACTACACCCACAACCCTCCGTACAAAACACAGCCTGCCAAATGCACTCGCAGCGGTAAATTTCCACCGATGGTGTTTTCCACAACACAGGAAACACACCTAGCATGACGTCCATGCTGCACGGAACACGTACCGAGGCCGATAGTAGAAAAGCAACCCCACGACATGTTGCGCGGGATGCGAGTGTGCAAGGCGCAAGCGGCGTGTTCCTTTCAACCCATTTCTGGACTAATTATATCGATCAGGTTTCGTCCCATGCACACGATAGCAGAATCGGGCGAGCGCTGGCCACGTGCGTAATGGTGGATCGGAACGGAAGATGTTGTACGGAACGTGCTCTCAAAGGCAGACCCGTGCGCTGCTTGCGACACTTTGTTATCGTACAGAGCCGGGCACGA